>PVKA01000656.1:73161-173636 GCA_004027165.1 Ctenomys sociabilis | reverse complement strand
GCACATTCTGCATTGTCCCTCCTGGGTGGCTACCCTGGGACCATATCTGCCCAAGTGTAATGGACATAGTGGGCACATTAAACACCTCTCTGCTCTCCCCTAGTAGGCAACACTGTCATCTTTCCTTCTCTTCCATCATCCATCCTCTTACTCATTTAATATATAGTCATTTAGTAAACACCAATGACCACATAATGCATGCTGGCCAATGTCCTCAACACTGGAGTTGCCATACTGAGCAAATACTGAAAAGATTTGCCTCCATTCTGGTTGCCTCACTGCACCACAGCTCACAACCTCACTTGCAGCTGAGCCTGTGCACACTTTCAGTGCAAGAATGGTGGAACTAGAAAGCAGAATATTTCTAAACTGGCCTACATTGCAGCCACATGTCTGCAGAATTCTTGTAGGACTCTCACTTGGGGCTAGTTTTCAATATTAACTTTTGCACTGGCCACACAAACTTATCTCTTGCTCACTCTGGTATAATCTCAGAGCCCTAAAGCCATCTTAGAATGGGAGGCACTCACCACCTATTATCCACTGATCTTGAGCAGCTTCTGGGGTTCTCTCATCTGGAGCTTTCTCCCTTAAGTCACTAATATCCCCTAGGAACATCAACTGGGCATCATTCACTTTTATAACAGCTCTCCTAAGTCACTCTTTTCTGCCTAAAAGTGAGAAAACTGCCTTGAATTTTGGCAGACCTAAGTTCCAGCCCTGATTCATTCACCAGCAGTTTCACAACTATGAGCTTCTGAAAATCAAGAATTATAGAAATTGTTGCTGGAAAACAGTTTGCCCTGTTTTCAGCACATTACATAGGTTACCTGACACAAAGCTTAACGCAAGCTGATAGGTGCATCTCCATGCACAGGAGAGTAAGGTGAGGCACAGGGGAAAGTGCCAGGGTCCCTGTAGGATGCCATGAGGCTTTGCTCCAAGCCCAAGCTCTTAAAACATCTTCTGCCTGTTGGTTTGTCAACAGCTGTCTCCGAGTAATTTCCAAGTGTCATCTCCTCCCCAGACACTGCTCCCCGCCTCCCCCAAATGTGACTGGATGACTTTCCAGGTCTTGGTCATCCTTCAGGATTTAACACACACTCAAACATATGTATGAGGAACAGAAAATATTGAAAAGTAAGCCTTCATTGACCTCCTTACCAAGAGCTTCTTACTTTGTTGATGGGATGTGAAAAACCATGACTGCCTTTTGCCTGCCCAGTATAGTCTACTGTTTTGGGCCAGGTCATAAAGACTAAGTAAAAGGTATTACTTTCATTATAAAGTGTTCCCTTCCAGCTCTCAAACTCCATAATTCAGTGCACAGCAGCGGCCTGATCAGATGGCTTTCTACCATTTCCTCAGGTGAAAAGTTCAGCCCTAGGATCTCACAGCACAGTAACTGCAACCATTACCGTGAAGGATCGACTTTCAGGCTAACATGGGGGTGCTATCCCTCTGCACCAGGAATGACACACATGAATGCCTCAATCATATCAATTGGTTCTACCCAGAGGAAAAGGACAAAACGAGAAGCATTGGTGGCTTTGGCCAGCTGGGATTATTAACCTCTTCAGGATTGCTCAAAACTTGCATGCTCAGAAAATCCAAGAAGTTGTGACCTCTTGCTTTCTCTTCCAACAGTCTTTGACTCCCAGCTAGCCTAGGCAAAGATGAACTTTATAATCAAACAAGCCTGTCCTTAAGTCCAGGCTTGGCCCCTTCCCAGTGTGTGACCTTGGTCCTATGCTTTAACTTCTTTTACTCCAGCCTTTATCTACAAAACAGACATAATTGGACAAATTTGTTGGGTTGGCCCTGAAATGAAGGAAAATATGGCAAAGAAGTCATAATAGGCTGGCCAGACAGCTCAGCAGACTAAAGCACCTGATTATACAGAGCACAGGGACTGGGGTTTGATCCAGGGCACCCTGAGATGGTGACTGAGACCAGGCATAGTGGCGCGTGCCTGTAATCCCAGCACTTGGGAGGCTGAAAACAGGAGGCTCATGGTCTACCAGTCCAATCTACATGGTGAGACCTTGTAGACCCTGTATTAATGCATAAAAAAGGAAGTCATAATGAAGTATGCAAGACACCCAGCAAATATGTCTGTCTTTACCTAAAAAATATCAAACCTTGAATTAGGTCATTTTCCTGGGTCTCTCTTTTATAAGTCACTTAACAGTGTTTATAGGAGCTGGGGAGACAGCTCAGTGGAATAAGTGCTTCCCTGGCAAGTGCAAGGGCCTGAGTTCAATCCCCGGTTCTGCCAAAAAAAGTGTTTATAAAAGACTTGTACAGTAGGCATATGGAATTTTTACACTTGAAGCACAGAAAATTCTGTTTCTTTCTGGTATCCTGTTAACCAGACTGCCCACCCATCTTCAAAATTTCAGCACAATTATAACTGTTAGTCATGCCCATGAACCCTGAGACATGGTTGTCTACTGCAGTACCTTCTGAATCATCAAAAACAGATTGAATTGTGTTTTAAATGGCACTTTCCCAAGTGTACGTTATGGTGGTTTTTATTGAGACACACTTGCCAATGTGTTATTTTGGATGGAACCCAGGGCTTTTACACTGAGCTACATCCTCAAATATTTTTATTAATTTTATTTTACTTCTGATTTCAACACTGAGTTTTGATAAATCACCAAGTTACCTGGGCTTGGACTTGCTATGTTCTTGCTGCTACCTCCCAAAGTGCTAGAGTTCCAGGCAAGTGACATTGCCTTCTTCTCTTTCTGTTACATGAAGGTGCAGTTCAATGCCAGCCTCCCCTATTTCTCCTTGACTTCTAATTACTGGTTGAGAATGACTATAATAAGAATTAACAAAGATGCATCATTATTGACATAATGAAGGATTCAAATCTGACAACCTCCAAGGAAAGTTGTCAGCATTCACAGTCCCAGCACCCACAAACTAGAGGTAGTGACAAAGGTGCAGATCCCCCCGCCCCACTCAACTCCCACCCTCTGATCTCCTTTTCTGGCCTCTCATTGGCCAAACCCAACAGGGGGCTGTTTAACAAGAGAGTGGCTGGTAAGGTCATCAAAGCCTGGGCACAGAATATTCTGGAAAGGGAAGAAAAAGGGATGAGAGGGACCAGAAGAAAAAAGTCACTGTGGTATTCTTATCCCACTATCCAGTGACACACTGATGACAAAGCAGAAGGTTTTTTTTTTTTTTTTAATTAGCTACAGTGTGTGGGCTTAAAATCTATGACATAAGCAAAAATGTAAAAAATGATCATACTGTTATGTGGATTAAGTCACTTTTTGTATCCCTAGAAATAATTTTGACTGTGTTTTATTCATTCAGCAAGCCTTGATGTCATGTCTACAGGCTCTGATACTTCTCTTGGACTGCCACATCTGCATCCTGAATATACATTACATTTTCAAAAGTCACACATGAAAATTACAATGTTTATGAGAAAAATAGGGTTGGGCAGACCACTTCAACCTAGGCAACTTTGTAAGCAGAGTCCTCACGAAAACAATAATTGGTTCTTGGGGAGATAATGTGAACAGACCCACCATACAGCTCAGCTTGGCAGGAATCGACCACTGGTTATTACAATGCACAGAAGTATGGCCAGTCTGACTGGCCATGTTTGGTTTTCCCTATCCCTGACCATATTTGGTTTTCCCTATCTGACTGGCATTTGGTTTTCCCTATCCAGGAACAGGGAATATATTTGCATTCTCTGATGCCTTTGTTGATAGCCTTCTTCAGAGTACCATAGTTTTTGTTGTAGAGGTCTTTCACTTTCGTAGGTTAATTCCTAAGTATTTAATTTTTCTTGGTGCTCCTGTGAATGGCACTCCTTTTCCTAATTTCTTCCTCACTGGGTTCATTATTGGTGCACAGGCACACTACTTCTCTTTATGTGTTGATTTTGCATCCTGCTGCAATATTGAATAATGTATTTCCATCCCTTCCTTTATATAGACACTTCTCAAATTTTCCAGGGTGGTAAGATGAGAGGTGATTCAATATTTTTGTAGATAGATGACACATATCATAAGCCTATGACTATACAAGTGGAAGAAATAGTGGTTATCTTAATACACTTTTTGTGACTGTAAGGAAATACCAGAGACTAGATAACTTGTAAAACGAAAAGAGAGAGATTTGTTTTGGCTTATGCTTCCAGTACCTACTCAAGGGACCCCATCTAACAATACCTTTCCTGTTGGCAGAGTCCCAGGGCAGAGTAGTGTACCACATGGCAAGACACAGGGACTGTGTGTGCCTTTCTAAGGACCCCACATGGCTCTGCTCCCATGACTCCACCAGGCATCACCCCATTACAGGCTCCTGAGAGGGGCTCTGACCCTATAGCAAATCTCCTGTGATGTCTTAGGCCTCCCTTTAAAATCCTTCTGGAAGCTACCTCAACCTCATGACCCTTGCCTTCTTCTTTTTGTTTATGTATATATTTTGGAAGGGTCTCACTACATAGCTCAGAGTCATAGTGATCCTCCTGTCTCAGCCTTCCTAGTGCTTGGATTACAGCACCTAAACCATGCATGGTTTAGGTGGCTGGCTCGGCAAGGGGCTGGCACTGCATGCACTACTGGGGACCAAACTCAGGTCCTTGTGCTTGCCACACAGGAGCTTAGCTCATTTAGCTATCTCCCCAGGTGACCTCTGCCTTCAGCACTGCTGCAAAATCAGAATGGAACAGAGAACCTGAAGTTTGTCACTAGCACAAGCTCTGCCTATGAACGTTTCACTCTCTGAAATCAGTGAGGAACATCCCAAACCTGGGGAGAGCACCCCCGTACTTAGGCCCTGAAACAATTCCACCCTGAGAGGCCCATGTCCCCTTGATGGGCGAAGTGGTCCTGCGGATTTCTGAGAAACCAATAGGCATTTCTCAAGCTGTGCCTATGACTACCATTCTGGGCACCTCTCCAACAAGTAGCTGCTTGAGCCCTCCTTCCTCACCTGAGCACTCTGTTGACAAAGCAGAGAGTTTTCCAATCTTTCTACTCTATTCCCTTTTGCTCCTCACTGTGAATCGAACCCAAACCAGCACTAGTAAATACCCTCACCCCACTTTAACTGTTTTGGCTGCTTTGAAATCTATTCCAATGGATAGGCTAGTCCACCATGGTGAGGTTTTGCCTTCTATAAAATCTTAGGACACAGACATGCTACAGCCAAAATCACTGCCCCCCTAAAACAAGGGTGCCTTTTCCAATTTCCTGCAGTGTCCTCATGGCCATGTTAGACTAGTTTTCTCGTGTCCTTAACTTCCAAGTACCAGCCAGAGCCACCAGTCACACTCCACTTAGAGCATTCTAGGCTCACACTAACTGGCCCAGCTCTCCAGCCCTCACTCTTCCAACTTCTGCCATTACTCAATGCCAAAGTCATGTCCCCGGGGGCTGGGGAGATGGCTCCGTGGAATAAGCGCTTTCCTGGCAAGCATAAGGGTCGGAGTTCAATCCCTGGTTCCACCAAAAATAAAAAAGTCATGTCCCTATTTCCAGGCATTTGTTATTGGCAACACTCCATTCTCTTAGTTCATTTTTCTGTTACTATAATAAAATGCCTAAGACTGAGTTATAAAGAAAGCAAGTTTATTTGGGCTCGCAGTTCCAGAGCACCAAGGTTGAGGGCTCCCATCTGACAGAGGCCTCTTTTCTGAGAGTCCCAGAGCGACCCAGGATTTCAAAAGCAGGACATAAGAACTCTGCATTTGTGATTCCTCTGGTCTTTCTCTTCTAAAAGTCATCACATTCAGACATGGATAGTCCACTTTGATGGCTGTATCTAATGTCAATTATCTCTCACAGACTCTGCCTCTAAACACTATAGCCAAATGAAGCTCCTACCTTCCTAATGTTAGCCTTTTGTGTCACTGCTTAAGATACCAAGAAGCGCAGGCACTGACTGCCTTTTGCTTACCCAGGCTTCTGGGGAGGGGGGAGGGGGGAGGGGGGCCCAACCAGCAACAGGACCAGCCCTGCTGTCTGTAGCCATCACTGTGCACCCACCTCCCATCTCTCCACCTCACTTTCCACCACCAGCCCAACACTTCAGCACATCCAACCTTACACACCCAGCAAACCACATGGTGAGGTACTCATCAGGTTTCTAGCTTCATTAGCTTAATGTTCAAATGAGTCGTCACCTGGACACCATGCTATATCCAGTTTTGCTTTGATTATCTTCCTGAAAGCATAGTGATCTATAAAGACTGTAGCATGCTTTCTCATAAAAAATAAAATAAAAATAAAAACATAGAAGAAAGAGCATCTTCCATAAGCAAATAAATTTGGGAGAGACAGTTACACAGACATGAAAAGACTTCTTGGAGCAGGCTTTTGTGGTACAGAACATCATGATTCTCCCTCCTGGGGGGTGACTGCAGCACCCACTCCTCTCCTGGCCCACTTTGCATTTTTCTAGCATTATGGTTAACACTTGGAAGTGTTTGGAGTTGAGATTTGCATTTAAATCTGTGAACTTCAGGGAAGCAGACTGCCCTGCATAATGTGGATGGGCCTCACCTAAGCAGCCTGAACAGAACCAAAGCCCTGACCTGCCAAATAGCTCAGTGCATTAAAGCTCCTGCAAGCATGCTCAGGGGCCAGGGATTCAATCCCCCCGGCCTGCCCTGCCAGCCCTGCCCCCGGGGCAAGCTGAGAGGGCAATTGAGACTGGGCGTGGTGGTGCACAACTGTAATCCCAGCTCTTGGGAGGCTATAAACAGGCAGATCACTACAAGCCCGAAGTCAAGTCCAGTGTAGTACTAAGACTCTGAACAGTCTGCAAACCCTTCCAAAAAAATACAAAAAAAAAAAAAAGGACCAAAACCCATCCCCATGCCAACTAAGAAGCATCTCCACTAGGCTTCTTCCGTGCCGTGGGCTCCTCCGGGTCTCCAGTCTCTGGGTCTCCAGTCTCCCATCCCATATCATAGACTCTGGACTTGCTAACCACCCTGATCACAGGAACCCATTCCTCGCCATAAATGTCTGCTCGTATACATGCAATTTCTTGGCTTTGCTCCTTGGGAGAACCCTGGCGAGCAGCCAGAAAGCCCTCCTCCACTCAGCAGCTACTAACATTTTGTGAAACACCAGAGAGCGTTTCTAAGCATAACAGCCGGGGACTAATGGCCTCCCAAGTATGGAATGTTGGCGAGAAGGGGAATCTGAAAAAAGGGAAGAAACCTAGGCAGCTACACACTACTGATTGTGATGCTCTCTGTATTACTGCTGTGCTCGGCCACAAGACAATGTCGCTTTGATACTAGGGAAGCAGTGCCAGGCTGAACCCAGGCCTCCACTCTGAGCTATGTTCCTAACTCTCATTTTCGTATTTTGAGAAGGGGTCTCACTAGACTGCTAAGTTGGCCCAGGCTGAGTCTAACCTTGTAATTCTCCTGCCTCAGCCTCCCAGAGTACCGGGATTATAGGATACAACAACAATGCCCACCTATAGAGTAATTTTTAAAATGTAAAAATTCATTCACACAATTCCGAAAGGTTAAAACAAAATTACAACACAGGTATAACTATGGTCTTAGGAATCTTCAAGAGGCTGTTTTTCATCTGGCACACCTGTGTTCCATTAAATACTCATGACAGCTTTTCTCAGAGCATTAATCAGCAGGATGGCAGGAGCCTTTTCATGACGCACACGATGACAGATGGCCACATCAGTGCCCAGATCCGGTGTGACTCAGTTGGCAAGTGCAGACTGATCTCCCACCTCCCCCTGTGCTGAAAGGTGACCAGCAAAGGAATTTTAACTGGTCCTCCTTACCCACTAGAAAAGAATAACCTAGTCCTTAGATCAAAACCTAACACTAAGATGATTACCATCCTTGGCTAAAACGCATGATAAAAATCATAAAGGGCTTTAGGTTTTCAATGACATGATTACCATTAGCTTTATTCTCATCTTAAGCAAAGATCATAGTTTTTCTACACGTAGGGGGAAACACCTTTCTCACCACTAACATCCTAAAATCAAAATAACTATGTAGTTCTAAAATATTTCAGGGGCCGGGAAAATGGCTCAGTAGAATAAGCACTTGCCTGGCAAGCACAGACTCCTGAGTTCAATCCCCAGTACTGCAAAAAAATAAATGAATAAAAAATTTCTGATATCCTGAAAGTCCTTCCTATGGAAAGAGGAGTGGAAAATTAAATATTGACTCATCAATTATTGTGTGGTTTAAAAGATTCTGGCATATAATCCCATTTTGCTAAAGACAGCTCTTATGGAGCTGTACAGGTAACGCTTGCAATAGCAAAAAAATATGTATCAGCTACAGTTTTAAGTATTTTAAATTGTTAAAATTCTACAAAGTATCGCTTTGAATGAGGAGAGCATTATAGCCAGCTTAGGGGGTATTCAAGGCAGGTCTTCTGGTCACCAGCTCCCTGGCTAGCAGAATCCAAGTCGGGCCTTGCCACCCAGGGTGTTGGTCCTGATAGACACCAGACCATTAGAGGAGATTTGAGAATGCCCAAGGCCAAAGTCTTTTACATAACTCAAGAAAAAGGCAAGTGAAATGGAGTGGCGTCAGGATTATCTCACCTCTCCAAAGAGGACCTGTAGAAGGGAAACCTTTGAGATTCAACACAAAGTTGACCTTCTCTAGGCTCACTGGGCACCACGGGACACTCTCCAAGTAACGCCTTTTTGCTTGACGTGGCCAGAGTGCTGATTCAGCGTTGCTAAAGAGCACGGGGCTATTATCAAGATACAGGACCCTTTCTTTTCTTATTACATCTGGATTTTATTAACATGGCAGCAAGGTATTAAAACAGTCACTCTATATCACTACATGTGAATGTTGTAATGTTTTAAAAATGGTCCTTGGATAGGAATTTAAAATATTTTTCAAGTATTTTGAGTCTCCTGCAATGAAAGTAACTGTATAATGAGAAATACATTATTTCAATTGAGAGTCTTTTATAGAAAAGCAATGGGTTTAGAAAAGTCCTTCAGGCAAATAACTCTATTCTCACAAAAAAATCACATGACTCTGAGCTACAGAATGGCATTTCTTATTGAATAACTGCTAAGAAATCCAGCGAGCATTTCTGAATGCTTGATGACAGGTGAGTCACTTGTTGATTTGTATTAGCTTCTGGTTAAAATAATTCAAGAAAAACCAGACTCAAGAGCACCTTGCCCTCAAATTTCTTGCCCTGGACCGTTATGCATGAGTGGAGCCTGAGGATAAATACTGGCCAATTACCCACCTCGCCTTCCCTGGGGACAGTATGGGGGACATGAGCCACACAGAGAGTGACCACTGAGGTGGCATCTATCCTTGAAAATGAGGCTGTTTTGCAGTGATAGTGTAGAGAAGAGGAATGATTTTTACAGCATAGTTTTGAAACATGGGCAACCTGCCCCATCACTGGGATGGAAACAGTCTATAAGGAGCTCGAGTAGTTCCAGCTCCTACAGACAGCGGAGACTCACTCCTTACTTCAAACTTGCATCTGGACATTTATTCAAGAATGAGTGCGGACCCCACTGTATATACTTCACAGCACTGGGATGTGCCAAGGCTGTCTGTCATCTTCGTCTCTGTTCTTTAGCTGAAGTGAGAGAAGAAAACATGGTGCCTACGATCAGAAGCTCTGCCAACTCCACACTGACCTGTGTCCCCTGGTCCCTGAGCCTGTTCCAACATTTACAAGGGCTTTGGGCTGGGGAGGTAACTCAGCTGCATAAGCACCTACCTGGCAAGCACAGGCTCCTGAGTTTAACCATAGGTTCGGGGGGGGGGTGGGCTGCCACTTTTTTTAAAGTTCAAAATTGCTATTTTGACATTGCAATCATTAAAAGCACTTTATGAGGGCCAGCCAGGTAGCTCAGCAGACTCACTGCCATGTAGTGCAAGACCAAGGTTCGATCCCCAGAGTGCTGTGCCTGCCTGTCCCCTGGGTGCACTGAGTCGGCAAATGAGACTGGGCATGATGGCACACACTTGTAATCCTAGTGCTTGGGAGGCTGAAAAACAAGAGGATCACTCTAAGTCTGATCTGTGTAGTGAGACCCTGTAGACCCTATACTAAATACATTTTTTAAAAAGCACTTTTTAAATCCTTTATCAACCAAGAAAACAGTACTGCTTATTGCTTAGTGTCTGCCACAAAATAAAAATGTGAATCAAGCCATTGAGAAGGAAAAGAAGTTAGATTTAGAAATTATATTTACTAAACCTAATGTTAGGGGCTGGGGAGATAGCTCAATGGGCTAAGCTCCTACCTGGAAAATGCAAGGACCTGGGTTTGATCCTTGGTACTACATGCCAAGCCAGCCCTAGAAGGACATGCTGAGCAGGCCACCAAAACCATGTGTGGTAGTTCATGCCTGTGATCCCAGCACTGGGTAGGCTGAGACAGTAGGATCACTAGGAGTCTACACTATGCAGGAGAGCCTGCACCAAATAAATAATTTTTTAATTAAAAAAAGAAAGAAATTATATGTGCAAAACCTAATGTTAAAGGTGTAAAAAATGTTACTGCTTTCACCAGAGCATCTGAAACTTATGTACAAAATACAACGTAGAAACTCCAATAAGGTACCTTGCTTACTAAATAATTTCATTAGGGCATCCTAAAACACCATAAATTTCTACTTTCAGATAAGATGACATCATTGACTTAGAATGCTTTGGGGTTTTTTTGGTTTTTGCTTTTTTTTTTGTCTTTTTGAGACAGGGTCTCACTATGCAATTCAAGATAGCCTTAAGCTCACTTTGTAGCTCAGGCTGGTCTCAAACTCACAACAATCCTCCTGCCTCAGCCTCTTGAGTGCTGGGATTACAGGCCCGTGCCGCCACGCCTGGCTCTGACTTAGAATGCTTTACCATGATGCCTATTTTCTTGAAAGCTACTAAGGTCAACCTGGTTCCAAGGATCCAGACGTTCAAGGCCCTCAAACTGTGCTGTGCTATCCCATAATCTATAGCTGGAAAGGGAAGTAGGCATGACCTGAACTGGGGCATCAGGCCAGAACTGATCGCAACTTCAGCTCCTGGGCCCCACATCCATGTGCAACCTGTCCTTCTCCCTGTAAGCACCAGGGAGGATTCAAACCCAACATTCTGAGCACTGGGTGCACATGCGGAAGGAGGTGTGGACATGTGACTAGCCCTTCTCTGCCCTGTGCCCCATTAAAGTAGCTCAAAAGAAGAACACACACAAAGTGGATGACTACCAAGGAAGGGGCCTTCCCTGTGCACCTATGTTTTCCATGTACGATTTATGTGATAAACACGGGTACCTTGTTACTACTTTTTAGTGCCTAAGTTGAACCTTTGTAAGATTCTTTTGATGTTTCAATAACCAAAAGGTAATTTAGTCATTTATAATAGTACACGTAAAAACTACAGCCTGGACAGAAGCAAAGTGGAACTCCTTGCCAGTTTGTCTGTGTTCCCGAATAGGTGGTGCAATCTAGGCTGGGAGCAGTCCAGGGACCTGAGGATGTCAGCATGAGGAAAATGATTCCAGAAATCAGAGGAAACTGTGGCCTAACTGAAACTAAGGCTGGGAAGGGAGTTAGGAGCAAATCAGGGAGGGTTGGAAGCCTGCCAAACAGCAGGGCCAGGAACAGATTGCCCAAGCTTCGTGCCCCAGACAAACTAGAGTTGACTTGATTCTCTGTGTGTGGGTGGCACTTCCTGGGGCTATGCATCTTGGTGCAGCTGGTCTCTACAGAGGTCCCAAGAACCCAGCAGAGTACATTCCAGCCTGGAGGAGGCCTGCAGGCACAGCTCCGGGTTGACCCCAGGAGTGCATCCCACAGAGAGCAGGAAGACTGTAGGGAGGAGTCCAGAGGGCGGCAGGAGCTGGTTCTGAGGCCGCTGCACGTGGGAAGAAGTAATGATGGGCCGGGCAGGTGGCGGCCATGAATCTGGGAACGCCCAGCCACGGGCTCTGAGAATAAACACATTTCCATGTTATTCAGTGCAAACAGAGAAAGAACTACAATAACATCCTGACCACAACAGAGGAGCAGCAAAAGCAGGCCCACCAAAGAGGGGATTGTTTCCCTTGATTGTTTAGCTGTGGAGCCGGACACCGTCTGAGGAAGGCCCCTTCCAGGCCCTGGGCTTCTCCCCACCCTGCCCTGCTGTCCCTCCTCCACGGGGGACACAGGCCAAATCTGCCCAGGGCTGGGGCTGGATTCCTCAGTTAATCCCACTAGGGACACCCAGTCTCTATTACACCTCTTACTAAATATGGGGATGGAGGGTCAGAGAGAAGGATGGTTCTCTAGTAAAAAGAAGACGTAGCTTGTCAGTACCATCTGGACCACCCAGCCCAGGCTGCCGGGCATCAGCAACACGAGCAGCACATGGCTCTCTACCTAATTCCTTATGGTCCTCCACTGTGGTAGGTATTGCCTTGTTTTGTGTGAATTCTAAGAGAGAATGTGTCCATGTGAACATGAAAACTGAGTAGTTTATAGTCAGTGTGCATATTCAGTGGAGGAGTAATGATGAGGTATTTATTTTTCCTGTTTGCATGGTGTGGTTTGGGTTTTTCCCACTGAAAAGTTATTAAGCCTCTTAAACTCCACAGTGGAGTCTTAGGGTCAAGGAAGTGTGAAGATCTTATCACCACTTTCAAAGGAGACTGAAGCAAAGAGAACAAGGTCTTACTACTAGAAAAACCTCACCATCTGTCTTACAGCCTCAAGACAGAGCGACGCTGTTATTTGGCCTACAAGATAACGTTACACCCTGAAAGGAATCACGCGCCAGGATACTCAGCCGCCAAGCTGACCAGCCAAGCTGTCCCGGTGCGCTGTCAGGGTGTCTGTGGGAGAAGCATCGCTTCAGACCCATCTGTAGGCAGGGTGCCAGCAGCCACCCATGCAGTTAGTAAGGAAGGTCTGTCCCTCCATCCTCAGAGCTCAGACAGCAGTGGGAAAGGCAGACATCAAGCCCTGTGAGCAGATAAACTAGAATTTCAAGATACAAAGGGTCCCACGATAACCATCAGATATTATCATACTGCCCGTCAGAGTCCAGGGCCTTAGGACAACCTTTCTTGAAGATGTGAGTGTGAGTACATTTCTACGATTCCTGTAAGACAGGACCAAAAAAGAGGCTTGAGGAAGGCTCTGCTGGGTCAGGAGGCATTTACAGGAATAGCAAAGAGGCCACACAAAGAAGCAGCTGGTGCCAAGGCCCAGGGGCCAGGGTGATGGGCTGTTTCTGATGTCTACAGCCTCAGGTCATGAATTTAACTCTTTCCACAGAGCTGGTCACAAACTGAATTGCATGAGAACTGCATCACATTAGGTTCCTTGTTGACCGTATGGGAAAACTCTATAGTCAGTTCTCCTCCAATTCAGTTTGATACCAGAAACACGAAAATAATGAAGTCTGTGGACTAAAGTACCACTGAATCTAGAAGGAGGCCTGAAGGAGAGAGAATGAATGGAGTGAAACCAGACAAATTTGTGATTTGCTGTGAGGCTGTGGTTATTTATCCTGAGCACAGGAGGCAGCTACTTTTTAACTTGAAAATGGGGACTGGATGGACCTCTTAGGGTGTCTGTTGGATATGCAAATAATTCTTCCCTTATACACACATGTTTAGAAGCAATACCAGCTGGGTGCAGCAGCACACACCTGTAATCCCAGGTATTCAGGAGGCTGAGGCAGGAAGATCACAAGTTAGAGGCAGCCGGGGAAACATAGTGAGATCCTTGCCACAAAGGAGGACGTAAAGCCCTTCTAAACTAGTTTGGACCTATTTCTACAAATACCTTAGAAATAAATACAAGGGCCATCATCAATACATGTGACATGTAAATTAACAAACTAGAACTAAATCTTTAGCTCCCCACCGAGCCATAAGATATCCATCAGTAGCTGCCTAACTAGAATCCATTTCAGGTACAGAGAGGTGTTCCCATTTAGAAGAGACTTATGCCAATGATAGTGAGCATGGCTCTGGGTCATCGCGTTTAGAAAGTGACAGCCACTGAGGGTGAATGCTTGTTTTTGGTAAGAAGATTATCCCCAGCTGACTTCGTAGTGATAGAAGAGAGCCACACCTACAAAATAATGGGTTGCCCTTCCTCACTGAAGGAGGACTGCAGGTCTAAGCGGCCACAGCATAGGAGGGGTAGGCAGTAATAGGCAGCCTCTGACAGGATGATGGGAAGTAGCTGGATTCAGCAGAGGGTTCGCTGCCTCGGAGACTCCCACAGAAGCAAATATTGGAAGGATCGCCCACAAGCCTGCCCCCCTTGGAAGCCACTCCCTTCCTGAGTTTTGAACTATTGCTGAGGGAAATCCAAAAGAAAATAGTCCCAGAAAGCCAGGAAAAACAACTTTGCAGTAAAGGTGGAGTAAGTTTAGGAATCTTAATACGCAGTGGAAGGACCTTAAATGGATAAATTCTAATGAGTGTGTGAGAGTTCAACCTTTTGAAAAAACATTTTGGCAATGCGAATCAACAACCTTGAAAACATGCATAGTTGTTGAACTCTTAATTCTCTTCCTAGAAATCTATCTTAGAAATAATCAGAGCTCTACAATGGTTACAGCCCCATTATTACAGTGAGCAGAAGTTAGAAACAGTTTAGATAGCCAGCTACAGCTGTACGATAGACTGTAGGATAGTGTGTGTAGAAGATGAACAATTTTGTGGCCACTGATAGTCTCTTTCTCAGTTTCAATAAAGGCACTTTATTTTAGGAAAGCTATATGATGTGCTTTTCTCTTTTAAAAATCCTCATTCCAAAAATATAACAGTCTAAAGAAGTGAAGGGCTTAAAATGACACCAGCTACAGAGTGTGGGGACACACCTGGGATCCCACCATCTCATGAGGCCATGGCAGGAGGATCAAAATCTGCTTGGGCCACTGAATGAGATCCTGTGTCTAAAATACATGAGCAAGCAGTACATAAAGAGGGTTGGGTCCTAGCTCAGTGGAAGAGTGCTTCCCCAGTGTGTAGCACTGGGTTTGAGCTCCCATGTGTAGACACGTGCACATGCACACACTCACAGATGACACTGGCTCCTGTTGTGTTAGGTCCTGGTATCAGCTAAATGACAAGTATCAGTTCATTATGGTGCAGTTAATTATGACGGGTAATAGATTCGAAGCAATCACCAAATTTGTTAACATTTTTCTATGTCTAAACTGTCCTTTAAAATAGCAAGTATGAGGCTAGGAATGGGGTGCCACTCAGGCAGGGCACTTGTCTGGTGTGCACAAGGCCCTGGGTTCTGTTCCAGCACTGACACACACGCACATGCATACACATATCATGGGATCACAGCCTTCTAGCAGCAACCACGCCCTTACCTTCATGTGTTCCCCAATAAAGATTTGATTTTTTTTTTTAATTGGCAAAGATGTACTTACTGTTTTGTGGCCCCCATGTAAAAGGTTTTCCTCTTGCTGGCCTGCCTTCCTCAAATTCACCCTCGCTTGATTTCATGTAACCTTCAAGTATTCCTTATAGGCTTCTTTGTGCACCTGGTGTACCTGGTGCACCTGGTGCCTTGCAAGTGATGATCCAGATGGAGCCAGGCCCGGCTGCTCCTGCGCTCCGGAGCTCCTGCCGAGGCCTGTCTGCCCTGAGGAGCCTTCACGGTGGCCTCTGCTGCCTCAGGTGCAGCCTTCCCATATCTCCTGGGTCTGGTAACAGCTCCAAACCGAGAGCAGGTAATCACAACAGCTGCAAGGAGGCCACACCAGTGAGACAGGAACTCACAGGAAGCAAGACCAGGGACAAAAGCACATGGCTGTGGATTTAAAGAATATTTCATGAGAAGATAAAAGACATTAAATTTAAAAGTGTTTTACAAAACCATATGAAATAATTTCAAATTTATATTTAGAAAACAGAAAGGGTGATTCTGTCTACATCCTAGTTATTGGCTTTATAAATTTTTTTTTGCTTTCTTAATTTTCTACAATGTATATAAAAAGGTTTTCTAATGGGGAAAGTACAGGAACATAATGACTTCCCTGCTGCAACGGCCTACTGTTTTGCTTCAGAAATGTAGAGCAGGAATAGAAAGTGACAGATGAAGTTCCATTCTTCTCTGTCACCAGCTCCAAGCCCTTCTTCCTGAGGTCTCACCCACCTCATCGGTGTCCCTGGGTGTTTCTAGAAGCTCCAATATTCAGGAATATCATATAATGTTGTTCTTTATATCCTTCAGAGTTTACAGAAACTTGATCACACGGCTGCTTCTTCTCACTCATCATTAGATTTCCGGGAGCTGCTCTGTGTGCTACCAGTCAAACCAATTCATTTAGTGCTGAGCGCATTCACCAAACAAGTCTACCATGCTTAACCTGTCTATGCCCTTCCTCAGAGACATTTAGGTTTTATCCCCAGGTCTTAGCTGTTACAAATAATGCTGCAATTATTGTGAAACCTCACAATCAGAAAAAGCCATCATTAGATCTAAAACCTGTGGTAGACAATGGGGAGATGATGGAAGGCACAGCTCCCCATGGAGAAGGGGACATCTCGCCTTGAGCCCTGAGGTTTCTTCCAGTTGTGCAAGGGCCTCCAGAGCCCACCTGCCTGAATGTGTCTGTCTGACACTGTGACGGCTCAGCGGGCCTTGAGCCTATGACCTATGACCTATGACCGCACTCTTGCAACAACACTCTCAACAGCTGGATGTGGACAATGAGGGCAGACCTTACTCCCACCTTCAGGAGTAGCAAACACGAGGACACTGCTTGGATCAAAACCACCTCGTCAACTTCTTTTATCTTCACAGCAACCTCATGACTCAATGTCACTATGGTTCCCGCTTTCCAGTTGGGCGATGAGATACAGAGACAGCAGATAACTTGCATAAGGCCACACAGCTGGAAAGAAGTGAAGCCAGTCTGAAACCAGGGCAAGGCGACTCCAAGGTCCATATTCTCAGCCCCTGTGTTACCTCCCATAATTTTCCACTGGCCCAATTCTTATCTCATTTCCCTCTTTACAGCTTTGCCTCTCCCTTACTTCAAGGGAGAGAAGCACGGCTCGGGACCTGGACTCTGACTCCTGTCTTAGTTTTCCAGCTCTCCGGCTCCAGTGTCCAGACAGCCTTTGTCCCCTAAACCCTACTCCCCACCTATCCTGCAAGGAGAGGTTTGAAATTCACACCTTGCACTGTTTATATCCTACTGGCACAGATGTTGTGCCACCAAAGGAGTGTGGACAGGGAGTGAAGTGGGAGACTTGCTAGCTACCCTGCTCCATGCTCATGGGAGTCTGGACCACCAGTGTGAGGAGGGAAATCTCCTTGGTCCTAAAAGAAAGACAAAACCTACCAGTATCTAGGAAGACTTGAGATGCCACAAATAGCTAGTTACAGATGGGACCGAGGGATTTTAGCATTGACCTAGCTCCTTGCTGAAAAGGCGAATAAGAGGAGGAAAAGAGATCATCTCTCAGAGGGAAGGACATCAGACTAAGAGAGGGAGGGAGGCGAACAGATGGGGCAGAGGGGATGGAACAAGGAATTGAGATGCGCTAAGTACATGCGCCAACTCCTGGTGAGGAATGGCAGCTTTGTGTACTACAAATATATACTAATAAAATAAAATGTAAGAATCAAAAAAGGATCAGTTTGGTAAATCCTGTTGCTTGTATTTTTTTCCAAAAATTTTTACTCTCATTGTTTGTTCGTTTCCCCGCCATATTCTCAGTTACTGAGAGAAGTGTGCTGGGAACCTCTTTAGCTGGGATTGGTTCGCTTATTTCTCCTTTTAGTTATGCTGACTTTTGCATCCTACAGTTTAAAGCTATGTTGTTGATCGTATTTATTTTAGGGTTGTTACATACTCGTATTGAACAGCTCACGTCATCAGTAAGCAGCGTCATCTATCCTGATAGGCCTTGAAGTCTACTTGTTGTGATACTAATGTAGCCACAAATGTCTTCTACTGGTATGGTTTTCTCTGCTTACTACTCTTTGTATATAGTAAATCTACTATATACATTCTATTAAAGAATGTCTGTCATAAACATCATTTGAGGGGCCGGCAAGATGGCTCAGTGGAATAAGCACTTCCCTGGCAAGTACAAAGGTCTGAGTTCAATCCCCGGTTCTGCCAAAAAAAAAATAATAATAATAAAAATAAAATAAATAAAATAAAATAAAAATAAACATCATTTGAATTGCTTCTCCTCTGGCATTATATGATAGTCTCTGTCTTTTGCTGTTGGTGGTGGTGGTGGTATGTATCTTACTTGGGACAAAACTACATCCCCAGCCTTTTAAAATTTTAGCTCAGCAATTTAAGCACTTGCATGGCAAGTGCAAGGTCCTGAGTTCAGTGCCTGGTACCAAAAAAATATCTTTTTTACTTTGAGTCAGGGTCTCACAACAACACATTCGGTTGCTCAAACTGAATTAGAACGTGGGATTCACCTGCTTATCAAGCTCCCGGAGAACTGGGATTCCGTGCATTACCACCACGCCTGGCCTTCGGCTTTTGTTTGCAATGCTCAGTCCGTGTCTCAGTTACCCAAGGCCACCTTAACAAATCACCAGACCTGGACTTAAAGCAACAGAACAGAACCGAAACATCGCAGGCTTTGGGTGCTAGAAGCCCAAAACCGGGGTGCTGTGCTGCTACAACCTGGGACATGGAATCGCATCCCACCTCCCGGCTCTTGCCCTGGAAGCTCTTCTCGGGGCTGTCTTTCCTTTTTACTTTCTTTTTTTTTACAGAACCACGGATTGAACTTGCCAGGCAAGTGCTTATTCTACTTAGCCCCTGGCCCCTTCAGGTCTGTCTTTCCACAGCTGGTCACCCTTTTGCAAATTCTGCTATAGAACCTAGAAAGAAGATAGAAAGAAGATCAGAATTGGAGTTTGGGGGCATTGCACCTAAAATTTTAGCCTCTGTTCCCACATCATAAGAAGACAAAAGAAAAACAAAAACAGAACAGCCTGTACTTATGCATTTTTATGTTTGTACAAGATCCTCACAAACATCCTTTCAGGAAAGAAAGTTCTGGAAGCTCTTTGCTTTTAAATTTTCTTTTTCATAAGCCAGTCATGGTTCTGCACACCTGTAATTCCAGGATTTAGGGAGGCTAAGGCAAGAAAATCACAAGTTTGGGCCCAGCCTGGGAAACTTAGTGATTGAGAGAGATTCTATCTCAAAATAAAGAATAAAAAAGGACTAGGAGTGCAGCTCAGTGCAAAGGCCCTGGTTCAATCCCCAATATGGGAAAAAGTTTTCTTGAGGCACTTGGCTTAGCAAATGATTGGAAATATTTTCCACCCAAGGAAGCTTTCTGCATCTCAGCCAACTCATGCAACAACTCTATAAAGTACAGAACCTTGACCTCAGATAAGTGCTTGCCCATCGATGCTGCACAGCTGGAGGGTAGGCTGCCATCTGCCCAGAGCGGCCTCAGCCCAGACCTCTATCTCCCTGCTCATCACTACCTCTCTCATCTACAGCCCAAGACCGCACTGCCCAGGGTGTCATCTGGATGACTTTTACCTCCTTCAGCCATCACTGCTTTACCTTCCAGGAATGTGTTCCAGGTGTTTCCAGGGGCTCTGGAAGTGTCTCAGTGGAGAGTGCCTTGTGCAATGTGGTGCACCAACGCTGACTAAGTGGGATTTTTTTAGCAGGCTGCTGCAGGATCAGTACTCCTTTGACTACATACACTCTTGGCCATCTTCAAAAAATATCTGAAAAAACAAATCTGGTCATGATAGCACATGCTGTAATCCTAGCACTATGGGAGGCTGAGGCAGGAGAATTTGCAAGGGTAAACCCAGCCTCAGCAACTTAGTGACTCATTGAAATCCTGTCTCAGAGCTGAGAATATTGCTCAGCATGGAAGCCCTGGGTTCCATCACCAGTGCACAAAAAGAATTAAAATAAAAATTTCAATAGCAAAGCAGGCATACACCACACCGATCCAGTACAGTGATCATCCCCATCTCGTGACTGTGGGTGAGCCTAGAGTGTCGGGCTTGGCGACTGCTGGTCTCAGTGAGAGGTTACTGGTAAAAGGGAGCTGCAGTGCAGATCCCAGGGCAAGAGGAGACACCCAAGCTTGTGCTGGAGCCCAGGATGAGCATGGCCATCTTGGAAGGGCCAAACACAGAAAGGTAAAGAAAAATATGAAGCTGTTAGTACAGAGTGAGCACGAGAGTACCTGGAGTGCAGCCAGCCAGCATGCCCTTGGCTTGGGCGATTACATCCCCTCTCATCATCCATTCTGAGGGCATTACCGACTAGAGGGGAGCCTGCACAGGTGACAGGGTGGTGAGGGGGCAACCCGCTGGCTGCTTGGCAGGGCCCACACCTGGCAGTGTAGCAGACCCCCAGGGGGCCCCCAAATGTACATAGAGCCTTTGTGTGGAGAAAGAGGACCAAAGGGAGGTAACTTCCTAAAATAGCTGTCCTGAAAAAGGAACCCCACAGAGCACCACTGGCTTTCTAAAACCTTTGATGCTGTCTTCCTGAAGTCCAGTCCCTGAGGATGCTGATGGCCAAGAAGATCCAGTGCCCACAGGAGACTTCCACAGGAGGAGGAGTTAGGAGAAGTGAAATGCTTCTCAACAGATGGCCTCCCTGCCTCCTCAGAGTCAGCCAGGACCCTGGCTACCCTGACTGTGCCTCATGGCTGGGGTGAAAGCTCATGTTCTCCACTTTCTCTTTTGCCATGTTTCTACTGCTTGGGTGGACAAAACAAAGGGTGCAAATTATTTGAAAACCCCTGAAGTTACTTTTCAAATGCAGTGTTTAAACCAGTAAACATATTTGTTTCGCAGAGGAAAACAAGGGTGGCATGAGAGCCACACTGCCTTGGAAGGCTCGCAGGAAGAATTCACCCTAACTCCTCCTAGATTTAGGGGGATGTGACAAATCTGATCGAAGGCTATCAAACCAGGTCATATTCACAGCTGCTGGTGATGAGGAGATGCACATATCCTTTGTGGGAGCAACATTCAACTCACTATGTCCATTTACATTAAACATAATGAATGAAATTTTCCAATGAGGGCCAGCGAGATAGTTCAGGGGCCTAAGTGCCTGCTTAGGCAAGCTTAAGGACCAGGGTTTAATCCCCAGCACCATGTGCCACACCGGCCCTGCCCCTGAGCCTGCTGAGCTGGCCACTGGGTCCAGGTATGATGGTGCATGCCTGTAATCCCAGTATTGGAGAGGCTGAAAGGAAGAGGATCACTATGAATTCAAACTTTGTAGTAAGGCCCTTATCAAATATATTTAAAAAGAAAGAAATTTTCCAATGATACAGGTCAAAAGCACAATGAGCGAAGCTTTCTTGCCCTAATTAATAGATTGCAGTTAGGAGAACAAGAAGCCATATTTGTCTCAATTACTCTTCTCTCATTACTGGGACAAATACCCAACACCTGAAATGAAGGAAGAAAAGGTTTACTTCACTCATGATTAGTGGAGTCTTCAGTCCATACTCCGCTGGCTCCAAGGCAGTCTGGCACATGGCATGGAGAAGCCATTCATGGTGAGCAGAGAGCAAAGGGAAGAAGCAGCAGCTCAGGCAGCTAGCACCTTTCAAGCCTCCTTACATTGTAATGCAAATTACCTGCCCCAGGGTGGTGCAAAACCCACACCACAATAATCACAAACTCTAGAAGCCACCCCGTGACTGCATGAGACTTTGTGGGGACACCTAGACACCATAACAATACTTCAGCACTCTTAATTTTTCAGTGGACCTAAATTGTTGATCAATCAAGCAAATCAAGAGAAATTAGTTGTTTTCATTCCAATGTGGCCACGCTATTATCATCTTTCTAGGTTATTGTGCCTGGTTTGGTTGGGTTGGGTTTGGCTCTGGAAGGTGTTTAGGTATATCCTATTGCTAGTCATAGCCTTACTTTGACTTTTCAGCTATCTCAGATCTCTTCCCCTCCTATCCAATGTTACCAATATCCACAGAATTTTCCATAAAACAGATGAGTCAGCTCTTACCCCATCTCTGTAGGGAAAAAACTACAAGACTGTGTTTATCATGCCCAGTGGTACATAAAATGTAAATTTCATGGTCATTATGACTTTATTAGCAAAAGAATGATAATGTAATATCTTTGGCTAGGCAGATAAAAGAGTCTGAATGCAAGAGCCTCACACAGACTAAATACCAAACTTGATCTGAGTTCTCACAGTCTGAGTCCATGGCATCTTCTAACCGGACATCCCATAACCCTTCCTGGAGACCCTGTGGTCCATCTGGCCTGGAGTATCCCATGGAAAAGCACAGTGCTCTTCTACTCACATTGTTCTATCTTGAAGAAATGCACCCCACTACATCTCCCTCTGACCAAACTTAATTGCTTTCAGGTGTCCTCCTGGGGCCCCTGAAAGTCCAGCACAAGCCCTATTATTTCTGTGGTCTTTCTGACCTAGCCAATCACACTTTCTGCCTTCTCTCCTCCTCAATATATATTTATCATTGTCTTCCTGTTGCTAGAGTCATGCACATACAAGCCTGACATTTCTTCTTGACAGTAAGCCATCTAAGGACAGTTTCTGTCCCTCTTATCACTGTATTACAAAATCTCAAGTGCTTTCCAAGGACACAGACACTGGGAGTTTTGGCATGATGGTGGCTGAACTGAGGAAGCCACCAATCTTCAACATCTACCAATACTACAATCCTGCCTTCCCCTAAAATGTAATGAATACATTCATTTAAATTTAAGTTCAATCCTTTGTGAAGAAATATTCCTGAATAATTATCCCCTTTACAACCAGAAATGCTTGTCTCCTGAGAAATTTACAAGTGTGAAATGCTACCAGATGGGATTCTTGACCACTGCCTCTCTTGGGGGGTGGGTGAGCCATTATGTAAGAGTTACCATAAATCTATTACAGAACAAGACAGTTCAATGGCTTTCATCACCTAGAATCTTTCTGATAGTACACTGATGCTTGTTACTTCATAAAGTTGGATTTTTAATTTTGAGCTACTTAGCAATGAGGGTAATTTTACTGTCATGACAGTGGCTATAAAATATGTCAAAAGTTCATCTGATGCAGTAATTCATGACTCACCTGAGGACCAATAAAAATGAGGTCGGCCACACACCAAAGCCTCCCTTGGGTCACAGTTCTTGCATCACTGTGCATTGTTTCACTACCTACCACTGTGCAAAAGGGTGCTCTTTGTGTAGTCATAAGTCCCAGATTAATTCTGCCATGTAGGGCAGAGTGTTGTGAAATGTGGATAAGGAAAGGATTTAGAGCACCTGTATTTATCATGTCAGTCATGCTAATCACTAGATAATGATATGACCATGGTAAGAAAGGCATCCCTTGTGACTCTTCTGAAATTAGAAAACCTGAGAGAACGCCATTGTGTTACTTGCCACTGCTGTGTAAGGCCCATTTTGCAGGATATAGTGGGAATTGGGTTTTAGTTTTTATTTGGGCTTGGATTTTTGCTGCAAGCTGAATCAGCAGGTAAAATTTGCCTCCTCCACCCCTCTACCACCTCTTTGGTTAGAACCACCCCAGGGACTCCTGCTACTTAGCACCCACATTCTCACTATTTCTGTTCCTTTACTTATGAACTTTGGGCCTTTCTAGGGCCCGCCTCCTCACCTCTCTCCACCCCCATCCAAAAATTCTAGCTGCCCATTGTTTTCTGCTTCCCTGAAGCAGTAATTCCCCTGCATTGGGATTTCTCAAGGTCTTTTTTAAACACTAGATTCCAACATGGTTAGTCTATTTTGCCAAGAAAGAATATATAAAACAACCACAACCACCATTATTTACTATCACCATTATCTCATGAAAAGGTCACTTGAGTATCAATAAAGAACAGACAGAATCTTAAAGCAGTTCTTTCACTGAATAAATTCAGTTTTTATGTTGCTACTTTCCTCACATTCAAGCCCAGTGAATCCCTTGCTCCAAAGCAGGAGCTGGCCCACAGATCAGGAACTGAGAATCATTATTCAGGACACCAACACATTCAGTTAATGCTAGGACTGGCCACCTGCATTTTATGATACACATAAAAACTTATGTTTTTATACACAAAAAAAATATGCATGCCTTCATTCTTTCAGCCTAAAAGACACTTCCAAACAAAGGCACCTGTATCTGAGGGCCAGCACCCCCAGCTGACAACCAAGTAACCTTGGGAAAGTCAGTTAGCTGCTTTATGTTGTCACTGCCAATTTTACAAGATGAAGAGATGGTGAAAGTTGACTGCATTGCTTTGAGGGTTGAATGGGATTAGCGAAGAGTCTTTGGTTCAACAAAGCAATAATGTATAACTAGAACCGTTTAGAGAATGGCTACTAAAACTATAATTTGCACCTATAACTATAGACCAGATATTGTCTAAGGCTATGAAACACTCACAAAGTCTCCACCTTTTTTCCCCCAGGAGCTCAGAGTCTCTCAGGGAGATAGCAGGTGCAGTGTGAAGACAAAGACAAGTGTGGAGCTGGTGGCCAAAGGGCCTTGTAGAAGACAAGGAGTCAGTCAAGAAAAATGAGAGGCCTCTGGAGGTGAGATCTGAGCAAATTCTTATGGTATATAAGACTAAAGCCAACCAATAATAACCAACTGGGCTTTTAGATGATAAGTAGGCCAAATCTTCATGCTGTGCCTAGTGTGCAAGTAGAAGTCTGGCAGCCTAAACTCCCTCAAGGCTGTATATCCCTGGGCCTTGCAGCCTTTGTGCTAAGCAAATCCTTCCCTGCTGATTCTGATCAAAATAAGACAAACTCCAGCAACAGCAGAAGAGAAGTTGCAGTGGGTAGTTTTCAGGAACTGTCAAGCATAGGACTATTGGGGAAACCAGGGTCTGGATGACCTTGTCCCAAGTATCACTCATCCTTTGCTGCTGTAGACAGCAGCAAAGACAGCCCTGAATGAGAGTCTAGGTTTTAATGAGCTCCTACAGGACTTTGGTTGGCATGCTGGGGTTTGAGTAGCACTAACAAAGCCCAGTTCTTGCAGAATGAAAAACAAGTGGACAGGCAGTGATGAGCACTGGCCTTCGTGCTGGCTTGGATGGAGATGACTTTGACTGGGTCACATTTACTTCTTTTTTGTGCATATTATAGGACGATAGCTGCTGGACAGAAAAGAGGTCATGCCCTAGAAACATTAGCTTTCACTGTGTTCCATGTTCACAAAAGAATACCCATCTGTCATCAACTTATTTACATTTCGAAACAGCCTATCGTTTCTGGCTCTTTTGGGTCTCGTTCATACATTGATGGAGTGGTGAGATTACATAAGGCCTCAGGTTCCATTCCAGGACCCTTCACTCAGTCAAGTACCCCATCACTTGCCACAACACCACACATGGCCCACCTGGTCTGTTCAGATTCTCTGTGGCCCAAGGCAAGTGGTTCATGCCTCAATGCACTGGATGGAGTAACTAAGACTAGAGAATACAAAGGGCTCCTGATGAATGAAGCAAAAAAGCTACTACAATCTCTGGGCAAGAGGCAAAAGTGATAAAAGACTAACAGAATGCATTGGAAATGCCCTGTGGGAACAAAGGCTTCCCAGCCTGGTTGGAAGGGTAGGGCAAAGGAGCCAGACCAGTTCCTCCCCTATCTGGGAGCTCCCAGGGTTAAACCAGTTGCTGAATGGCCTCAGGCAGAAAGTACAGGCATCTTGGCTCCACATAAAGAGACCCTAATATTTGTGATTTCCAGACATTGTCTGGGGCCTTCCATTTGGCACACTTTGATTCCCCAGTGACACTCCAGCATTTTTGTATGCACATGTCATAGTAAATGAAAACCTGACGTTGGACTAAGGAAAAGCACCAGTGACACAAGCACTGATTGGTAGATTTGGCTTCTACCTAGAGCATGTTGTCTTTCCACCCTACCATGGGACCCGAACACCTGGGAGGTGGAATCACAAAGTAAGCTGTCCTCCTCAATCCCTCAGTTGATTCCATAAGCTGCTCCACACATTTGTGATACAGTCTGAGTGTCTATGATCTAAAAATTTGACACCCAAAATTTTTTGGCTGATAAGGACATGATAGACAAAAAATCAGTTATTATAATGATATAGGGCAAATGAAACCCAACCTGAAAGGTACCTGGGATGAGCTTGTGTTCTCTAAAATTGAAGAATGAATTCTAAGAACAAACAGACATTAAGAGCAGAATATTTATTGGGGGAAAGTAAGCTTCTGTTCAAGAGAGGCACAGAAGCAGGACCTTGAGAGGGTTGTCCTCAGGAAGCTGTCTCTTCCAAGGACTTTTATAGAGTAAAACCATGTAGGTCTAAGGTGGAGAACATGGGAACTTGCTTAGATGGGCATGAAGTGGAACAAAACTATGGCCAAACAATGAGATTACAAGTACTACTGCTCAGGTAAAATTGACTGAGTCCAGGACCAAGTGAGAAAGTGAGTCATGTAGTAAACAGGCATGAATATGGAACAGGTGTTTATCTGGTAGCCAGCCAGCAGCAGTTGGATTAGTGACTCTTCCTGACTTCCTTAAGGTGATGATCAATCCCAGATGCTTATCTTTAGGGAGGTCAGCATTTGTTCAATACTTGGTCTCTAGGTCTGGCCCACAGCAGGAGTGTCCATCTCTCTCATAGTTGCAACGTATCTTGTCTTCCATTCTTCTAGGGCTGTCTCGTTGAGGCCCTAGCCCTGTCTGACTGCCTATAACATTTCTATCTAATCCAGCTGCTTACAACATTAGGATTGGGATATAGCTCAATAGCTCATGTGCTTAACATACTCAGGGTTCTGGTTTCAATATTGAGCATCAAATTTTTTCAGATTTTGGAGCCTTTCCAATTTTTGAATCTGGCATGCTCGATGTTAGGTTTTCCTGCACAGTGAAGAGGCAGGAAAAATAAAAGAGGCCTTTACTGTGGGCATCAGAAAGGAGAGACCTGAAGCTTCCGAGGGCCTGGCTGGGAGAACAGACTACAAAGGGGCAGGATGGAGGTAGGGTTTAGAGGGAAGTCTGGGTGATGTGGTAGATAGTGACTGGGCAGCTGGCAGGAACAAGGAAACAGGATATTGTGAAAAGGAAGCAGGAGGTTTTAATTTGAGCAGGGAGGAGGAAAGTGGAGCACAGCCCTCGGCCTCCGGTGGCCACATTGGCTCACCACCTTGATGACGTAGCAGAATTGTAATTAAAGCAGAGAAAATCCATCACTCAACAGCTAATACGCAAGTATTCCAAAATCTGAGGGACCTTTTTTATCCCAAGCATTTTTGTTTGTTTGTTTATTGTTTCTATTTGCAGGAGGAGTTGAAATAAATTTTAAGAGTACTTTTCTTTTTCCTCTAAACATGAATCATTCAAGTAAAACCAACTTGAATATAGAAATGTAGCAAAGGAAGGGGAATGCCCAGCAGCCCAAGAAGCAAAGGCTTGGGGGAAAGAGGGGGCGCGGTCCACACAGAGCACATGCGCAGATGCCACATGGTTCGCAGACACCCAAAACCTCCTCAAAAGGAGAGCACGAGGACCCGCTGGAAGAGGGCATTCCTCCTCAAACATCTGAGAATTTTTCAACTTGAAGTACACATAAAATTAAAAAGATAAAGAAAAAGATAAGCAAAACACAAAACCCATATAGCCCCAAGAACCACCGAACCATAACTACCTTCCTTAATCAATTATAGACCTTTCTTTAATTTTATAAAAATGAAAATATTTAATAAAAATATTGAAAAATTATTTTCTCATATTATATTTGTAAAGATAATAGAATTCAGAAGTATTTTAGGAAACTAACCAGAAACTGCCCTCCAGTTTCCACCCCTGTTGCTGAGGATCAGCAGAACTACAAAGTTGAGGACACTGGAGCTCCTGGTGGAGAATGGGAAGCCCAGTCCAAGGCTGCAGAAAATACAGGAGTGGGTGCCTGGGAAGTTGTTAAGAGCAGCTCCACGCGACATATAGCTGTGCAGAAAGGGGAGCACGAGGTGGTCAGAAAGGCCGTAATCTCCTCCTTGGCATACAAACTGGATTTTACAAATATCCAAGCAATTTGGTCCCAAATTCAGGTGAACACTTCAATGTTTATTCACATGCTTTGCTCTCTCTTTTAAGAATCATAGTTGCCCCAAACTAAATCTTGCTGTGATTGCTACTAAAAGTTATTGAACTAGTCCTCTTAGCTCTAAATGAAATGAAAATTAAAAACAAAACTGTTGGTTTCTAACAGTGAACAAACCAAAACCAAGCACCACTCTTCACAGATTCCGGCCCGAGTGCAGACTGCTAGGTTGTTGTGACCCTGATTCAACATGACTAAATCCCCGTAACAACAGCTATCTCCCCAAAGACCATTTCCTCCTCCTTCTCCACTCCAGAGCACTGGACACAGCCTCCTTTTACCTTTCCCACCCACACAAAGGAGCCCCCATAAAGCTCCTTGTATGTAGCTGAACCTGCCCTTGAACTCCTCCCCTTGCAAAAGTCCATACAGTCTCAGGCTCCCTGTCTTGGGTCAGAGGATTCCCCTATCTCCCTGCCTTTGATCCTCCTAGTGTCTTCAGAGTTCATAAAGGCTCCCCCACCCCTCCCTTTTTTATTTCCACTTCTCTGCTGTGCCACTACCGCTGCCATCACTGCTGCCAATAAAACCTCACAACTCTCCTTCCCTTACCCTAGCCCCCAGCCCATATGCCAACAACAAATTGGAAACACAGCTAGGACCCAGCACGTCACATTCTGCTGAGAGCAGGGCCTGACTCCAAGCTCTGTGACAGACTACTCTGTCCAGTTACCCCAAGCATTTTGGATAAAGGATACTGAACCTGAATTCTTCTAAGTGATATCACAACCAACTTGCAAAACTGGGCACATAAGAAAGAGTAAACACCAAGCCTCTGATTCTTACTTCTTTCGGGTATAGCATTATATAATGGTGTCACTGTCTGGGGGTTTTGCAAGGGGAACAATACAACATAGGGTGCATATATTATAAGATTATTTGTAATAATCACCCGAAGAATCATATAGAAAAAGAGAGTGCAGAAAATTTGTCCACACACCAAAGATCAAAGGAATCCAACTGAGGCCCTGGATTCCAAGATAGCCTGCATGAGTCCAGGTGAAGACCTAGAACTCATAACAGCGGCTCCCACAAGTCCAACTGGAGATGTAGAGCCTATGACAATGTCTCATGCAGGCCTGTTTTATGTATCTACAGTGGAAAGGCCCAAAGGTCAGTGATATAAGCTGGAAAGTCTATGCCAGCGGGATGAAGGATCTGTGCTAGCAGGCTGAGGGATCCAAACTGGAGCTAGAAAGCAACACTCAAGGTAAGAACCAGAGCTCTCCCAAAAGTGCTACAATCATCCTCAGCAACAGTGAGGTGCCCAGCTCCTCTGAGGATAAGGAAAGCCAAGTTCCATTAGGAAAGCCAACACGACAAGCTTTTCCAGGAGTCTGAGAAGTGCACTATCTTCCCCCTCTGGAGTCAGGAACCAATGCTCAAAGTGAGGACCAGAGCTTCCCCAAAATGAGCTACAGAACAACGAGGTCTGAAGCTCCTTCTCTGATGAGAACAACCAGGTTCATCAGGAAAGCCAGCATGACAAGGTCCACCAGCAGAATAGCCCAAGAGAGGCAGCAGCTTGCAAAAGCTCCCCAGCAGCTTCAAAGCAGCTTCCCTAAGAGCCTTTGGACAGCTTCTGCAGTTCTGCCTCTTGTGCTGCTGGCAACAGTCCTCAGATGGGCCTCCCACACAGAGAACCATGACAATAAAGTTCAACAGAGTACAATGAGTTGACCACCAGTTGACAGCCTACCACAAATGAGTTGAATGGTGACCCCTCATGTTAGTTAGCTTTGCATTGCTGTGGTCAAAATACCTAAGACAATAAAATTTAAGGTGGAAAATTTGGGCTCACAGTTTCACAGGTTTCCATCCAGGGTTTCTTGGTTCTATTACTTCCAAGCCTCAGGAGGCAGAAACCGTGGTGAAGGGCATGGTCCAAGGATATTCCCTCATCTTGCAGCATACAGAAAGCAAAAAAACACAAAGACAGGGTCAAGCAGTCCTGTTCCGGATCAAAACCCAATGACCCACCTCTTAACAACTCTGCACTAATTTTTTGATGAGGCCAGTGCCCTCACAATTCAATCAAATACCAAAGCCCTAGGGCCTGAGGAGATGGCTCAGTGGAACAAGCTCTTCTCTGGCAAGCACAAGGGTTTGAGTTCAATCCCTGGCTCCACAAAAAAAAAAAAAAAAAAAAAAAAAAAAAAAAAAAAAAAAAAAAAAAAAAAAAAAAAGCAGAGAAAACAAATTCCAAAGCCCACAACTGAACACTTTTGATGGAAATTGCTACTCCCCCCAATACAAGTGTATAAATCCTAAGCCTTGGGGTTCTCTTTTCTTTCTATTTTTTTTTTTTTTTTTTCATGTATTTGGTACAGGGTCTCATTATGAAGCTCAGACTCCTAGCGATGCTTCTGTTTTCACTCTCCCCAGCACTGGGACTACAGGTGTGTGCCAGCACATCCAGACTCGGTGCTGGGTCAGCATGCCCAACGTTGAGGCCTACATGACATGTGGTGGGATCGAACCCAGGTCCTTTCAATTGTCTAGGAAGGTGCTTAGTCTGCTGAGCTATCTCATAGGCCCAGCCTCACGATTTTCAAATGTGACCTTGTTTAGACAGCGGATGTTTGCAGACAATTCAGTTAATGATCTTGAGACGTGGATACAGGATAGGTCTTAATTCCCAACACAGCGTCCCTTATAAGAAAAAAGCAGAGAGAGGTTTAACTTAGGGAGACAAAGAAGAAATTCAGTGAAGACAGAGGCAGAGATTGGGTTTATGCTGCCAAGGCCAAGGAATGCCTGCAGTCACCCACCACTGAAAGAGACAGGGAAGCACTGTCCCCATGAGCATCTGGAGGAATCATGGTCCTGCTTGCTCCTTGAGTTTAGACCTCAGACCCCCAAAACTGAGACAAATTATTCCCATCATTTCTTCTTCTTCTTTTAAACTACTCAGTTTGTAAGGGTTCATTATGACAATTCTTGGAAACTAATTTACATTGAAATTATCAGCCTTTCATTTTCTTAAGCCATCATCTAAAAATCTGAGCATAGAGAACTTACTCTAAGCCATTTGGCTTTGATTAGGAAATCAAGGTTTGAAATACCATGCTCTGAATATTCAGAAATTTTAAAAATATATGATAAAAATGTACATATGTATGTATGTCCGTATGCACAAGGCAGGCTGAGCTTGGTGACCCACACTTGTAATTCCATATTTCATAAGCAAGAGGATTCCAAAGCTGCCTACCCTGGACAATTAAGCAAGACTATGCCTCACTGAGTTAATCATACTACTAATTTCTATTAGTTTATTGAAAGGAACTGTTAGTGCTTACATTGTTTGAGCAATATTACATGCCTATATCTGGTAATCGGAGCAACTACTTTCAAGATAACTACATGCAATATAATAGCCACTGTTAATTTCCTATCACCTTGTTTTGAAATTCTGTATTGTTTTTATTGGGTTTTCTTTTCTCTTCAAAATAAAAAAATTAAAGGCAAAAGGAAGTAGGACAGTTCCTTGGCCACTTTATCCTCAAGAAAAAAAAAAAAGAAAATGCATTTTCATGCAAATTATTTTGCTGTGAATAAATAGCACTATTTAGGAATGAAGATTATTTTATGCTGTTCCTATAGTACCCTAATTAGCTTTGTTTTAATGTGCATGAAGCATGAAAGAGAAAATGAAAAAAGAATCAACAAAAGGAGCTTAGATTTCGCCCACAAATCTGTGTTGCACAGATTTTCAACCTGTCAGGAAATCCTATAAATCCCCTCAGTGAATTTTTGGGGTATGAACACATTTTTATTTTGAGCCTTTCTCTTATGCTAATAAGAAATCTTTAAAGCAAGCATGAGCTAAAACAGAAAATTAAGTGGCAAAGCAGACTTCTCCTAAACACTCAGTTATCCTCCCTCTGCCCTCATTTCGAATCATTCTCAGAACATTCTGCAATAATCTGTCATCCTCCAGATATGGCTGAGCCAGGTTTCTCAGAAGCTCTGCTGTGCTTACGTGGGAGTGGAGAGGAAGGCCCCAGACCGAGCCTAAAGTAGGAAATGGATACCTGCCCCTGGCGGTGCTGTGCTGGTCCAAGAGCCGGGGCCTCAGGGAGGCAGATCGTGTGGCCCTGAACTCATCATTTAGCAGCATGGCCCTGTAGTCCAAGCTGCCTGGGACTCACTGAATAGCCCAAGACTGGCCTTGAAAACATAATCCTTCTGCCTCAGCCTCCTCATATCTGTCCTGTTTCTTTATGTACTAGCTGTCTTCATCGTTTTTATTGTCTCTCAGACACAGTATTTGACACCCAAAACTTGTAAAAGGGGGTTACTTTGGCTCATGCTTCAGTTAAGAGTCAGGTGTTTCCAAGGCAGGGTGCCAAAGCAGAGGGGTGTAGAGAGGGAAAAGCTATTCACTCCTGGCAGCCAAGAAGCAAAGAGAAAGGAGGGAGCCGAGGAGGGAGGCGCGCCCTTCCAGGCCACACCCCCAGCGACTGCCCCACGTCCTAACAGCAAGCAGCTATACCATCCCCACAATTCAATAATCTTCCAAAGGTCCCATGTCTGACTATATTAGACCCAAGGATCTTGCACCCCTGGCTCCCAAAATTCTCATGTATACCTCAATATGCAAAATACATATAGCCCATCACTAAGGGTTAGCTAAGTCCTCACTGTTGGAGCAGTCCTGAAAAGCTCAAGTCCATAGTCTCCTCAGAGACTCAAGGCAAACTCTTAGCTGTGAGCCCCTGTAAAAATAAAAGAATGAAGTCCAACACTATCAACATACAGTGCCACAGGGTAAGCATTCTCACTCAAAAAGAGAGGCGCAGGTGGACAGAAAAAAATCAGGCCAAACACAAGACTAGAATCAAGCAACACAACCATTAAATCCTGTAGTTCTTAGGCTATCATTTGAGGCAAGTCATAACAAAGAGACAGTGACTCCAAAAGGCTTTGGCGTTTGTCCTTCCAGCACTGACTGCAGTGTTCCTCACACATTCCAAGCTTCTGGTTTCTTTAACTTCCTAGGGTCTCCACTGCACTTTTGGCTTCACTGTCCTAGCTTTATCCATTTTTCTTTCAGGGGTACACTGCGTGGCCTGCCAAGCTTTCTTCAGAAATCATGGTAAAAGCCTCCCTGTTCCTGTTCTTGGATTCTGCATTTTAAGTAACTGTAAAACCAGCACCACATCGATGACACCAAGGTCTTCCACCAGCTTGAACAGTGTCCAGGCCCTGATGTATCATTGCTGCAGAGGCCTCCAAGCACCTGGATGGCTGTCTCAAACCTTCCACTTCCTGGAGAAAATAAAATAAAATGAAGCAGCTATACCATCCCCACAATTATTTTGGCTCATGTAGGCTGGTTCCGAGGCAGGACAACATGGCCCAAGGTCATAGCAGAGCAACAGCTGCTCACCTCATGGCACAGAGAAAGCAGAGCGAGGAGAGAAGCAGAGGTGGAAGTCGTGCCCTTCTAGGCTATTATCCTAGTGAGCCACTACTTCTACCCAAGACCTGCCTTCTAACAGCAAGTCAAAAATATCACTCTCATAACTCAGTGACTTTTCAAAGGTTCCCCCTAGTCCATCACCTTCCAAAGATCTCACCTCTGAACATACAAAGCTATTGGAGGACAGCTAGGTATAAACCATAAATTTCTTTCTCCTTTATCCCCCTCTGAGACTGACCCTGAAAACTAGTCCTGGATATTTTTGTTCAGAAAATAATAAATTTACCTTTAGTGAGTATTATTCTGTTTTAGAGATTATATAAATATAAATATATTGAATTTTGTTAAAGAAAGGTAAATCCTAGGAAAAGAAAACCAAATAAAATTATAAGGTTATTTGCATTGGAAGATGGGACATAAATCTCATCCATTACTGATCTACATATTTTCTGATGGCTTTGCAGTACATGTTCTCCATGGACACACAGAGAAGTGAGCACACACTCAGTACATCCCTTAAAAGAACTTTATAGAGTCCCTGGTAATTGCTGGAACAAGAACAAGATTCTCTTCTTTCCTTCTTGGATGGCACTATATGCAGTCAGATCCTGGGGGTTGGTGGGTAGCCAAGTCAGCCTGAGATAAGGGCTATTCATAGACAATGTTCACAGCTTCCACTTAGGTACAGACAGCCCTGGGAACTACAGCTGAACTGGCCAGTGTCAGGTGCAGGCCAAAAGCCCACCTGTGGTCCCAGTACTTGGAGGAACTAGAAAAGTTAGTAAGCCAAAGGCCAACAGAACTGGGTCTCAGTCCAAAACCAGGGGAGCCCCCATTAAGGGCAAACATTTTTGGAGACATCTTGGCAGGATTCTTAGACAGAAGGAGACCAAATCACTGACTCAGAGAAACCAGACCCTCTCTGGAGGACCAAACGTTTTGAGGCATGACTGGAACATTCTTGGGTGGGGCATTTCACTGAAAAACAAACAACTTAATAGTTCATCTCCATCCAAAACAAGTCTCCCTGGGAGCAGCCCACCATTGCCTCCTCCTCAAGTCTGGCCACACCTGAAGATTTCTCAGAAGCTCCAGTCTTTGCACTGACTATAAGGCTTCTTTTGCCCAACTTCTGGGCTTTTCCTGATCCATGCCCACTCTAGCCTCCATGTTGACCTCCTTCAGGCCATCTGGAAGCTTCCTTCCTGAGCATTTGTGTCTCTGTCCACTTCAGGGACTAAAAAGGAGTAAAGAGTCCAGCAGCTGAGAGTCCAGCTTTGGAATCAGAATCCTAAAACCCTGGTCTACCATTTGCAGTAATATGGAGGCCTGCATAATCATTGAAAGACTGTGAGTACTTTCCTACATTTCCTAATATTAAGCATTAAGGTAGTGGGATCCAAGGACTACACACACACACACACACACACACACACACACACACACACACACACACACCATTGCCAGAGAAAATGCTTCACTTGAGTTCAGTTTCCCATGGGTCAAAGAACAGCTGAGCTCTCCCAGCTCCAGACTGCCCTCCCCACACCTCTATATAGCTGGCTCTGAGTCTTAGTATGCTAGGCAAGGTGAATCCCAGATATTTATTTTTCTTGGCAAGCCTGCCCTACTTCTATAAAAAAAGTGATCCTGGATGGGCTCTTTTATTAAAATGTGAATGGGTCTACAATGGGTGCAACTGTGTCCCCACCTAACAGCATCTCACTGCTAGAGGCATGGAGAACAAACAGTTTAGGCACACATGCCTGAAGAACCAGTTGGGCAAAAGGATGTAAATTATCTCACTGATATTTTTATATTTATTATATATTGTGATCATAGTATTTAGGAGCATTCAGTCAACATTTAAATTAACTCCACCTCTTTCTTTTCTAATGAAGTTACTTGGCTAAATATACAGATTTCTTAATTCCTAGATCCTGAAAATATATAACAAAAGGAAGGCTTGAATTTTTTTCTTCTCCCTTTTTTCTTCCCTTTTTTTAAAGACATGGTCTTACTATGTAGTTCAGCCTGGCCTTGAACTCACCATGTAGCCCAGGCCGACCTCACATGGCCATGTACCACATTGGATCTTATGTCTTTACAAACTAAAATATAGGACCCACCATTAGTTTAAGTTGCCTCTAAAATTCCTTGAAGTGGAATTGGAATGTGTAGCTCAGGGTAGAGCACTTGATTTGTATCTTAGTTACCTTCTGATTGCTGGGACTATATCCCCAACACCCTCAAGTGAAAGAAGAAAAGGTTGATTTTAGCTCACAGTTTGTAGAGGGTTCAATCCAAGGTGTGGCATGGCAGGGGGACATGGTAGAGAAGAACGAACCCATGGCAAAGCGGGCAGGAAGCAGCAGTGCTTGAGAGAGTGGAGGGCAATAACCCCACCAACATCACTCCCAGCTGTCAACACATCAGTGGTTGACACACTAGCACGTACCCATGATCCAGGCACTGCCCAAAGCCCCACCTATGAGCACACAGTGCTCTGAAGGGGACATCTAAAGGTGAGCCATAGCACCCAGCATGACCAAAGATCTGGGTTGGATCCTCAGCACCACAAAAAAAAAAAAAAAAAAAAAAACACCATAAACACAATTATTTGAAGATTTTGTGACATTGGGTCTCTCATGAGCCACACATCTCTACTGATCACCCTCTAAGGCCATCCAGCCTGGACATTTCAGGTAATTGCCAACACGCATCTTTCACTTCTAAACAATTCAGAAATGGCTCTGAATTGCAAATTACACCCAGGCAAGAGGCAGTATAATGTAGTGGGTTGGATCCAAGTTCTTTTCCTTGTCTCCTTCTCTGTTAAATGGGGGTGATGGTAAATAATTCCTTCCTTAGGGAGCCATGAGGATTTCAATAGTGCACATGAAATGCATAACACTTTGCCTAACATGGAAAACACTTAATCTAAAGATCCTCAATCCATCATTAGGGATGATATACTCTGTTCATTCATGAAGTGCAAATCAAAGCAGAACTAAGATTCCAGCTCACCCCAGAAAGTATGACTACCATCAAGAAATCAACCAATAGCAAGTGCTAGCAGGATAGCAGGGCTATCCCCCATAGCCCTGCTAATGGGGGATAGGGGAAGGAGCCCTTCTCTACTGTTGGTAAGAATGCAGACTGGTACAACCACTGTGAAAAATCAATATGGAGATTCTTCAGAAAACTAGGATTAGAGGTCCAATTCAACACAGCTAGTCTCCTTCCAGGCATTTTTCCAGAAAAATTAAAAAATTATACCACAACAATATAAGTGCACTTTCATTTATAGCAATGCAATTTGTCATAGTAAATCTTGGAAACAACCTAAAAACCCATCAACTGAGGAATGAATAAAAAAGATACGGTATTTTTATACAATGGAATACTACTCAGTTATAAAGAAAAACTCAAGGTTTTTATATGCAAATAGAGACCATACTCCTAAGTGAAATAAATCAGGGAAGTGCTTATTCCACTGAGCCATCTCCCAAACTTTTTTTTTTTTTCTTTTTGGTGAAACTGGGGATTGAACTCAGGCCAGGGAAGCACTAGTGAAATAAATCAGACTTGCATATGCAAACATCATATTGTCTCCCTAGTGTAAGAAACTGAAAGAGTAAATAAGATCCAAAATACACAATAGATATTGTGAAAGGGAAAGAAACTGCTCAAGAGGAAATACAACTGAGATGGGAGAATATATATACCTATACACACAAGGTAACTAAGATAATTACATTACTAATTTCTATTAGTTCATTGAAAGGAACAGTTTGTGCTTATATTGTTTGATCAATTTTGAATGCCTACATCTTGTAATCTCAGCAAGCATTTTGAAAATAACAATATGCAACATTGTTGATTTCTTGTCATCTTGTTTTGAAATTGGGTATCATTATTTTTATTGTTTTTTCTTTCTCTTTAAAATGATGATGATGATGATGATGATGACCCAAGGGGCAGTGCAGTTCCACACTCCCATCTCCCCCATCCTCATATCCCTTTCTCCATCCATCTGCATATTAGAGCTGCAGTTCCTAGTCTTGCTCCCAGGACCTGCTGCTGAGTTCTGCACCTGCTCCCTAGTCCCTGGCTCTCCCTAGCACAGCTTCTTCCTTGGTTCTTGCTGTTCACCTGCCTTGGGCTGGGCTGTAAGGCTCTTGGCAAAAGGACCTTCCACAGAGCTCATGATCCGCTGTGAATGGGGAGGACCAGTGTCTGCACGCAGAACATGTACTTCATATGAGCAGAGGCTCTTGGCACAACCTGCATTTGGTCCTCGCAGAGTGCTTGGAGAAGCACAGGTCTCCAAAACACATCACTACATAGAGTGGGACTCATAATCTCAGGGTGAGACGGGGGTTCTGCATTTTAAGCAGACTTTTTAAAATAGCTTGATTATTAATAGCTCTGGTTATGAATATCAAGCCAAATTTTAGCTTGTGAGATCTTAGAAAATTTTCTGAATGTTGTTGTGAATACCAATGCACACAAATACACATGCACATACACACATTAACAGCAAATTCATAAGATATAAGGTAGTAGGACTATATCCTATGATCTTGATATATAGTCTGTATTAGGTCTGGGATTCATAGAATCTCTAGGATTTCTCTACTTAAACTGTCATGACATCTGAGAATTAGGTTTTTTTTTTTTTTTTTTTTTTTCCAATGTGTTTACCTTTTGTTTTTTTTTATACTCCTTATTGCATCAGCTAGGACCCCAAAGTGAATGAGGAACAGCAGCAGTGAGAAGGCACATCTCTCACTGTTTCCAAATTTAGGGGGTCCTGTTTGCTTTGTTTGACTATAATATACCCACTCTCTTATACTGTGCCTGGCATACACTGGCACACAGAAGAAGTTGCTGAATGCAGCAAAGTTAGATCTGTCAAAAGATAAAAATGACATTGGTTTTTTTGGCACCTCATCCAATGAATGCATCCATTGAGTTGCAAGTAAAAACCTATAATTAGTAGAGAGACCATAGAAATTAAAATTAAACTGGAAACTCCCCCGCCCCCAGTACTGAGGGTTGAACCCATGGCCTTCACACTTGAGCTTCAACCACGCTAACCCTGTTTTTAAGGCAGGGTTTTGCCAAGTCACTAAATCACCACGGTAGGTTAGTGATCATAATCCTCCTGCCACCGCCCCCCTGAGTGCTAGGATTGCGCTGCCGCACCCAGCTGGAAGCATTTGCAAGTATACACCTCCTCTAGTGGGCGTTGAGAATTCAGGGATAAGCTGTGCACTTAATGTGCAGCTGGCATTGCACACTTGTTGCTTAATGAATCGGTCACCCTAAAAACAAAAAACAGATCTAATTAAAATTCAGGAACAAGTCAAAGGGCCACTGCTTGTCTTGGGATGGAAAGTGGAAGAAGCAGGAAAATTGATTTTTATATATGATCAAAATGTTAAAGAGGGGGCCGGAGAGATAGTTCAGTGGAATAAGCACTTCCCTGGCAAGCACAGGGCCTGAGTTCAATCCCTGGTTCCACAAAAAAAAAAAAAAAATCAAGCAAAAATGTTAAAAAGGTCCAGTCATTTTTAACTGTATAATGGAAAGGAAAACTCAATGTCCTAACAATTAAACATTTAAATATAAAAATAAATGTAAAATTCAATTAAAACATATTTCACATGAATTGGTATCATATAGAGTAGGCTAGAGAGGAGAACACAGCAAAAGAAATACTAGGATTTAGAACAGTTCCCACCTCAGGAAACTTAATGTTTTATGGTAGATGTTAGACTTACACACTAGAAATAGAAACTAATGTGACCCCTACTTTTTTTTTTTTTTACAAAATATAAAATGGAAAAGGAATGATCAAAACGAGCTAGATTTACACAGATCTTTCTGAGGACACAGTACGTGGTGGACTGACAACAGGAGGCCAGCTTGGAACACCCTCCTGAACTGACCCGGCAAGTGCTGAGCGCGGGAGGCCCACGGTAGGGCTCTTGCCAGCACCCTAGGAGGAGAACTGTAGGGGCTGCTGGAAGCTGCTGCGAAGCGGTCAGGAGCATATTGGAGGCTGTTGGAGCTGCCTGATGCTCTGGGAGGCTGGAGACAGCTGCTGGGAACTGTTGGAGCTGCTGTTTCTCTGGGAGGTGCTTGTCATGCTAACTTTCTGATGAACTCAGCTGTCCTCATCATTAGAGGAGCTGGAGACCTCACTGTCACTGAGGATGCTGTGGTGCTTTTCAGGGGAGCTCTGGTGCTTACACTGAGGTTCACTTCCTGGCTCCAGTGCAGAACCCCCAGGCTGATAGCACAGCTCTTTCATCCCACTGGCCCAATTTTTTCAGCTTCCACCACTGACCTTTGGGCCTTTCCAGCACAGACCCATGAAACAGACCTGCATGAGACATTGTCATGGGTTCTAGGTCATAGAGCCCTAGCTCTAGCTGGACCCATGCAGGGCATTACCATAGGATCCAAACCCTCAGATGGAGTGTTGGGCCTCTAGTATGCATACAGATTTCCTGTGCTCTTTGTATATGATTCTCCGAGTAGTTCATTATAAATTAATCTTATAAAATATGTGTCCTGTATTGTATTATTTCCTCTTGCAAAACTCCAAACTATAACACAGTATAAAAAAAGAGCTTTAAAGAAAGTAACACACCCTGGATGAAGAGCAAGAATATAAATGTAAACTTTATAAAATATGTTTAACATGGTTACTGGAAGAAAGATAGTCTCTTTAACAAATGGTGCTGGAAAAACTAGCTTTCTACATGCTGAAAACTAAAACTTGACCCAGGTCTAGCACCATGCACTAACCTAAAGTCAAAATGGATTAAAGATCTAAACATTAAAACAGAAACACTCAATCTCCTGGAGGAGAAAGTAGGAGGAACTCTTGAAGACATAGGGGGAGGCAAAGAATTTATGAACAAAATCAAATGGCACAGGTAATACTTGAAAGAATTAACAACTGGGACCTCCTCTTATTGAGAAGTTTTTGCACATCAAAAGAAATTACCAAGTGAAAAAGACAAACCTCAAACGTGGAAAAAAATCTTAACTAATAAGCAGTCCAACAAAGGTCTGCTCTCTAGAATTTATGAAGAACTAAAAAACATTAGGGCCCCTAATATTTAAAGACAATCCAGAAATGGGCATCCGAGATGAACACACACTTCTCAGAGGATGAAATTAAAGAAGCGAATAAATATATGAAAAAAAATGCTCCACATCACCAGCCGTCTGTGAAATACAAATTAAAACAGCACTGAGATATCATCTCACCCCAGAAAGAATGGCTATCATAAAGAAATCAACAAACAAAAAAGTTGGAGAGGATGTGGAGAAAAGGGAACCCTTCTCCACTGATGATGGGAATGTAGCTGGTACATCCATTATGGAAATTAGTGTAGAGACTCCTTAAAATACTAAAACTGGCAATCCCATTCAAGTTGGCTATCCCCCTACTGGGAATTTTCTCAGAGGAACTGAAAACATCATATCACAGTGATATATGTGTACCTATGTCTATAGCAGCACAATTTGTAATAGCCAAATGTTGGAAACCACCAAGATGCCCATAAAATGAGAAATGGATAAAAAAGAGGTAGTATTTTTATACAATGGAGTATTACTCAGCTATAAACAATGATAACCTTAAAGCATTTATATTTAAACAGATGCCATTTGAAGATAAACATAAGTGAAATAAACCAGACCCACGTGTGTAAATATCATATAGTATTCCTAGTATTAAGAACTCAAAAGAAGAAATACAAATAGAAAGGTATAACACAATTAAAAGGTAAGCAAGAACCTTAGGATTAGACAACAAACATAGGGCAAGAAGAAAAGCTAGGAAGCATAACAGGGGCAAAGCCATACATTTATATGCACAAGATGGGTAAGGCAGTGATCCTGAGAAACATCAGAAGGTTTTTGAAACTAGCAGTTTATTAGTAGGATTCTTACCCTGACTAACTATATATGCTGATACCTTGAACTAAGCAACAGCACTGAAGATAGCAATGTGTAATAGTAGGGTCATGCTTGGAGTGCCTGTCATTCTGCTCTTCTGCTACATATGTGCTGCTTGTCATGACATACCAATTATTGCCATACTGACTCTCAAGTAAATGTTTGTTTTAAAAAAAGGGTAATAAATTAAAAAAAAAAGAAAGAAAGAAAAAAATGTCACAGGACTGTTCTGCTACAATGCTGTATATGGTTGGATTTCTAAATTTCTGTGTAAAAATGTGTTTATTCATATTTTTTCATATTTTTTATCTTTTTCTTCATATTTTGTAGGGACTTAAATTTAACATATCAATACTCGATGGAAAATACCTGTTCTAAGTTATGCCTAAGATGTTTGATATTCAGACAGACAGTAAGGTTAAACCCAACTGCATGTGTTGTACGGTAATAATAAGCTTCTCTTCTAGAGGGTTAGCAACCTAAGTTTGCAGAGCAAAAATTAGAGAAAAAGAATGGCTGCAAGGACAGCCAACATTTTGACCCTAACCTTTCAAGGTCAGTGAGAACTCAAGACATAGGAGAACCTATATTGTGACATCATGTAACTCAGTTGTGTCCCAAATTTTCTGATCAAGGAGATTATGGGGCCACAGAGGAATGGGATCAATGACGTAGTATGCCTAAGGAGAGTCACATGGAGAGAAAATATTCTTTCAGGCTTTCACAGGAAGAAAATTGGCCAAGCAATGCCCATGACTCATCCACATGGCTGACAATGACAAAGAATCTATAAACTGCAATATAGGGTTTCAGGATAAATCCTGAGGTGACTTTACTGACCTTATCAGATACAAAAGTTAATTTCTTGTTATATAGATCTTGCTTTATCTTGGTCTTAATCAACCAGCAGAAAAGTATAAAAATGAGGTATAAAAAGTAAAGCCATATTAATACGCTGAGCTGTGGAAGGCTCAAGTCAATAACTTCTGACATTGCCAGTCCTATGGGTAACCCACTGCTATTATGGACTACTGGACTATATTGGAATATTTTGCTGAATTCACGCACCTACAATAGTTAAATACCAATGGAATATCCTTCTCTGACAAAAGTAAACAAGAAAGGGGATACAAATGAATGACCACTGTGTATCTGTATATTCAAAATAGGATAGATATATAGCTACATGCTCTTAATTCAATGAATAAAAAGATTTGTTCCAAAAAATGTTTAATTACAGCCATTTTATGTTATGCTGGTCATTTAAATAAAACAAGCATACTTTAAAGAAGGAGGAAAGGACAATGTAAAGGTAGCTGCATTTCGACCTCTGTCTCATCTCTCTGCTCATGAAGAACTCCATGACCTGAGGTTTGCAGAGTCAGCATGTATTTTACCTTTTATGTGTCACCAAGTTAGCAAATTATTAACTGCTCACCTTTGTAAAATACCTTATTTCCAAATTCCTGAAAGTTAATTAGTGGTGGCATTGATGTTTTTGAGTAGCATCAACAGAATTTATCCAAAAACTTATTTCTGTAGTTTAAGCCTCTTTTAGAGGTTGTGGTTAATAATCAACCTGCATAAAATGCCATCGGGTTACATGATTGACCTGGAAATGATCTCTCTACTTCATTGCCTGGCAATTACAGAGAAATAAAAATTTATAAAAAAGTAAAATGTGTGTGTGTGTGTGTGTGTGTGAGTGTGCTTTGATTAGAACTACCTCAAAGCTTTTGCTCAGAATAAGTAATAAACAAGAAAAAACGGGTGGTTTTTTTTTTTTTTTGGCCTGTTATCCATAATTTTTCTTAGTTTTATTTCTTAACATGTAAAACACATATCTTTCCAAACCCAAATTCATGTAAGGCCTATTCAGAGAAATCTTTCTTCTATCCCTACTCCTCCACGCTCCCTTTCTGCCTTCAGAGATAAGCATTTCATTAATTTTGAGCCAGTCCTTCCAGCGTATCTTCACAAACATGAACAAATTCACACGTGCACACCTGCCCACTGATTTTTACATGTCACCTCCACTGGCCCCAACAGCGGGGTATACCATTTACAATTTGGCAGCCTTGCTTTTTCACTTTTAGTAGTTTTCAGAGCACTCCAGACCAGAAATCTTCCCTGTTCTTCTTCATCACTCAGTTTGAAGCTTCCATGTGATCTCGGTAAATTATTATTAATGAAGTCATTAAAAGTGAGGACTGAACTCTTGGCAGAGTGCAGCTAGCTCTGCTTATCTACATACAGCACATTCCAAGTTCGGGATAATTTACCCACGTCTCTCACCTCCTGGCTCCAGCTACTGGTACATGCGGAGAGCACAAAAACCTGATTCTGAGCATTTGCCCAGGCAAAGCACAGCTAATTTTCAGGCTGGAATGACATAAAGATGGGCGGCAGAAGCAAAATTTACAATTGAGAAGGAAACAATTTCTCTTTTGGTTCTCTGGAAAGTAATACCTGGGTGGGAATCACAACTTTCCCCAAGGATGATGTTTATATGGACATAATTAAGTGGGTTAGAATTGGAGACTCCCCTTACCACACCCCTGGTAAGCCTTGGAGGAAGCAGGCACTAGGCCCAGATGTGGACTGAAGGCTTAAGTCTATATAGAGTGTACTGTGTGTGTGTGTGTGTGTGTGTGTGTGTGTGTGTGTGTGTCTCACTTGACAACTAGACATGCACTCTCTGGGACTAACTCTTCTGTTAAAACTGTTAAATGTTGGTTGTCCTAAATACATGAAACAGCCTAATTATGTGACCAGTACACACAACTGTACAATTAAGCTCTCTACTCTTTTGTTTCCAGTTGTCCTCCACAATCTACAAAACGTTCTTTAATCAAAGATGACATTCCAGAATCCCTTATTACGAATACACACGTATTTGAAAACACACGTATTTGAAAAGCTCGGAGGCTCACCTTTCATTGAGTGACTCCTTAAGATCAAAAAACTGCCTCACCAGCAGCAGAGGAGTGACTGCCCTGTCCCCAAAGCAAACTGACCCTGATGACAATTGATCTAAGAACTCATCAAGCTCACATTCTAGACAAAGGTCAGCGTCACTCGACCCCTTTAAGTGAAATGAGCTACAAAACTCTACGCTAACAGGGCAGATAAACCATGAGTTCATACTTGCTTTAGAAACAAACTTTTTTTCTGGAGAATTCCTTTTAGTAACCAACTTCTTTTGTGTACTTGAAGTAATAATCAACTACATTCAAACACACCTTTCAGAAATTTGCTCCTGAGGAGTTTTGTACATAAGAACTACCTGTTTTGCTTTAAAAAACAACTTTCAATGTTGCTGTTTGACACGTTTAACACAGTACACAATTATTGAAGTTTCACTTTATAGGTGATGTAATTTGGGGTTATAAAAAGCTATAAGGTAATTTAGCTTGCCATTTTTCAAGGCCTTGTTCAGACTGTGTAGAATTTTAAAAGATACTTTAATGGATATAAAACATAGAAACGTTTAAAACTCACAATAGAGCAATCACTTCACTCAGGACTTTGAAGTCTTAGGCTCACTATTAACACAAACTTAGGCAACAGGTTCATTCCTAAGAACAAGGTACCCCACCATCTTCTTTCCTCAGCTCCCCAGTCCAATAATGGGAGTTGATCCCAGGGAGCTCTTACATCCCTCTTATTATTTTGAAACAGGGTCTCCTAAATTAACCAGGCTAGCTTGATCTTCAATTCTCCTGTCTCAGTCTCCCAGTAGTTGGGATTATGCGCACTGGACTCCAGGCCCAACTTCCCTATTCCTTTAAAAATAAATTATTCCAATTCATTGTGCTTATTATACTTTTATGAAGGTAAGTGTAGGAGGCAGAGAATAGTAAGAGGACAAACTACATAATTTGCTCGGCCCAGTACAAAACGATAACGCACAACCCTTGTTAACACATTGAGACTTTTATCAACGGCAACTACAGTCCCTTAACCCTAGCACAGGTCTCGCTCAGGTCGCAAATCCCGGACGCCTGCTCTGTTCTTTCACAGCGTCTCAGCCATCCCGCAGCCTGTGCCACGTCTGGAGAGGTCGCTGATCTGTTAAAAGGCAGAGTTTTAGCAAAAGCCACTCAGCGCAGCTAATTACCCGGAAATTCTTCGGAAGCAGTCTTGCGAAACCACAGATCTTCCTTTTTCTCTCTTTATTTTGTCTTTCCTTTTAAAGAAAGGCTCTGCAAATTTGCATTTTTCATTTCTTTCTCTTTTATTTTGTAAACAACGGGCTCACATCATCAGCAAACTACAGGCCACAAGTCTGAGCGCCCCAAGTCCGAGCGATCCCGTTGGCCTCCGGGGACGCGGGTCACCGTCGCGCCTAGAAACCCGGGAAGATGCTCAAGTCTCGGCGGCCTGGGTCACCCCCGCCTGCCCGCCCCTCGGGACGTCCTCTCTCCCGGTCCAGATCCCCGAAGTGGCGCCCCCGCCCGGGCCGGGCGCCGCTGCCACCCTGCCGCCCAGAGGCCGCCGCCCGGGCACGGGGGCTCGCGGGCGCCCCCCTTCCTGCGCCAACCGCATAGCTCTAAAGCTTCCAGGCGGCCACAGGCGGGTTCCCTGGGGACGCAGGGCCGGGGGACGCGTGACCGAGCCCGACTCCCGCCCCGCCCCGCCCGCGCCGCCCCGCCCGCGCCGCGCCGCGCCCCGCCCCGCCCCGCCCGCGCCCCGCCCCGCCCGCGCCCCGCCCCCACACCGCGCCGCCCCGCCGCCCGTGCCCCAGCGGCCCCACGGCCCAGCGAACGCAGCGCCCCCAGCGGCCGCGCGGGGAGCAGGCGGCGGCGACGGAGGAGGAGGCGGGCGGCCTGCACCGGCCGCTCCCGCGCCCCCGCTTCCTTCTGGCTTCCTCCGCGCGGCGGCGGCGGCGGCGGGGCCTCGCGCGGTTATTTATTTATTTCCGGGCCGGCGCGCTTATAATGGAGCCGCTGTCCGCGGAGCCGCCGCCGTCCCTCCTTTTTTTTTTCCCGGCAGATCTTTGTTGTGTGGGAGGGCAGCGGGGATGGACTTGGGCTCGCTGAGCTCCTGCTAGAGCCGCCTCGCTAAGAGAGGGCGCCGCAGCCGCCAGGAGGAGCCGCCGCCGCCGCCCGAGGCCCGCGCCCGGCCTCGCCCGCAGCCCGCTCACCCTCGCGCCCCACAGCCCCTCGCCTCGCGGCGGCAGATGTGCGTAGGGCCAGCCCACGACGAGGACTATGGTGAAATTCCCGGCGCTCACGCACTACTGGCCCCTGATCCGGTTCCTGGTGCCCCTGGGCATCACCAACATAGCCATCGACTTCGGGGAGCAGGTAAGCCCAGGGCGCCCCTTGCCCTCTGGCACCCAAGTCCTGCAGCCGGCGCCCCCTCACCCCGCCTCGGCCTCAGATCTCAGCCCTAAGCCGGGCGCCAGGGCATGGACAGCGGGGAGTCACCTGCCGCCACCACTCTCCCATCCTGGAGCCCTTGGCTGGGTTTGCAGTTTGTCAAGGGTGACTTTTCTAGCACCCCGTTTCTCCCAGTTATTCAGGAGACTTTTCCATCTCTCTGGAAAATGATGAAAGACTGGGTTACGGTATGGAACTTCACCTACAGAAGGGTTGTAGTGCATGGGAGGAGTATTATGTAATTTGCGATTATGTAAATCTCAGGTCCATAACTAACGTGTAGTTTCTAGTAGCTTAGATGCTGGGAGGTCTCGCTGCTGGGTGGAGATGGTGGGGGAGAGATTTGGTAGTAGAAGGTCTCCAAGCCGACGTTCCAGGTCCTTCTAATTTTTAAGTACTTATTTTGCACTTTAGGTCAGGATAGTACAGATACCAAACGCATTCGGTATCTGTACTTTAGGATTTCTTTTTTTCTGTCCTTCCTTTTCCCTGCTTGGGATCACTAAAAAGGGGTACACAGTTGGGCTGGGCATTTCTTTTTCATGTTTTCTCCCTGTGGCATCATTGCAGTTGTGGCGCTGCAGGCTCTCCTGCCGAGGGGCATTGGTACCCTGCCCTGTGCCTCCTGGGCCGTGGATTTGAAGCGGGATGCGACCGTGCTTGGGGTTGCGGATGGGATGGGGGCCCAGAACAGGATGTGTGGATGGGCGCTATGTATTTTCTGGAGTTTAACCTATGCCTGCTTCTGCAAATTGAATCGTTCTTGTGTGCTTCAGAGCAGTTGGAGTGAAATGCTTTTATTTCAGGTTTCTTTTGGGGGAGGGAGTTTGGATAGAAACGTGGAGGTCTACTGGGCAGGTGTATTGGAGTCTCCGCAGTCAGTAATGATTCGTACATCGGGATTTACAAACGCTGGGGTGCCAGAGTGACCATGGGGCAGTGTGAAGGTGAATTCAGGTCCAGATCACACGCTTTGGAGGTGATGAAGTGCAAAATCAAAGATAAAAACCTCATTTGCTTTCAAGTCTCTGGCTTTTCAAGAACAAAAGGGTAGCAAAATCCTAATTTAGATGTCTTTCAGATGATTTCCTGTGACTGTAAACACCAGGGTATGGATTTCTTCACAAATGTGGACAGAAGTTTTAGAATGGGCATCCTGCTATTCGTAGGATTCTGCTCAAAGTTAAATAAGCCGCGTGTATGTGGCCGTGTGAAGAAACTCCACACAGAGTCTCCAGCCCCCCCCCACCTTGTGCACAGCTGGCCAGAGACACCTTCTCCCTCTGTGCAGAGCCTCCTGCTCTTCTCTGCCAGCACTGTCTATTGCGTCTAGATCTCTCTGTCATTTTATAGATCAATCAAGGAAGAAAATCAAATATAATTGAGTTCCTCTTCTAACAAAAACAGCAAAACCTATTATTACTTTTTGTGGGTGATTGTGACAGTAATTTCAGAAGTTGGGGATAGGGTTGAGTTCTACATTGAAAAAAAGTTATGTGGACTAGACTGATTTTTTTTGAATTATTAAGCATAACCACCATGACAAATAATGAGAATAAATCTATTATTGAAGAAAGCGAAATAATGTTTGTAGGAGCCCATAGACACAGAAAATGCTTTGTGATTACATACCTATGATTGCCCTGTCCATTTTTAAAGATCAAAGTATGAAAGGTATGAATGGCTTCCTTTTATTGATTGAGCTCATACTGTGTGCTCATAATAGACCTTAGCATGTGTTATGTCTGAGGAAAGAGTGAGAGACCTGGGCACGGAAGCGCTTTGCCCGCAGTCACACAGGCTGGGGTGACAGAGCCTAAGTTCAGGCTCCACCCACCTTGACCCTTCTGCTGTCTCCTTCCTGCACTAAAGTGTCTGCATTAACTTTCACCCAAGAGTCCTGGAGCCTTAGGAATATGTTTTCACTTTTGTGATTCTCATTTTAGGTCTCAATTTAATCTTTTTTGTCATACCTTGAACTTTGTTTTAGTTTTCATTTTATTTATTTATTTATTCATTCATTCATTCATTCATTTATTTATTTGAGGTAGGTTCTCGCTGTATAGTCCAAGTGCCCTGGAACTTAGCCCAGCCTGGCCTTGAACCTGTGTTGATCCTCCTGTCTCAACCCCCCAAATGGTGGTGGGTGTGTGCCACCACACCCAGTTCATATCTTGAACTTATTCACATCAGACCATATGTCTTGCTGCCAGGTGGCTCTAAACCACTACTGGGAATGCGTGATTGCCCCATCGGGTGGCATAGGACAGTCCCATCTGGTGCTACAAGCCGTCCAGTGGAGCAGTCATGCATGTACCACCAGTGGTTCAAGTGTGTTGGAGACTTAATAGATATGGGGCCATCATGAAAAGGGCTCCCAGGAAAGGAACATTGTAACCCGGAAATTCATGTCAGAACACCTGAATTGCTCAGATAATTACATCAAAACCATACTGTTTTAAAAATAAAGTTGGCATAGCCTTTGATCAAGGGAGGACCATATGTAACAAACAACTGATAACTCACAATTAAATTACTCAGAAGTCAGTATTTATCATTATAACAGATTGCTAAGGAACAAATAATACTGAGATATGTTTTAAACTGCATGTCTTTTAAATTATCTGGCAATGTCTGGTTGATCCCTTCATGTTCAAAGGACTGTTATCTCTGTTAAAAACTAAATTTGGGAGCTAGGGAGATGGCTCAGTGGAATAAGTGCTTCCCTGGCAAGCACAAGAGCCTGAGTTCGGTCCCTGTTTCTGCCAAAAAGAAAAAACTTAAATTTGGTACAAAGTCTCTGAGTTCCTGAAAAGCCATGTTTAACAAATTATTTTTAAAAAATTAGAAAACTTTTTCAAAAGCTATTTTAATTAACACTTAAAACTTTATGGAGATCCTTGCTGTAAATAAAGGCTTTGAAAGACCAAAGACAGTCACCATTGTTCTCACTTGACCAAAAACTGTGCGCTATGGAATGCCAGGTAATCCACTTTTCTGGCTTCACCTGAGAGCTCTAGCTATTTCAATAGCTCTGAATGAACCAGTGAGTTTGGTACGGTCCAGTGTGAGTGCTGCAACCTGAGGTTCGCAGTCTGTGCATGCAGTTTTGCATGTGGCTTGTTAGAGTTGCTGGAGTTAGATGTGTGATGTGAACGTGTTTGCTCAGTCTGCTGTTTCCCAGCTTAGGAAAGCCCCTGTCTCATTGAGGAAACCTGAAAGTGGGCTTTCACATAGAGGAGGATCTCGTACTACATGACACTGTGAAGAAGAGAGAGCAGGAAAATGAGGTTGGTGAATGTTCTTCTGGGAATGTTCTTCTGGGAAGCGCAGCCTCTGTCCTCCAAGAAACAACAAATACAAGTTTTTCATCAGAGGAGGATGTATAGCAATAAAATGTAGCCAGTGCAGCACATGGCGCAGACCCCTTGAGGGAAGGGACCCCGCACATTCAGGGGACATCCCCACACAGAGCTGGCACTGTTAGCCAAGTGTCCATGTTTGGCCCACTTTCCAAAGTTCTTAAAGACAGGATTTAAATCCCCACCTAAATTTCTTAAATGTTTCCCCTTTTCACTCTGTTTTGTATCAGTTAACTTAAAGTAAATTTCAAAGTAATTTTTCCTAATCATAAAGGTGACATGTGCTAATTGTTTAAGTACTAAAAAAAAACGAAACAAAAAACCTGAAACAGAGGTGGTAAGTACCTTGAATTCTACTCTTAATGGAGGATTCTAACAATTGGGGTATCTCCACTCGCTTACCTTTCAACAGCTGAGGAAATGTGCCCCTCTGTGTCTACCATGTGAGTGCAGGCGTGGGGGAGGGCTAATGTTCCACATAACAAAGAAGCAGTCTACCCAGATCATTTAAAAGTAGAGTATAAGCCTGGGCTCAGCCCCCTCCCCGAGCACACAAATGAGAAGTATCTGAGTATCATTTTAACCCGAGCATGTTGTTTGAACACAGACCTCTCGTCTGCTTCTTTGCAATATGAAGTTTCAGTGGGCAACTCTGAAATAAGAGAAAGGTATGCCTTCTGTGACTGTTTAGGTTTTTATGCGTGGCATACTTCGGTGCCTGTTTCAGATTCTCATTCATACCTAGAAAATGAGGTCACACCGGTCACACCGTTCCTATAGTCCCTATTTAGTCAAGGACACTGTGACCTTACTGGTCTCATCGATCTTCACTTGCCTACTGTGTCTCCCAGTTCTCAAACATACGTGTACATGTAAAGCCTTCTCCTGGGATCATTTAGGTGACCACATTGTTTTAAGAGCCACAAAGGCACATCCCTGTGGTTGGTTGGTTTACTCATTCATTCACTTATTGGTGGTTTCATGATCAGCCTAAATACTACTCTGTTAGACTCCTGCTTTCCAAACATGTCCTTTGTACATCAGGACAGTGACTATAGCTCTTTGTAGTAATATGCTGAATTCTGTAAAAGCCACTTTGAAGTATATAGTATAATATTTATTTCACTGTACCATTCGTGAGAAGTGACAGTCACACAGCATTACATTAGTGGTGAGTGATTTGGTAGCCAAGTCTTTTTGATCCTCCTTGTTTAATTGAAATAATGAGCAGGTTGCATTGGGGGAAAGAGGACAGACCTGGGATGGACAGTCATTCCGTCAGCCTGTTTGAGCTGGAATAAATAAAAAATGTTAAACTTCTAGTGTAACAAACTAGAGTAACTTGTCTACGTGTTTTTAAAAGATAATAAACCGAGTATTTTTGAGCACATATGACATTATTTGCTGTGCAGCTGAAATAAATTAAACCCTATGTGTGCAGCACTATGTGGGTATAAACAAAGCATGTGACCTCTTTTCAGAATTGAAGCTTTTCCTTTTAAACTTAAGTCATTGAATTTTCTTTGTTTTTGTATGAGAACCAGTGTTGAGCATCTGACTTATGTTGTATAATTCTCTACCTTATTAAATATAGAATACAAAACATAATGTGACGTTTTTAGAGGCCTGTCATTGCCTATCTTGGGCCAAAGAATTAAGAATATGTCCTGGCAGGGGACACTCAGAATACCTGGTGAGGACTTTGACACCAGCAGTGGGAACTGAATTGCCTGGCCCAGAGCCCTGTGTGGCCGGGATTCTCATGGTCTTCCTGAGAATTTTCAGATAGCACATCCACTCTCCTCCTTCGCGGCTCACCAGGTGCCAACTGTCCCCTTTCTCACTGCTCAGTGTCCTCTAATCACTTCAGCAATAAGGACAAAAATGCAGTGGAAATTACCAATCCATATGGAATGCTTGTTTTTTTAATTTTCTGCTGTAGATCTGTTGTGGGCCCAGGAAACTAAAATTTGTTAGTGTGCCAGGAAAAATGAAAAATAAAAACTTTTTACTTTCAAAGTTATTTAAAATGAAAAAAAATCACTTTGGAGCCCTCCGTTCTGGAGAACTTTTGTGCTCCTTCGACGCGCTTGTTTCTCCCTCGCTAGTTTTCCTTCTGCTTAAGGGAGAGTCTGAGTCACTGTCAGTGTGAGCTTGTGGCCCTACAACAGCAGCCTCCTTGCCAGCAGCCGCCTTGCCGCTGCTGTCTGCACAGCCCCAGCCCTCAGATTGCTTGGTCCGGGCTCTGGTGGCACACCTGCAGCGCCTTCACGCTCCCAGCAGCACGAGCAGAATGCTTGACCTGGGGCGTGCTTATTATAACCCACACCACTGCAGTGCTCTGCGACTGCAGCTGAGCAGCGAGTGTGTGGTGCTGGCCAAGAAGCAGCACGTGTCGGGACGGGGTGCCCTCATCCAGATGCAGGAGCCCCGTGCCTTCTCTCTCCACACTCCTGCCATCAGAGTGAGCAGCACTAGGGTACAGCCACGTAGATACAGGACAGCGTGGGAGAGCAGGCGGGCTCCGCATCGAGCCGTGCACACCCAGGTCCCGTGCGTGTGCACTTGCTTTGGCTGTTTGCATGGCTTTGGAGTCATGCAGTCCTCAGTCCAGCCATTCATGCTGAGAGCAGATGAGCTTAGGGTGGCAAAGATGGCGTTTAGGGATTGTCGCAGTCAGCTGGGTTCATGCAGCTGTATTTCATTTCTTCATTCTTCATGAATTTAAAGTCCGTCCAGGGAACACAAATGACTTTGTAATTTGTAAAGCCAAGTGGGTATTGGTTCCCATAGGCAGAGAATTATCTAAAAACAGCTGATACTTCTGGTTAAGAAGATAGCTTGAACTTCTTAGGGACAGCCTGACCAGTTTGGCTTCTAGGTGGGGAATACATTAGCTCTAAGACCCTCACTGGGGTTTAGCTTTTTAGAGGAATTTTCATAGGAGTAGTTTGTCAAGGCTTTCAGTGACCCTGACACTTGGCACTGAGAGGGCAGCTCTTCTGTAGAGAAGTTACTTTTCTGGGAGGAATCTGCAGGCTAACATAGCTGATTATCGCTGCCCATCATAGGGGTGTTGGTGGAGGGGGCAGTTGCTTATCCTGGAGCCCAGGAGCTGGAAGTCCTGGGCCCAGTCCTCTATCCCCAGACCATTGTCACCTCCTGTCTACACAGAGACAGCCTGGGTTAGACTTGGAAGAGGGGCAGTCCTGGGGAGAAGTTTCAAAAGGTGACTTAAAGAATGAAGCCAGGACACTTGAGGACATTGAGTTGGAATTTGGTGGCTGGGAACAAGAACATCTGTTGGTATGTTAATGAGGCTGGTTCCAGGGAGCAAGATGAGGCAAGAGTGAACAGGGCAGGAGCAAGCTGAGTGATTACAGTCCTCCAGAGTGTGAGGAGCACAGGTAGCTTATTTCGTGAGTGACCGGAGGAGGAATGTTTGTTGGGAGCTTTTCAGGTCAGGGATCTTGTGTAAGCAACTATGCTAGCAGCATGGGTGCCCCAGGAGCCCGTATTGTAGGCTTGTCCAAATCCCTATTCTGGTTTTTGGTTTTTAAATATAATATTAAATCCAAGGAAGCAGCTGAGTCCCTACCTACCATGTTTTAATTTTCCATTTGACTTAGGTGTGGCTGTTTTTTTCCAAGACTGTTTTTAAGATGATAAGAAGTTTGTGTGTTCTTTAATGCTGCCCCTTCTACACTCGGAGAGCTGTTGTTGACCCTGGGTCATGCTTTTAAATAATGTGGAGAATATGAAATAGTAGATTACAAAAAAAAAGAAAAAACTTCTGAGTGCTTTAGGGTTTGACAGGAAATTAACTGTGGCTGACACATTAGGCCTCCCACAATGTATCGCCTAAGCTTGACACTTAATAAAGACAAATTGCACAGAGGAGAGGAGAGTAACAACCATGCTCAGTAAGAAAAAGGCCGCATTCATCTGTGTGTGGTTCTGGCCGAGGCCCATGCCACAGTGCCCTGAGATGTAGCTCACAGCCAGCCCGACAAGGGAGCTGGGCATTGCTCTGCTCAGTGTCTGACTTCACACTCGGTGTTGTATTCTCTCACGACCTTCCAGAGACCTTGTTGTCTCTTTGGGATGGGTGGCAGTTTCAGATTCAGCATTGCATCACCTGCAAGGCACTCCCGGAGCCTGCTGTGCCAGGGCACGCCCATTCCTACTCCCACACAGAGGTGCTCCACCCCCAGGGTGGCGCCTGGTGGGCGGCCTTTGCACAGACACAGGGACCTGGGCACCCTAGGGAGTTGGTCTTCGGGCTGCATAACAGCCTTCCCAGCAAGCCTGTGTTTCAGCAGGAAAGAGGGGGGTATGTGGGATGAAGTCCCAGGACAGCAAGGCCTCATGGGAGGGCCCTGAGATGGGCAGTGGCAGTGGCAGCAGCTGAACTGCAAAATCCCTTTTGTTTTACTGAAAATTCTATTAGCTGTGGTGTGTCTTCTTCTAGAAAGCAGTTGAGGAGCACTGATTTTCTTTTAAACAGTGAAGGGTAACTTACATAGTGTGACAGCTCTTTTCAAGAATTTGTTTTAATCATTTATTTATTTGGTACAAGGTCTCACTGTGAAGCTTGGAGCAGCTCAGACTCGTAGTGATCCTTGTGTCTCAGCCTCCCCAGCACCAGGATTCCAGGCCTGTGCCACCAAGTACAGTTTTGATGGCCGGTTCAGCATGGGCCCGCACAGCATGTGGTACTGGAGATTGAACTCTGGTCCTTGTGCTTGCCAAGCAGGTGCTTAGACCACTGAGCTATCTCCATGAGCTGAGTGACAACTTTTAGTAGTACAGCTCCTAAATGGGCAGGTCTGTGAGTGTTGACAGATGCCAAATGTAGGCCCTTGTATAAGCCACACCCATCAGGGTATGGAACATCTCCATCCGCCCAGAAAGTTTGCTTGGGCCCTCAGCTATCTTGTTGACCACCCCCTCTAGAAAAAACCTCCATTCCGATTTCTGTGTCAGCCTTTGTGACTGCTCATACAAAATTTCACACATACATCCAGTCTTTGGAGAACTAAGTTTAGAATATTCATTATTATAGTGTGTAGCACCATTAATCTTTTCTGTTCCAATATATAGCTTCATCCTGAGTATTTTAATAGCTTTTAGAAAGATAGTTTGACTTCCTATGTAAAATAACTTTTTTCTGTAATTTCTCTTGTCTTTAATTCTTCCAGTGATATCCATCTTAATTTGTATGAACAGCTGATGATTTTGACATTCAGAGTTAGTTAAAAATTTAAATGTTTTCAGAGCTGTAAAATAAAATATAGCATATACATACAATAGATTATTACTCAGGCTTAAAAGGGGATAAAATTATGATTTAAGTTGCAGCATCAGTGTATCTTAAAAAGATTATGTTAAGTGAAATACGCCAGATACAAAAAGACAGCTGTTGTATGATTCCACTTAAATAAGGTGCCCAGGATGGTCAGAGTCCTAGAGATAGAAATAGAATAGTGAGCTGGGCTTGGTGGCATAAGCCTCTTGTGATCGCAGCACTCAGGAAGCTGAAGCAGGAGGATCACTTTGAGTTCAAGGCCAGCCTGAACTGGATGAAACCCTGTCTCAAAAAAAAAAAAAGGGAAAAGAAAATAGAATAATGGTTGTTAGAGTTGGAGCAGAAGAGGATAAAGGATTGTTCAGAGGCATGTTGTAGTTTCAATTTGAGGTATTAAAAAAGTTTTGGAGCTAGATGGTGGTGAGGGTTGTACAATAACATAAAACTGTTCAGTTCCACTGAGCTGTACACTGAAAATCTTTAACGATAAATTTTTAAAGATTATATATTGAAACTAAACTACTACAAAAGCTTGTTTTTTAAAAAAGAGGATATCCAATCTTTAAAAATAACCCTACATGTGTTACTCTTACTCTAGTTATACTTTGTTTTTGTCATAAAAGCAGGACTATGTGGGAATCAAGGGGAAAGCAAGGCTTGCATCTAACAAACATGACCTAGAGATCTGGAATTTATTTCAGTGTGTTTCCTTCCCTTCTCTATGGGTATCCTTCAGAGCAGAACCATACCTTTTTCTGCATTATATCATAAGCTGCTTCCCTTTGTTTAAATATTCATTTGAAATATGACAAGTTTTCTAACATTCTGTCACAAGCAGGTAGCATCATTTATTTAAACAGTTCTTTATGGTTAGATGCTCAGGTTGTTTTTCTTTTATTCATATGCATATGAGGCTGTGGGACCTTTTGTACAGAAGTATGTGCACGTGTTTGATACCTGGAAATCCCGATCATGTGTGAAGTTTTTCAGAGCTTGTGCTGAGTGACAACACGTGTTCTTGTAGGAGGTTGCTCTCCTTACCTTGGAGACAAGTTGAAATGTGCCTGCATCCCTAGCACCCCAGCCATCCCTTGGGTCTTCTCTGGTGAGAATCTGTGTCTTAGGTCTCAGGCATACCATAAGAACTCCTTCATAGAATTTTTTATTAAAAGTACTTTTTAAATGTTGAGCAATCAGTGGAGTGTGTCATAATGTAATGCCTTAAGATTCTTTTTGGACTTTTCCTTCTTCTCGGCACATTTTTAAGCAAATGAGAGGGCTGCATGGAGGGTGGGAGGGCCATTTGTGGTGGTTTTACTTGCCTCTCTCTGGGCAGATGCTGATTTATGTACATTCAAAATGGAGAAAAGTTATTCAAAGAAGTTGTCGGCCATAGCCATTTACAGCTCAGCTTATTATGGCCCCACGATGTATACTTCATTTTTATACTTTTCTGCTGGATGGTTAAGACCTAGATAGATCAAGACTTATAGACCAACACATGAACTTTATATTTCTTATGTGGTCAGTGAAGTCCTCTCAGGGTTTATCTTGTAGTCCTGTACATTATTCTGTAGATCCTTTGTCTGTGTCATCCATGTGGATGAGTCACGGCCAATGCTTGACCAATTTGCTCTCTGTGAGAGCTTGAGAGAAAGTTTTCTCTTCATGTGACTCTCCCCAGGCACACTTTAGAACTTCAGTCTCTTTCCTCTGTGGCTCCATAATCTCCTTGTTCAGAAAATTTGGAGCTCACCTGAGTTTCATGATGTTGCCGTACAGGTTCTCCTATGTCCTGAGTCTTCGCTGACCTTGAAAGGCTAGGGCCAAAATGTTGACTGACCTTGTGGCTCTTCTACTTCTCCAACACTGACTTGTGAACTTAGGTTGTTAACCATCCAGAAGAAAAGCTGATTAGTATCCTGCAGCATATGCCATTCACTTTGCCTTATCTGACTCAATTAATTTTAGTTGTTGTATGTTTCCTTTTGTATTTCTGCTTTTCTCTTGTTATACTAGGGAGACTATACAATATTTACACATGTGTGTCTGGTTTATTTCACTTACGAGTATATGTTCAAGTGGCATCCACTTCAGTATAAATGCTTCAAACTTATCATTCTTAGTAGCTGAGTAATACTCCATTATATAGAAATACCACATCTTTTTCAACCATTCCTCATGTGATGGACATCTTGGTTGTTTCCAAGATTTTGCTATCACACATTGCGCTGCTATTGTTGTGGAATGCTGGACTGTGTTGGATTGTGGTGTCGAGTTCAAGCACCTAAGTTAGTTGAATAACAATGAAGTGCCCACCTTTGACAGGTGTAGACAAAGGAAGGGGGATAGAAAGAAAAATCATGATGTTTGTGTATAGACAGTACAGTTGGGATAGATAACGCTGTGCTTCTTTCTACATAATCCTATGAGAGGCAAGATCTGCACTAATGGTGGTTGGACAGGATATTATGTCAGCTTCTAGTACTATGGTCATCCACTAGGAAAATAATTATTGAATTTTTTATATAATTCAGGTATAAAAAATAAGATAAGTAAGCAGCTACACTCTTAATTTACTGATGAGACATCTGCTAAAATAATATCTGTAAATATATCATGTATGCACCTTGTACGATACCAAAACGTTATGAAAACAGTTTGCAATGTATTAATTTATCGAATCTGTCTTAAGATGTCTTGAAACTGTCTGATTGATATTTGTACTTCAATAAAATAAATAAATAAATGGAGAAAAGTACCTTCTTTCCGTGAGCACTTGAGTGCTCAAGAAGCTTTGCCTCTAGGTGGAACAGGTGGTGGAGACACAGCCCCACTTCTGAGCCAGGCCCTGAGCTTGCTGCAGATTGAACACCTTCCCTGCCTCCAAAAGGAATGGGTAAGTAGGTGAGGACCAGGGATCTGAGCTTGGCTGATGCTTAGAGTCTCCTAGGAGGTATGTTTGGTGTTAGCAGTGTTTCAGAGAGATGCAGAGGTGGTAATATTTGGAGGAAACAGAAATGGAAATGTTCTTTTTTCTGTCATCCTTACTCTGGTTTCTTTGATTTACCTTGGTTTTGCCCCTTAGCGTTTATCTTGGAAAAAAAGGGGAAAGAGGAGTGAGAAAGGGTAGTCTCTGCCAAGGTCTCTCTCCCCAGTACCACTGAGGCAGGCTCATAGACGTTTGTGCACACAAAGCAGTGCTGACTCTTGGTGCTCAGGACTCCAAGATATGACCCCTGTCTGCATCTGCTAGCTCTATGACCTTGAGCAAAGAGCTTGATCTCTGTGTACTTCAGCTTTCTGAGCACTGAAATAGTAGAGATGTGCTTTTTTTTTTTTTTTTTTTTTTTGGCAGTGTAGAACAAACAAACAAACATGCAGAAATGCTTTGAAACCTATGAAAAGTGCGTTATGAACGGTAGCTTTGCTAAGCCTAGTATCCTGCTGCTACACCTATTCTTACACATTCTGGACTAACTAAATTTACTTGCTTTGTATTCAGTCTTTTTTTTTTTTTTTTTTTTTTAAAGTGTATTTGATACAGGGTCTCACTGCACAGCTCAGACTCATAGTGATCCTCCTGTTTTCAGCTTCTCCAGCACTGGAATTATGGGCATGCACCATTACACCCAGACTAGGTGGCTGGCTCAGTGCACTGGGGGACAGAGCCAGCACAGAATGTAGTGCTGGGCTTCAATCCCTGGTCCCTGTGCTTGCCTAAGCAGGTACTTAGTCCACCACCTGCCCATTCAGTCATTTTAATTAAGAGGATTTCCTGAGCTAGAGCTAGCTAGGTTGAGGAGGGTCGAAACATTCATATGACAGATACTTGGAACACTTGGATTTTCCAGCACATATGGTAGCATTTTCTCCTCCTTTTTCTGTTTTGGAGAAAACATTTAAGGCTAAATTTTCTCATTTATGTTGTTCTTAAATTATTACCAGAATTTATATAATACATGCTTTTTACCTCATTATGTGTGTTTGTAGTACATAATGCTTCGATTCCTCAGGAGAATTGGGACATCTGCATTACACATCTTAATGGTTAATCCCTTTTCCCTTTTCTTTGCCCCTCCCTCCATCTTGTCCCCTTCCCTTTTGCAAAGTTCTATTTTATAATATGTTTAATGTTCTTTGTGTTACATGCTACTGTTTATCACAGGGCTGACAATTGCGTGCCACCCATATACCACTGACCCCTTCTGTAAGCAAGACATACACATAGAATCAAGCCTTTCACAGTGTTGTTATGACAGCAACGCACCAAGGTGCTTTGCAACAACATATGGTGAGTGCTTGATGATCGTGTAGCCCGCTTCCCCTCACTTAATAAAGCGTCTGGAATGCCTCCACTGTTAAAGAAGGCAAACACTGAGCTCAGAGGGCAAAAATGAATTCACAGATTTTATTGTTCAGCAGTTATTTTTCTTCTATCCCTAGTGATGTCCCAGGTCCAGTGCTCATCAGTACAGATAAGAGCGTGGAAGCTTCGCGTGGTGGCAGGGACCTGAAATCCAAACCTTTGGAGGGTTTAAGCCAGAAGGGTTACTTGAGCCTAGGAGTTTGAAGCCAGCCTGGGCAACTAAAAAAAATAAAGATGAAGTTGTCAATCTACCAAGGCGGACAGACCAGCAGGCACCTAATGAATGATCGGATCAGCTCTGGAATGCCATAGGTGGAGCCCTTAACCCATCATTGGGTCAGGGGCCATTCTGTTCAGGCTGCACTCTGAAGGGAGTCAGATGTACCCACTGGAAAGTGAGAGAGCTTCAGTTAGGGAACAGTGCTTAGCATGCTTGGAGGGGAGACTAGGACCAGGACAGTGGCAGGTGAGGACAGCTGTAGCCTGGATTTGGGAAGGGAAACTTGGTCAGGGCACAGAATCTGAATTTGGCGCTGAGCAGTGGACAGTGATACAGGGCCCTCACTTGGGTATGGTGTGCTTGGATCTGCATATTTGACAAATAATTTTCACCTCAGTGTGGCTGACAGATTAGAGGAGGGTGAGAGTTGAGCAGAGAGACCAATAGGAGACTGTCATGGTAACCACCAGGGAGATGGTAGTGGCCTAGATCTGGGGTGTGGGGACAGGAAGGGCCAGCAGAGATGGGATGGAATGAGGAGGGGGAGGTGGACTGGACCATGGGCCACCAGACTTTGAAAGAACTGAGTGAAAGTAAGAGCTCAGTTGCAGCCAATGTTAATTTGTTAATAGAGGAAATGTTTTAAAATGCTTGCCTGAAGGAATACAAATTATGACTGAGCAGCATGCACTACCATGTATCCAAGATCTCTCTCCCCACTCCCTTTCTTCCCCACTCCTGTCCTGCAACAACTTTAGCACATTCTCTGTAAATGGAGCTTGTCCAGAGCTCTTTTTCTAGCCTAAATGCAAACACTATGCATATTCATTTATTCTTTTAAAATATAAAAATGCTTTATTATAGTACAGTCTGTTCTCAACCATGTACCTTAATGAAATGATGTGGAAAACACAACTACTTATGAGTATTTGGCTTTGGAATACATTAGTACTTTCAGGGGAAGCAAATTTATTGCACTTTCATCTTGCTGTGCTAAGGATGATGCTGCAGTTGGGCCAGGTGCCTGGTGACAATGGCGGATGCCATCTGGAATTCAGTTCACTGTAAGCGCATGGTTTGCTTTTCTTTCTACGTGTTTGCTCTGTAAACGGTAGGGAGTAGACTAACCTTTGAGGTTCCCTTTTATGGCTTTATATTTGTTTGTTTTGCATGTTATCTATAGCTTACAGTCTGGCTATAATTCATAAAATTTGTTTAAAATACATTTTCTTATAAAATAATATTATAAATTTTGGCCAAGTTTCCAGGCTATTCCCCCATAGTTGTATAACCCCTAGTGGTAATTAAAAGATCATTCTGTTGCACTGAGCAGTAGTAGGAAAAACAGTGTGAAAGGTCTTATGATTAGGAAAGGTGGTATTTCTGGAAGGTACTGTTTGTCTTGTCCTTAAGACCCATTGGCTTAATTACAATGTAAGACAGCTGATAGCAGTTTGATGCATAGGTTGGTGCCAGGTACTTAAGAGTCAATTAATTTAAAATCAGAATGTCTTCTGCATGTATGTAGCTGTGATTAGATCGCTTGGAGCAGGAGCAGAGCTAGAGGCCAACTCCCAGGCCCAGCCCTGGGCCAGGTGAGGAGTGAGGAAATGGATGGGAACCTGACTGCACGTGCAGCTGGGGGGGCAGAACTGGGATGGAACTTGGCCCCATGGAGCACAACGCTGCAGGACTCATGCTGTTCCTGCTGGCACCCCACATACAGGGTCCTTTCGAGTCAGAGAACCAAAGCATGCTTCTGCCAGGCTCATGGAATGACATTCTCTTGCAAGGTCAGAGCAATTGCCACTAACTTGCTGTGAACTAATGGAGTGATGAGTTTTCAACTGCTAAGGCCACATTAAGACAGCTTAGCATGGAAAATAACTCATTTCTGAGAAAAACGCTTGTTCGGATTGTCACAGTCAGTAGCTACCTGTACTTTAAAATCTGTGTCTCCTGTCCTGTAATTTACTCTGACCTCAAATGTCCTACATGCCTGGCAAATTTCCAAGGACTTTGCTACTTCCATATCACATTTCCTTTTCCTTAATTAGTCTTTAAGTGGCATGCAATTCTATTTTTATATATTATTGCAGTGTATTTTAAAACACCTACCTATGTCTATCGCTTCAGGTTCATGAATACCTCCATTCAGTTGATATTTTCTTGTAAAATAATACAAAAAGTAAACATTTAATAGAAAGAGACTCAGTGAGTTATATCCTCAGTGGCACAGCACCTGCCTTGCAAGCCCAAGGTCCTGAGTTTGATTCCCAGAACCAAAGCAAACAAACCAGAGACTTGTAAGGTACTAGGAAGTTGAGCATTTAAATGGGAATTCTATTATTTGAGCCATACCCATTTTGTTAAAGGACTCTCTCTACTTAGATAACTGCACCCATCCCTTTTGGAGGGTCAGAATCCGTTGTGTCACCTCCAGTGTAAGACAAATGGTTTGGATTGAGACTATGGGGAAACAAATGTTTAAGCCATTGTTTTTCTTTTTATTCAGCAGAGATGGACAACCTTATTCCAGGACATAACCAAATGAGCATTGCCATTGGGTCTGGCACACGCTCTGAAGAGTGAGTGTGGGCTCCCTGGTTGTCACAGTTCTCCTTCCAAGCAAGGCTGTCCTCAGTGGTGCTTGGCTCTGATCTCCAGCACTTCCCTATCACATTTCGTTCTCCGCTCCACCCTGCCTGGTGCTGCTTAGCTCAGCTCCTCCTGGTGCCTAGAGGATTCGGGAGGCCAGGTGTGTGTCACAGAGACCCAGTGTGGATAGAGAGCCACCTGGAGCAGACCGCCCAGATGTATCTGGGGTCAGTTCCCTGGCATATTTCTCTGGCCTTTCAGGGTCTGCGCTGTCCTCGTGAAGACAGTGACCACCCCTCCCCTGAGGTATGGGGCAGAGTTCTACACCCTCGCAGGCTCTGCCCCAGTCCTCAGGGGATTTGGCTCTGACACACACCCTGTCTCTACTGCCCCTCTGCCCTCAACTACCTCACGTGACCATGGCTTCCCCTCTACAGCGTATAGCTCCCGTAAGCCTAATCATCAGCAGAGAACACACGTGCCACAGACTCCCAGACCGTGAATGGCTGTGCCTTCTGGCACACCACCCTGCAGTCCTGCTTTTCAGCACCTTTTCATAAATCAGGGCTGTTTAAAAAATTTCTTTTTCCCTTCCAAGCATTCATTAGTTTCAGATTAAATTGCCTGGGTTAGTGCTGCGATGAATTCAATTCCTCTCCACAGCAGCTGCTCTCAGGAGGGGGAGGAGTCGAGCCACTGGGCTGATCCCATCCCAGCCCTCCAGAGGGAGGCCAGGCTGCTGCTGACCATCTCCTGCCCAGTAGGAACTTGGGAAGGGATACAGAGGATTGGGTGCAGGAAGAGAGGGAAAGCCTCCAGGGACCACAAGAGATTTTTCTTGTTCTGGGTACAGATGTCCCATCTTCTGGCCAGCGGAGCGCGTCACTCTCTCAATGCTGGGGCAGCAAACAAGCTTATCAGATGTTGTAAACACACATACTCGCTGAGCTCAGTGATGTGTCTGTATGTAAGGAGGAGGCCTCATGTCCACCTGGAAGGAAAGAGCTCCTGCTGGTGCTGAACCTGCAATCTGGAGGACCCAGAGGCCTGGGCTTCACAGTTTTGTCTGCTGGTGTGAATGTTGGTACCACTCAGACCATTTATCTTGAAAAACACTCCGGTGAAATGGAGCATGCCTTCTGTGTGAGGTGATCCCACTGGATGGAAGCTAATCCACCAAGTGGTTTGAGTCTGACAGAGGGGCTCCCTGGTCAGGAAATCTTACCCTTGCCCTGGAGAGGGCGAGTGAGGAGTGGTGGGTACTGTGCAGGAAAGGATGCTGAGAGGGCTCTGGTCCACCCACCCTGAGAAGCCCCACAGAAGATCATCAGTCCTGAGCTTGCATATCCAGGTGACCATGAAATGTAGTGTCTCCCTGGAGCTTGTCTGACCAACAGGTGTACATTTCATCCAGCACAGGGGGATGGTCCTACACAGCAGAGACCCAGACTGACTGAGTAACCCAGATGTGAAGAGCAGCATTCATAAGAAGTGCTATTATTTTGTGAGCTATTATCTCATCAAGAGTGTTCTGTTGCCATAGGGGTCAGCAGAATATGCCATGGCCAAACCAAGAAGCTTATTAATGTGCTATATTATATGTCAGAGTACTTCATCAGTCATAGCAATGGGAACAGAGGCTAACGCTGAGTAACAGTAGGCAGCATTGTCCATTGAGCCCTGCCCCTGTCCAATATGTAGTTTTTTAACCTGTAGTGATTTTTATGCAGGAGATCTGAACAGCCATAGTCTTGGGATTATCTGGTCAATTGACGCTGTAGAGGGGACAACCCTTCAGTGGATGGACTATGTGGTATCACTGTTTCACAATGTGTAGTAAAAAACAGAACCAGCACTCTTTCTCTCTCCCAAATTCAAAGAAGATAAAAGAGAAAATGAGTCTTGCCCTGCACACAGATCTGACAAAAAAGGAGACCCGATCTTAGGACATAGACATTTCTTAGCAACTGGCGTGCAGATGTGAGCACAAGAAGAGAGGCACACAGGTAACCCACAGTGTGCTTTTGAAATCATAACTTGGTTTATAAATTAAATCCCTGCCCCCATCCAGCCCACAACAGTGATACCTAGTTGTTTGAAATTATTTTAAAACCAAACGTTTCCTTTTGAGGTTATTAAATCACTAGTTTTGTAACCTTAGCAACATTTTTATGGTTTTTCTATTGTTTGAGGTTTCCTCAGCATGTCATAAAATACTTAGAGGCTGCTTGGAATGACCAGATTATTTTAAATATGAGGTGTAGTTCACAAAATTTTTTAAAACTTAGAATGAATAAAGCCTTAGATGGTAAAACGTGGATTAGCCCAGCAGCAGCGGCAGGGCTTCTGAAATAGTTTTCAGCCCAGACTGGAAGAGAACACAGCACAACTTCTCTACAGTGGCTCTGTATTCCAAAATGTAGAAATCTCATCCTTATGCATGTGCTGTTGATTTTCCCTGGGGCAGATAGCACTATCATGCAAGCATTTTTCTTCCTTCATCCTCCTCTTGAAGAGTTTTGGGGCTTATCTATCTTTTGGTCTTTAGATTTTAGGGGGTACAATGAGGGTGATAATACAGGTGAATAAACAAACTGATCATTTAGTTAACTATTGAAATTTATAACTTAACTGCCTTTCATGATAAAATGTTCTCTTATAGTTGTCGCTTATTGCAAAAAAAAAAAAAAAGAAAGAGATACAATTGTTACAATTTTTCTTCTTCATAGAAAAGGATGATAAATTTACGAAGATTAGAAACCCTTGTTGAGCTTCCCGTGGTCATTTTCCGAGGGTCTCACAGGGAGTCGTGATTATTGGAAGGTACATGGCTCTCCCTAATGACCAGAATCGCTCAGAGAGTCAGAGACCTGGCCCCTATCTGAAGGCACTACATGAAGAGCCTCTTACTCTGCTGATCCATGCACTTCAGAAGCCTGAGCGGTGGACTGTCATTCAGTTGGGGTACCCCAAGCAGTTGTGATCCAAAGGGCCTGCGGGCAATGAAAGCTGCGGCCTGCTCAGCTGCTTCATAGGCGTTCTGCACGGCCTGGACACGCACTCCTTGACTGCAGCTCTTTTTTCGCCAGCAGCCTGTGAACCTGCTTTTTGTCTGTGTGGCCGCCAGGTCCCAGAGGATCACAGGGTAGCTCCTGGCCCTGCCGGGCGTCACAGAGCACCACGTTGTCATCAGCCTCCTCAGCAAAGGATCCATTTTTCCCCAAACCAGTGGCAGTCCTTTTTTTTTCAGTGCTCGCTGTGTTCTCTTTACAGTCTCCTTCATCACTAATTCCAAGGTACCTGTGTTCCCCTCCCTTTATTTTCCCCAAGATGGATGAAAATGACCCAGCAGAGGCTGTGCTCCCCAGAGCACTGTGCCCTTAGTGGTTCTCTGGCCCCCTTTCCCTCTCAAGACCAGCACAACAAAGCTTAGGATGAAATCTCTTCCATGTTTTGAAATAGCCTGTAAGACAAAAGCTCAATGATCATAAGCTTCATTCCATCCCCAGCAGTCCTCTCGCTGTGTGTACTTGGTCTTACTCTTAAGTTTGTCGTGTGGATGATGTATGCTTCTCTGGGGCTTCCACATTTACTCTTGAGCTACCATTTTATTCCCAAGTAGAAGGTAATTTAAGAAGGAATCCTTTAAAAAAAAGTGGAGTGCCTAAAATCATACCACATTGAGTATTAAGTAAATCCAGTTTTCCAAATGCTCCCACTCTTACACTGCATCTACATAAATGTTGTTGTAAGTTTTAAGTACTGCTATTTACCCTTTTATGCTGTTTCTGAAGCATGTCCTGACATTGCTTATTGTATAAAAAGATGGTGGAAATCCCATTTTAAACATTCGACGCCTGTTGATACACACATAGGTAATGGTCTCTAAACTTTTAAGAGTATAGCCACTTCTTAACAGTTTGACTCTCTGCCTTACATATGATTGACCAAAAGATACTCAAAAGTTAGAACTCAGCCGCATCACAAATAAGAGACTTACTAGAAGCTTCTCAGCTGGCTTTCAGAGGGGCATTCTGTAGCTAGGGTTTGCATTCCTGGCAGGGTGGTCTGTTAGCTTTGTCCCATAGCTAGTAAGCCATGTTTTTGGTCACCTTGAATCTGTGGTCCTTGGCTGGTATTTTGAGGAATGTGAGGTTTCACTATACCTTAGAGCTAGTGTGGGGAGAATCACATTAGCCTCTGGCTTCCACACAGAACTGGACCCCACAGGGACCAGTATGTTGCTCCCCCAAAGGCTGGATGGAGCCTGAGGAACTTCTCACCCCAAATCCTCCTCTAAGGGGCTCAGGCTACCCTGCCAGCTCATGGTACTATGTTGAGGGCAGGAGACCGTGAAAATTATACAAGAGGGCTGGCAAGATAGTGAAGCAGACTAAGCAAGCTCAGGGACTGGAGCTCAATCCCTGGCACCACATGCTGTGCCAGCCCCATCCTGCCCCCCATTTCACCCCACACATCCCCCATGGCACTGAGCCAGTTACCAAGACTGGGCATGGTGGCACATGACTGTAATCCCAGTGCTGGGGAGGCTGCAAACAGGAGGATCGCTGTGATTCCCAGGTGTGTAGTGAGACCTGTACCAAATACATTTTAAAAAAGAAAAAGAAAATTATACAGAGAAGTCAAGGAGGCACCTCTGGGATATACACACATCATTTTAGTTAATTCATTTGCATTGTTTCTTCTTCTCATCCCATCTTAATGAAACTAAAGTGAGGTTTTAAAAAAAAAATGGAATTTCTTCTGGCACCTCCAAGCCTCAGTACAATGGATTCAGGCTGAGGGGAAATGCAAGAAAAATACTTTTGGACTTTCTTTGTCATTCAAACCAGACTTTGACCACATTTACTAGTTAAATAAAGAGGTAAGATAATATCCATGTGTGTTCTTTATCAAAATAACAAAATGGGAAGGCATTGGAAAGCATGTGTATAACCTTAACATCCATTAATCTGGATGTTAAGTGGTCACATATGTTGATAAGGCTTTACGGGCTTTCTTCCTCTCCCATTTAGGTCACCAGGACTAGAATTGCAGGAAAATCTGACTGTATGATAGGGTGGGAAGTAATTTCTCCCCCAGAGGGAGACATTTTTAAGTAGAAAATTGATATCCTATGGTTCCAGTCTTCTTGAGAGATGCTTTCAGAAACTTGGGAGTTATCTGAGGCCAAGAGAAAGAGCTTATTGCATACAAAGAAATGAAGCATGAAAGGCAGAAATAATGCTCACACACTAAGCAAGCGTGAAGAGTCCTTCATGAGGAATGTGCCAACATTTGGAATCTGCAGGCTCCCTTTGGCCACTGTGAAGCAGAACGCTAGAGACTGTGGAAGGCACCTGTCTTTAAACAGCCACTTGTGTTTGATGACAAAATGGGAAGGTATTAATATTAAAAGACAGTCCAGCTTCCATGTGAAACTGGAAATGAGAATATAAGGCTAGCTTTGATCACTGCTGTTCCTCCAGATGTCTCATTGTAGATAAGACATCCTAATAAAATCTAAACAGCTGCTACGAAAGCATAGCAAAGGTAGAGCAAGTCTCAGGTACCAGAGGGCTGCAATTTCCATAGAGCAGCAGCGTCTTAATGTCTTTCTTCACATGAAAGACTTCTGAGTAGACGTTTGCTCCTGTTGAGCTGGTACCTGGGAAGTTTGCTGAAAGCGCTGAGGTAGTATGTGTTACTATAAATACTTTAGGTCAGAAGGAAGGCCAGAGACCCAGGCAAGTGGGCCTGTTTGCTTATGGGACAGAGAAAGAAAGGAGTACCAGAAAAATCCTTAAGATTCAGGGTTGTCCCAAGGTTACTGATTGGAGGAATATTAAGAAAAAGGCTTCAAAGCCGGGCGTGGTGGCGCATGTCTGTAATCCCAGCACTCGGGAGGCTGAGGCAGGAGGATTGTGAGTTCGAGACCAGCCTGAGCTACAAAGTGAGCTTAAGGCCAGCCTGAACTGCATAGTGAGACCCTGTCTCAAGAAGACAAAAAAAAAAGAAAAAAGGCTTCAGATGGCAGCTGGCCTCCTGGGAACCAAGACCTGAGGCAAACTGAGGCAGGTCGCTGCCAATAGAGCTGTTCGACTCTTGTGCTATCCTGTGAAAGTGAGTTTGACTCCTGGCCAGTTCTGTGGATGATGCAAGGACAGTATTCTTCCCTTTACCTTCTTTTTCTTAGATTATAAAGAAGCAGAGAAGTAGATTTATTGAAAAGTGATCACATGTGCATGCTCTCCGACACGCATTGTGTGCCTCTGTGTGAGGGTAGTGCTTTTGAGACTCATCACAAAACAGGAATTTTTCTTTTTAGTGTATTTTTTTTTGTACAGGGTCTCACTAGGCAGCTTGAATTCATAGTGCTCCTCCTGTTTTCAGCCCCCTCCCAGCTCTGGGATTATAGGCATGCACCACCACACTTGGTCTCGGTGGCTGGCTCAGCATGCCCAGGGGCAGGGCCAGCATGGCACATGGAGTTGGGGATCAAATCCCGGTCCCTGCACTTGCCTACGCAAGTGCTTATTCTGCTGAGCTATCTCGCCAGTCCTAGGTTTGTTTTCTAACCCAGGTTAGCCTTCCTGCCTTCCTTATGTAAGCCTCCTTTAGTAATGGTGCATAGACACCCTCACCTAGAGACTCCACCAAGACCCAGGAGACACTGAGGAAGTAAGGTATAGATTGCTACGACAAGGAAGGAAGAGTAAAGCCCACTTGAGTTTTGAGTCCCTCCCTGCCTGCTCAGGCTGTCTTTTTGCTAGGTCTATTCATCTGCTCTTGTTTCAGAGCTGCCCAGTTCATCTCTTTCCTTATTGTCACATGATTTTTCTCCCACCTGAGGCCAATGCTGGAGTGTCAGTGCATTATATAAAACCAGAACCCAAGTGGGGTAAAAGCTTCCTCTGTTAAGTAGCTGAGTATCCCAGGAGATGGCCTGTGTGCTGGAACTAAAGGCAATGACCAGCTGCAGGAAGCAGCCTCTACAGAAGTCTGCTCAACCCAGGGCAGCTGGCACAGCTCAGCTCTGTGCTGCCTTTGCCAGGGCTCTCAGAACTGCTTCTTATGTCCCCTAGCAGAACCCCAGTGGGAACAGAGCATGCAAACCTACAGGTGGCTGAATTGAGCAGGCCTCATACCTAGGAATCTCTGTGTTCTGCTTTGTAGTGTTTGGCACATTCTGTGCCCTGCACAGTCACTGGGAGGAGTACGATCCCCTCCACACCGGTGTGCTCCTCCTACCAGATTCATGCAGCCCTTCCGTGTACGTCACACATGCCTGGAGCCAGGCAGGGAATCTCCCATGCTCCACTTCTGCGAATGTGATGTCATTGGAATTCAGCCCAAGGAACTAAGCTGGTTTTTTGCAGGATGCTGCCAACCAAAGCCTTTGATGCTCTGTAGCCCTGCATGATTAGTTCTTTTCTGTCCCCGGTTGAGACATGGCCAGTCCCAGAGGAAATCCCTAGAAAGGGAAGGTGTCCTGTAGGCCTAACCATGCTAACCAAGACTAGGACTGTCTTAGGGCTCCGTAGACATTGCAGTACTGAGTCAGACCTTTCAGGCCAGTCTCCTTGGGGTGGTGCTTGTCCACTGCCTCGGTGAGCTGATGCTTTGATGTGGTTTGCACCTGCTTGGCACGCATAAGTAGTCCCCAGGCCCAGCAGCTGCAGGAACAATTGTCAAGGCACTCAACCATGTAAGAAACCACACCTCCACAATCAGGCAGCTACCCAGTGAGGTCAGCACTGGAGGGAGAATATGCATTAGCTGTGTCTCATCTCTACCTGAAAACAGGCTGGAATGATTGATTGATTGATCAATTGATTGATTGATTGATTGATTTGCTACAGTGTCTTGCTGTGCAGCTCAGACTCATGGTGATCCTGCTGCATCGGCCTCTATGGTTTTGGTGGCAGGGTCAGGGCAGGGCTGGCACGGCATGTGGTACCAGGGATCAAACCTGGGTTCTTGTGCTTGCCAGGCAGCCACTTAGACCACTGAGCTATCACCCCAGCTGGGAATTGTATTTTAAATTTCCACATAGTGAATAAATAGCCTCTGTGTATCTATTTCCTAGCACCATTTCAGTGAAAGCACCTGTCTGTTTAGTTTTCATTATCTTCTGGTTATAGCGGTTTTTTAAAATTTATTATCCTTTTATAAAGCATTATTTATTTTTCTTAAAACTAATTCAGACCTTTGGAACTGGCACTGAACTCTAAAGAAGGATTTGGAGAACTAAATGTTCACATATTGACACAGTCAATATAGTGAACTGTGAAGGCACTGCTATGTAAGCTGGAGAAAAGCCAATCCCAAGGAGCAATGATCCCAGCTCCTCAGTGTGCTGTGTGCAGGAGGTGGAGTCTCAGAGGCAGAAAATAGAACAGAGGAGGGCAGAGGCTGGGGTGAGGAGAGCTTGAGTGGAGCAGAGCTTGAGTGCTGCATGGTGAAAAAGCTCTGGGGATGAATGACAGTGATAGAATGCCTAACAGTGCTTACTGCCACTGAATTATATTCTTTAAAATGGTAAATGTTATGTTGTATATATTTAACCATAATTTAAGCAATAAATTTAAAAACAAAATATAGCATACTTTATGCACTGTTTTTCCTTGGGTTCCCTTTTGTCCAGATTGAAGAGACCTAAGTTACTTTTTATTAATCACCATGTTGTATATTGCTCTAACCATTGTACAGTATTTGCTTAATTCTGCTATAAAATCTTGACTTCTTAAGCATATGAGTCATATAGCATGTTAGTGTCCTCAAACCTGTTAGTGTCATGTAGCATGTTAGTTTCATGCATCGTTAGTGTCCTCAAGCATGTGAGCCATGTATGCACACCCTCAACACTCGCAGGACAGGTATAGACATGGACCGTAGAGCAGGAGAAGTAATCATGATTATCTTATCAAGTTACTTAGAACATACACAGCACCGTAATGTGAAGCAGCTGAGTTCTTTTTGAGGCACCACTCAGGAATCCCATCTTTCCCACTGTTCCCCACTTTCATTGGTGCCCTCAGAATCACCGTGCTGGATCCCTTGGAACTCTTTCTTCCTTGGACTGCAGTGAGGCCATCTGCATGGGCATCATTGGAAATTCAGGAGGAGCCCAGCAACCTCGTAGTCCAGTAGACTTTGGACGCAGAGTTTGGAAGTACAGTGCTCGCTAAATCAGATCATTGGCCATTTCCAGACACCATCTTGTGAAGGAAATTTATAAGTACAAGCACTGACTTTTGCTTGAAACAGGCAATAAATGAACCATTAGAATGACTATCATAAACCATCAAAACAAACAGCTCGATTTACCTTGAATTCACTTCTAATGCATTAAAATATAAATTAGAAAAATCAGAATTTGGGCTCTGAATCCACGAAAAAAAGAATCCTTGTTATGGCTGTTCCGTGCTCAGCATTCTTCCTCCTGGAACATTGCTGCAGCGGCAGCATGCTGCAAGTGGCATGGGCCTTACGGCAGGCCGATGATAAGGAAGCCGTGGTGAGCAAGCCTCCTTTAAATCTTTAAACTGTGTTTTGGATTCAGAAAGAAGAAAAGCTATTAGTTCAAAACACTCTGGAAATTCCTTGCCCCTCCCAGACAGCGCACTTGTTGAGAATAGACAGTGTCAGGGTCTCTTCGGGGACAAGCCCGTCATGTTGAAAGGTGGAGTGTGCCGCAGTGCACGCAGATGCAGCCCGGCTCTCCGGTGACAAAAGCCCTGTGTTTAATCATGCAGGCCTTCTGTCTTCCCTTGGTTATTGTCAGATGTCTAAGTGACATAGACGAGGGCGCCTCAACTGATAGTTGGTTCAATCCCAGAGGCGGAGGCTGTTGGCCGTCCTTTGTGGTCCGGCCTTCCTTGGGTTAGGTGGCACTTTGTCACTACAGCTAGTGTTTCTACCTCTCCTGGGGCTGTTCTGGTCAGAGTAAATGCTGGGTCCCACAGACACCCAGAACATGCAGAACGTACGTATGGTGCAGAACTAGAGTAGTGGGGATGGCCGGGTGAAAAGTGAGGCCCATTAGAATTTCCATTGTTTTCTGGTGTCTTCTGTTTCTTCAAGATAAACAAGAAGATCTAAGGCTTCGTGTGTCGCAGGCTTGATTACAGCATGATGGCAATGTGAGTTTGGAGACAGATCAAAATCTAGCCAGGTAGCTCAGCAGTCTAAGTGCCTGCCTGGCAAGCACAAAGACCTGAGTTTGATCCCCAGTACTGCATGCCAGCCTGGACCAGCCTTAGGCATGCCAGGTGAGCCCCAAAACTGGGCATGGTGGCACACATCTGTAATCCCAGTGTTGGGGAGGCCAAGACAGGAGGATCACTATGAGTCCAAGCTGCTTAGCAAGACCCTGTACCAAAAAAAAAAAAAAAAAAAACCATAGCCAAGCTCGAAAACAAAGCTAATATAAGGCCCCTTTTTATACCAAAGGGGTGGAACCCAAGCCCCCCCCCTTTCAGTTTGCTTTGTTTCCTTGGCAGGATTACTGATGATACAGCTTTCTAAAAGGACTGAATAAGATCCTGAGGCCAAACTGGGAGCTGGGGTAGAGAGAAGGTGTCCATTATAAGGTATAATTCATCAGTGGTAGCATTCTTTAGGCACCTTCACTGTTGTAGATATTAAGGGTTTTTTAAAAGTTCATCTTTCCTTGCCAGAAATGAAAACTAGTGGTGTCTTTCTGAACTCAGCACTTCAAGCCTAAGGATCCAAGTCAGAATGTGAAAATTGCAGAGCACTGCAGTCTCAGGCCAACATCCTGCCCTGTCACATGATGCGCTTGTAAGACTTTGCCCCTTCCCACTCACATGACACAGGCCCAAGTGGCTACAAGTGAGGCGAAGACCCCTTAGAATGCCTGGATCACACCTTCAGGACTATTTTTAGGACTTTCAGGAATCATTTACCAGCTGAGTTATTGTTCATGGGGCTTGTGCTATTTACAAACACCAAGGTGCCAGCTGCTCAGCCCCGGGTGTTCTTGGCTCTGCAGTGATGGTGACCTGATCCCATGGCCAACATCCACATGGCCCTGGGGCCAGGAGGGGCTTTCTTGGGTGTGTGCTGGGCACACCTGAAGCTTGTGTATACTGGCAGAAAAGCTCACACCAGTGCTCATTAAATGACTTATTGAAAAACTGCTTTTAAATTTTCCTGTATTGAAAAGTGCAAAGAGCCAGCTGCCAAGTAAAATCACCCCTTTGGAACTGAGGGAAAGCCCCTGGGGTCAGGTTGTTTGTCTTACAGCTGATCCCCTCCATCTCCTCTGTCCCCTGTGTGGGGCCTTGGCCGCAGCTGCCATAGTGCACACCTGCCACTGCAGGCCTTCCAGTTCCAAGCTAACACACAGAGGAGTGTGACTTTTGAGCCAAAGAGATGTGTGGTTTTCCAAAGTTGGATAGGCCTGCCCTGGAGCATGATCCTGTCAGAAGACAAAGAGAGTGATTAGTTTAGCAGAAAGACAAACAGGAAAAGTAGTTCAGTGGCCAAACTCTTAGCAGCCGAAACTGCCTAGTAAAGCAGTATGGGAGGTTTTGGGTAGAAAGCAGGACCAGAAGCAATTAGGAGAAGGTGCAGGATTCATGTTCGATCTCCCACCAAACACACAGGGATGTCACAAGGATTAATGGCCCCATTGTAAGACAGGTTTTCAAGTCAGTGGCGCTGTTCTTGGGAGGCATTTTAACGTGGGCCCAGCTGGCCACCGGCACTGGCTGTCAGGCTCTTTAAAGATTTCCTCTTCCCATGGGGCAGACTCTGCCAAGAGACAAACTAGCCTAATGATGCTGCAGAGGTGGCACATTCGTCTCGCCTCTACAGAATTAAAATATATATATATATATATATATATATATATATATATATATATATGGCACACTTTAAAATTCAATGAGCTCTGTAGAAATCTAGAATTTAAAAAATTTTATTAAAGGTTCTTGCTATAAAAATGAAAAGTATCCAAGGTAGCAGGAGTAAGGATGAATCTTGCTTGACTCATTAGTTTTTAGTGAGGTCAAAGGTTTTCCCCCCACTTTGGGTATCTCATTTTAGAGTGTGTTTGTTTTAGTGACACTAATAGCACAGTTGTACAGCTCTGCCTTGGTCCAGCTGCGCCATGTTTGTATTAATTTACCAGTCACCCGAGCATCCTGTGAAGCAGCCAAGGTAACTGTTACCTCTTCTCTCCCACCGAGAATGCCAGGGTACAGAAAGGACAAGTTGACTTACACAAGACCACAAAATAGATATTTATGTTTTTTAATAAACTCAAGAAATTTCCTAATAGATGCCCCCACTCCAGCGGGGGTTTTCCTCCCAGCATAACAAGATCCTTTCTTCCCAGCAGTCTGGAGCACCATGCCTTTGCTGCAACTTACAGGAGTGATAGGCATGGCCATTTAGGGAGGAACTATGACCCTAGACTGAGCATCCCAGGGATGCCCTCCCCTGAGACGCAAGATCGGCTTCCTCTAGTTCACAGTGGAGGGGCACCAAGGTTAAAGACATTTGCTAGCTTGCCTACCAGACCCCATCATTTTTTCTCTGTCAGATAAACTGACAGTAGGGTTCCTGTTGTTTAGCACCTCTTTAGACCTCCTTTCACTGTACTCTAAGTTTCCATACAAAATAGCTGTATTCTGCCTCTGCTTCACATGTGCCTTGGGTTTTATGGAAGGTGAGCACATTCTGCTGTAGCCCAGGTTGGCGCAGGGAGCACATGTCTGTGTGACTGCTACAGTCCCCATGTGGGTTGTTTATGCTGCCAACTCTGGGGTAATTGAAGGCGTTTGAACACAAGAGAGAGGAAGGGGAGAGAGGGACAGAGAACAGACAAACAGGAACTGGTGGACAGCAGGACCCCAGTGCTGCCTTTGGTTCAGCATTTATGTCACCTGGATAAGGGACATATCCTTATGTTTTCTATTTTGCACAGCATGGTAAGCTACATGGGGCTTTGAGGTCAGTGTGGCTCATTCCAGTAGCCCAACACAGTCCACCAAGGGAAACCATCTGGCCTGCCGTGGACAGTGTTTGGCAGATGTTGCCATTTGCCTTTGAAGTTGTGTAAAGAACAACATTCAGTGTAATCCTCACCCTCCTTCTGATCAATCCCGGGCCACGTACCCAGCCCAGGGAAAGCACAAACAAGAATCTTGTTTTGACCTGCCTTGCTCCAAGTGTTGTAGATTGGCTTTCCTGATGCCCAGTCAGCCAGTCAGGATGGCAGGTGGGAGCTTTGCCAAGTCTGTTAGCCACTAGTTACCTCCTTCCCCTACGAATGAGCCCTCCTCAAGACTTGCACCTTCTGGAGCAGAGGTATGAGACCTTCAAGAGAGATAGCTCATTTTAAATGAGCGCTTCAAGCCAGTTCTTTTTAACCATAATTCTCTGGCAGGACTTGAAAATACAGGGCTTTGCCAGGATTTCAGAGTGAAACAAACATATACCTGCCTGGGACATCCAAACGTCTTATCCATCTGGAGCATTAATATGCAGCGGGAAAGCATTGCCCTTGTAGCAGTTCTGTGTGTTTCCCATGTCCATCTGAGAGCCTAGGACTGACATCCTAGGTGGGCAGACATCCCCTCCCCAGGGCAAGTTGGAAAAGCCCAGAACCCACTGCCCAGGCAGGAAAGTGTGCCTGCCTAGTAGACTGGAAGCACACAAGGCCCCAGAAATCATCACTGAGCCATATTCTCTTGTGTCTGTGTTTTTAACTGTCAATCAGAAGTTAGGTTGAAAATCATTTCTGTGCCATCGTCTCCCCCCGCCCTTTCTCCTTCTCAAGAAAAGGTCAGGAGTCGATGTACTTTTCAGTGTCTCAGCAGCCATGTTCTTTCCAATTTGGGAATGGGATCACAGTGGAACAGATATCCTGATCCTCATCGCCAGTGTTGTTTCAGCCTCCTTCATTCTAGGTAGTACGAAGGCTGGTGTTTGCGCTAGCTCTACTGCAGGCCTGGTAGAGGAGAGTTGGAAACCTAGGACAGGAAAGCAGCAGTGCGAATTAAAATCAGGTTGGCCTTCCATAGAAGGCTACCAAAGAAAGGAATTCCCTTCTCCAGGGAACTCCTCCTTCAGTACTTCAATCCTTTGGCATTTCCTGTGAATTGTTATGCTTTGTTTTCCAGATAAATCTGCTTACCTACTGAATACAATCTATTTTTACTTCTTCCTTTACTACCCTCAGTTATCTTAACCAGCAATTTAATAATTGACTTTGGTTACTGTTTTTGGAAAGGAGTCCGCTACAGTAACTATTTTGGGAACTGATAGCAAATCACAGAAAATAGAAATGTTACTTATTTACACCTGGAAATCTCAATTTCCACTGAGGCATTAAAATGTATGTCCATAGCAGCAACCTTTTAATAACTTAAATGTTTTTGTTGCATATTTAGTTTTTGAATTATCTTCTGTTTTGGAAAGATCACTGCTTCAAGACTGATTTCTTAAGGAACCAGGGAGATGGCTCAGTGGAATAAGCGCATTCCTGGCAAGTGCAAGGACCTGAGTCAAATCCCTGGTTCCACAAAAAAAAAAAAAAAAACTGATTTCTTAGTATGATTTTCAGACTAGAAGATCTTTTCAAAGAGCCTGTATTTGGAAACTGTTCACCTAAAAACCACCCTTCTGGGAAAGAGCTTGCAGGCAGCTCCGCTGTGGTCTTGAGCAGAGCTAGCATGGTTGCAGCTATGAGCTATGGCAAGATAGCCTACAGGGGACTAGGGAGATGGCTCAGTAGAGTGCCAGGGCCTGAGTTCAATCCCTAGTTCTGCAAAAAAAATAATAATAATACCCTGGAGGGCCACATAGTTACATGGGCAAGGGTTTCTTCCTCAGGAAAAAAGAATAATGAAAAGTTTTAAAAGCAAAATATCTTTTTAGATTATTAACTTTTGCTTCTTCAAAGTTATCTCTCTTCCTTGTCTTTGTTAATAATTTAATTTGGTGAGAGAAGGAACTCATTTGCTAGAAATAATCTGTGACCTGGTTTCCTCAACTAGTGAGATCAGGATGCGCACTGGGAATGCCGGGGAGACAGCTCAGGACGGAGTTTGATTCCTGGTACTAAAAAAAAAAGCATGCTACCTGAGGGCAGTTCTCAATTCTGTGAATAAATGAGTTAGACACATTTCTCAACACATGTTACAGGATAAGTCCTAGGTGAAAATCAGAAACTGTAAGTTAAAAGTTTGGGCAACGTTAACGTGACTGCAGTAAAGACTTTGTGTGCTGTGGATTTCCGGGTGGGCAGCCTGGCATGTGGGGCTTTCCCCAGGCATTTGACCCTTGCTTCCCTTCGCCCCGCTGCAGTCACGTTAGTCATTTCCACGTGCTGACACCACAGTGGATGACAACTGCCTATGCGCCAGTCGCCCCTTCCAAGTGCGTGATCACCTAGCAACATTGCAGTCGCTTCAGCTGGTGGAAGTGCGCTCTGTGACACTTACACATGAGCAAGTCACCCATTGACGCACTTCTTGGAATATACCCCTGTCCCTAAGTGCCCCGTGACTGTATATCTTCACTCTTAATGCTCTCCACAGCCATACGAGCCAGGCATTTACATGTAGATAAGAAAAATGAAGGACTCTGTCTAAGGTATGAAGTCAAGGTAGGTCAAGGAAGCAGGGCAGGTGCTGTCTGCAGCCCAGCCCTAGGATTCGAGCTCTGAACCCCTCATTCAAGTATAAATGCATGTGAATCTAACGCCCACCTGAGTGGACTTGCTCCCCTGAGTGTTGCATAGTGTCAGTCTGGCAGAAGTGAGGAGGCTTGTCTTCAGTTATGGGGAGGTCCCCAAAACACCTTTTCTCAGCTCGCCTCGCTTCCACTGTTAGCCAGGACTGCAGTAGATAGCGGACTGTCTATACCTTATCATTTCCTTTGGCTTTCCAGGGTTTCAAGAATCCCTCTCCATGGTGCATTAATTGTAGGACTTGGTTGTATCTCTCCTCATGTCTTAGGATCGCTGTCCTAAGGCCTACCTTGGGATCATGCAAACCAAGAGCTGATAACTTGGCAGCTTGATGCACCATATCAAGTTGCTCCTTCCCGTGGACTATCTTTGTTTCAACAGAGGCCTTTCTCAGCTCACAGTGCAACGACCTGGAATGGTAATTTGATGGATAGCAGTTCCCAACATCCCTTGGCAGGTGCAGGATAGAGTATTTGTTTGGATAGAGAGGAATGTTACACATCATGTAAGCCCTTGTTCTGACATACATAGGATCAAGCATGTTAATTATGAACTGTAAAACACATTCCTTTGTTTTCGAGGCTGTTGCTGAAATGCATACACATACTGTTTTTTCTTTCCTTGAGGTATTGAGGATTAAACAGGACTTCATGCACCCTAGGCAAGGTTCTACCACCGAGATATGAGCTATATCCCCTACCCTGCAGTGCCTTAAAATAAGCTACTACCTACTCTGTGCTGCTTTGCAAAAAGCATTATAGTAGTAAGCTCTATGTACAAGTAGAGATACACAGTATGTGACTGGTCTGTGTGGCTACTGGTCAGTGTGGCTACTGATTGCATTTTTTTCATAATGAAGTTCTTTGGGCCCAAACCATATAGAATCAGCCCTTTAACAATATGGAATATAGACCCATGAAGTTACTGTTTGGTCTAGATCAGTGATGGCAGACCTATGGCCTGGGTGCCTGTGGGCTGTTTCTATCATTGAAAGCTCTGAAAGACTTGGCATCACTGGTCTAGACTCTAGGTACACTACTGGAAAATGTCAGCTTGTTAAAATAATGCACAGCTGTATTGAATAAGTACAACAATAAAGTAGAAATAAGTGCCAATGTGACCATCATTCAGAAGCACAGACCTTGATGGCAGTTTTAGTTAGTTGATGATTCTTCTTGTCTATTATAAGGAAAATCAAGTTGTGCTTACTTAGTACCATGTAAGCATTCAGCTCTCTTAATCTAGTCAAAAATTAACCATGATTCCATGAAATATATGCCACTGTCATTTCTTTACCATCAATTACTGGGACAGTCTAGTGATTTGCCTGAGGTCATATTGGGAGGCAGAGCCAGGACTTGAACTTGGGTTCATTCATTTTTAAGAACTACAGACTGTGTCTAACCAGAAACATTTATTTTAATCAACACAACTTCTTTCTGATTCTTGGTGGTCAGGTTTCTAGAAGTAACCCATTCAAATCATCAAAAGTTGAATATGCTATGCAGTCAGGATTCATCTTCTAATGGAAAATGTCAAAGTTCTACAAATAATAAAGACTCTGAGATACGAAAGCAAAAGGCGTCAAATCCATGCATTATAAATAAAGTGCCAAATGCTAAGGGAATGTGCATTTGGGCACAGTGCCTGTTCTCGTGGAGCAAGTCAACAGGAATGCCAGGAGCACTGTCCCTGGTTTACTTCCACCAGCCAGTGCAGCTCAGCCCTTGTGCACACATTGAGTGTGTCCTTGGAGCCAGCCTTTGAATGCCCCTGCCACAAGTGCATGTAGCTGTTGAGCATGTTCTCCTGTGTTCTTTTCTTTGGACAGCTCAGGATGCCTTCAGAGCATTTTTTTCAGAACCAGGGATTGAACTCAGGCCCTTGTGCTTACCAGGGAAGCACTTATTCCACTGAGCCATCTCCCTAGCCCCTCTCCTGTGTTCTTTCTGGGTTTTCTCCTTCCTTCCTTCCTCCCTTCCTTCCTTCCTCCCTTCCTTCCTTCCTTCCTTCCTTCCTTCCTTCCTTCCTTCCTTCCTTCCCCTCCTTTTATAGTTTGTAGCACTGGGTGTTGAACCCAGACCCTCTGTACTGAACCACATCCTCAGCCCTTAAAAACAATTATGTTTTAAAGACAGAGTTTCTCTGAGTCCCACTTACCCACACAGGGCTCACCTTTGCAGTTCTCCCACCCAGCCTCCCAGGGCTGGGGTAATAGGCATGCCCGCACCACACTGAGCTTCCCTGTGTTTTCTTTACGCAAAGACCTGAGACAAATATAAGTAGTCTGTCATAGCCTCATGATAAACAGAAGATAGAATTAAGGTCAGTGTTTTCATCACAGTTCATTTATCATAACTGAATTATAATTTCAGCCAGGAAAGCATCAACCTAGTCTCTTAAAATGACTATTCTCAACAGTAGCAAGCTGGCCTTTTTATATAAATTGAGGAATTATTACTATGTGATTGCTGATCCTGCACTGCAGTGTCTAGATTCGAGGAGGAAGGTCACTCACCTGTGGGATGGTTGGGGGATTAACTGATGTGAGGAAAGCCCATTGCTTTCCATTGGCTAGGACTTCAGTAAGTGATAGGGTCTACTGTAATAGACTTAATGTGGATTAATGGATAAATACTAAGCATGTATTTTGAAGTGGGTATAGTAGGGAAGATTGCTACATGTAGGTCTTCCTGTGTGTTCGAGACTGCCCTTCAGTGACCTTTTTGTGCCTGGGCTCACTGGGCAACTGTTTTCCTGACAGTGCTATGTTGGACCAAGAATATATTGCTTATCCTCACCCCCAGGGTTGGCACTGCATCATACTGTTTACACATACCTGCTGAGGCCTGAGTGACCCATGGTGGCATGCCCCAAATAGGAAGTCAAGAACACTGCCCCCATGCCCAGGGAAGAGGCCAAGTCAAACACACCACTGGGCCATGGGGGACGGAAGTGGCTAGCCCTTTTGGCTTGGGATATTTAAACAGTGGGAGTGGAAGTAGGGAGTCACTTGTGTGCCTGCATGGGGTGTGTGTGTGTGTGTGTGTGTGTGTGTATGAATGTACAAATTTAGGGATACAATTTAGCTGTCAATAAATTCATCCAAGCTAGCAAGAAGATGTTTAGAACTCAGAGTTGTGGGGCTGTCTCCAAACTGCCTCCCCACCGACCATTTCCACAAGTTCTGTCCAGAAAAAAATCTAGTTGACCCCACTGGTAAAGCCCTGATTCCGTTCACCACTTCAAGACCATTGTCCAGCCAGTTGGTGTCAAGAAGCCAAAAGTCCCACATTCTGGGGAGCCCTCAGCTCTTGGCTCACTAGCCTCACTGCTCTCACCCAAGGACCCCATATAGAATCCTTTCCTCAGTATGTATTAGTGAACAGGTGGTGAAATTGTTCCTTTTTTTTTAAAGAACTGTACCAGTCCTCTTTTTCATGACTGAGACGAAAACCCAATGTTCGCCATTTAAAGGAGGAGTAGTTTAATTTGACTCACAATTTAAGGGATTCAGTACACAGACATATGGCTCCAATTCAGAAACATGATGGACTGGCCTAGCAAAGGGCAGCTGCCCACTTCAAGATTGGAGCAGAAAGAGCAGAGAGAGAATGCTAAGAGGGAGCCACAGCCTCCAGCAGCACTCTCAGTGACAGGCCCTGCTAGCAGGCCATGCCTCTGGACAGCACATTGAACTGTGAACTCACTGGTAGACCAGCCTACTGTAGGTGCAGCGTTCCTGTGATCCCATCACCATCCAAAAGGCAACCGCTGGGTGTGTGAGCCTTTTAGTACATGTGTGTCAAAGCAAGCACATGATGTGAGACCTTTTAGATGTAAGCCATACGGATGAAGTGCCTGCCTTCTGATAAAGTGAATGTAACTCAAAGGAAAGGAGTGGCCAGTTATTCCAAATGCTGGGCCATCCATCATGTAATAAATACAAAAGCACTGAAACACATTTTTAAAATTATATAAGGCAACCTCCTCCCATAGTTTTTCAACTGATATAATATTTAACAGGATGTTAAAAATCTTTTACTTATTTATTTGATACAAGGTCTTGCTACACAGCTTGAACTCATAGTGATCCTCCTGTCTCAGCCTGCCCAGTGCTGGGATTACAGGTGTGTGCCACCACACCTAGTTTTAGTGGCTGGCGGCATGCGGTACTGGGGATCAAACCAGGGTCCTTGTGCTTGCCAGGCAGATGCTGAGACCACCAATCTATCTCCCAGCCTCTCTAATGGTACTGTTCAAAATAGTCTTCTTTCAAGTTTTCACCAAGGTTTGTACTCTGTAGTCTGAGAGAACTTTTTCTGTGAGGTATGGACCCAGAAAAGTGCTGGGCCAGGTGCAGCATCCTGGCTGAAACTGCCCTGGCTGGAAGATGCGGCAAATGCAGACAAAGCCAGTGGTTCATTTCAGCATGCTAACGGTGTTCTAGTCATTTGCAAAGAGCAGTAGTTCAAGAAAAAATAGTATGTGAAATTACTTCAGGTCCAAAGTGATGTTGTCACCTGAATTTCAGCACTTCCTCCAGATTTGATCAGAATGGTATGTGCATATTCCTAATGGAGCATTCCTAGTTGGGCTACTGGTAGGGGTGGCCCTGTGGGGTCCAAATTAGGAAGTAACAGGACACCTTAAAAAAGGGTGAAAACTGCATGGAATCAGAAGCTAATAGACAGCATAGTTGTTCTGAGAATATTTAATTCCTACTTTGAGAAATTTTTAAGTTTCTACATGCAATCAGGTGTCATATTCTAAGAAAAGTATGATTAGCCAGTATCATCAGTAGTATTGTGGACATAGTATGTACTGGCACAAACCTAGATAGTGTAACCCACTGTGCACCTAGGCTACGTAGTATAGCCCAGTGTGGTGAACATGGCATGCATGCCACAACGGGCTGTTTATATCATTAAAAGACTATAAGGTTTGCCTTCCCTGCTATATAGCCTATCCACAATCCTATTATCGTGTGTTCCATCATTGATCAAAACATATTAGGACCCCTCCAGCAGTATTTGGCACATGTTGTTACATATGTTTGAGTCATGCCTAAGAGAAGGGAAGGAAGGAAAGGAAGGAAGGGAGGGAGGGAGGGACAAAGGGAGGGAGGGAAGAAGGGAGGAAGGAAGAAAGGATAGATGAGCAGAAGGAAGAGCCATGGATTTGAGAATGCTGACTGCCAGAGCATGTAGTTCTTGAGTATAGAACTCTCTGCCTCTCTCAATTTGCACCTCCCACATGCCCATTCCAGTGACTTCACTGCAACCATATCCCATTGACTAAAGCCAGTCACCTGACCTCACCTAACTGCACAGGTAGCTATAGTTTAGTTCTGTGACTTAGGAAATAGAAGAACTGGGTAGTGAATATAGGGATAAACTAATAGCCAGTTGAGATATTGACTTCAGTTCATGGTTTCTTCATGAAGCACAGGCAAGTTTTCAGTTTGATTTTAAGAATTTTTGTGAAAATCTCCCTTATTTAGCATGCAACATGTGAATTTCATTGTTCATGCAGGAATTCAGCTGCAATATCAGTTCTGAATGAAATAATGAAAACTAACATCTGTGGAGAATTTACTGTGTACCAAAATATGAAGTACTTTCCTTACTTGTTTGATCTTTTTTAAAAAATGGTATGGGGTCTCACTATGCAACTTGGACTGTTAGTGATCCTCCTATTTTCAGCCTCCCCAGTGCTGGGATTATAGTCATGGGCCACTCTGCTCAGACTCCATGGCCAATTCAGTGGGCCCAGGAGCAGGGCCAGAGCTGTATGTGGTGCCGGGGATTGAGCCTTGGTCCCTGCTCTTGCCTAAGCAGATGCTTAGTCCACTGAGCTATCTTGCTGGCCCTTGTTTGCTTGGTGTTATTTGATAAGATGCAATGAATTTAACACCTTCCATATCTCTTGTGTGATAAGAATCAGAATCATCCACATTTGTTGGACAAAGAATCTGAATTACAGAGAAGTCATTGGTCTAAGTAAACAAATAAGAGTTAATGAAGAATCACAAATAGGATAAACAGAGCTGCTATCAGATCAGTCTTATTCATTGTCCCTTTAAGTCATAACCTGACAAAATTTAGTAGAGAACTGAGTTGCCTATTTAGAGGCCAAATTAGGATGTACTGCAAAAGAGGCTTACTCTAGAACAAGATATTCACTTGATCTCATATAGCACCACTGCTTTGTCAAGAGCTAGGTGGTTTGTCAAGAAAATCTGATAACACATGTGCATGGAAAAACACACATTGGTGTGTATTTTATCATTTGGTTTAACTTACTTGCTCATCAGAGTAAACATGTATGTATTACATTAGTCTGGAAAAGTAGCTTTAGTGCCTTAACCTCTGCTCTCTAGTTATTCCTTGAATAATCAGTTAAGTCCCTTGTTTGAGTCTGTAGTTAGTATTTTAATCATACACATTAAATAATTTGCTGTTGCAAGTATTTGAGCTTTTTAAAAATTGTGTGTGTGTGTGTGTGTGTGTGTGTGTGTGTGTGTGTGTGTGTGTATGTAATACTGGGGGTTGAATTCAGGGCCTTGCATGGTAGGCAAGCACTGTACCACTGAGTCACATCTCCAGCCTGAGCTTTAGTTTTTTGAATACAGCATGATAGAGAAAAAAGTCATACAATTCTGTAGATGGTCAGTGTTGAGACTAATCTTTGAGTTAGCCACTTCTTTTTCTTAAAAGATTCAAAATGATCAGTTAAGATGAGTCTGCTAATTACTGGCTTTATCTCTTCCATAGAGTGGGGTCCCTGTGTGGAACCAAAAACTGTTTGTAAAGGACACTGAGTGGAGAGATAATCGGCTATCAGATAGAAGCAGCCCATCTGTGTAACAGTACAAAGAGCTGCGATAGGATGTAAGGTAGCTGAGTCATTAGGATCCCTATGAGCCAGCATATCTGATTCAACATTTCTGGCCAAGTCACAAGACAGTTGGGGGATTGCCCCGTTGCTTGTGACCTCTTCTGCCTTTTGAACATCTTGGCAGTAGCAGCCAAACACGGAAAGCACCTGTTCCTCAGTATTTGCTCTGTGGCCATGTGTGCTTCCTCTCTGTCCATACTGCTTGATCTGAGAATTATAAAACTGTGTGATGGTAGACAGACTTCATATCTGTGTATCATGAGCAGCTTATTATCCATGTCCTGACCTGTTCTCAACCTCAAAGTAGTTTGCATTGTGCACTTACATCCCTTATTATGTTTGTTCTTCAGAGCAGTTTTCAGAGTTGAGCAGAAGATGCTGCTCACCTCCCTGAGTGTGGCTGGAGCATGATCTTTGACAAGCCGAGCTCAAGTCAAGGCCCAGACAGAAAACAGAAGTGTCCAGGGATGTCCCTGGACTCCAGTCATGGTAATTTAGAAGAAACTTTGGGGTTTTTTGTTTGTTTGTTTTCAAGATTTGAATATGTCCTTTCTTTTTTTAGAAAGTGGATTCTAGGAAAGTTAAAAAGTAATACCAGAGGGCACAGGTACAGAAACAGATGCAGTTAGTCATTCAAAGCATTCAAGTAAGAGAATGGCAATAGAAATATCCAAAAGCATAACTGGTGTTGCAAACAAAACATATGTCATTTCTAGCTAACTTGAGCTTTGTAGCACTTCCTGAGCAGTGAGGAAACAGTTAGCATTTCAGAGTCCTGAAGGCTTTTTCCTTGATTAATTGCATTAGATGATTTGCCTTTGATCAAAATCAAATTCTTTTAAAAATAGATTAAAAAAATTTATACAGTCTGCTGTTAAAACACAAAGCATGCTGTAAGTTCCTTCTGGGACAATGGATTCCACAAAAGCTTAGAAGATGGGCTGAGTTCAGTAGTCATCCCCTCTGCTGATAACTTCTTTAACAGTTGGACAAGCAGTATGGTGTGTTCAAGCTGCGCCACATACGATCCTTCAGTGTCACCTCGTGGTGGATACTGATCTGCCACGTGCCACGCATAAGTCACACAGATTCGTCGGCACCATTAAGTATTTACTTCTTCCCAAGCAATCTAGCCATCTGTGGCAGAAAGTGAGAGTGCCAGAGCGTTCATTGATGATATTTAAAAATTGTTTTGTTCTTGGAAGCTTTATTGGCACATGTCCACCTTAGAATTTTTCATGCAGTGTGAGCACCCCATGTTGTCCTGAACAGCACCATAGCTGCACCATCAGAACTTTCAGGGGTTGCGCTCCTCCTCCCTCCATTCGCATTGCCTCCCTGCCCCTCACCATTTGTGCAGTGTTCTCCACATGTATTCTGTATGGCCCAATGGAATGTCCCTTCAGATAACAGATTGGCTTTACCTGATTACTACATCGCCCCATCCATTTCTGCTTCATTGGATTCCACAACTTCCCAGCTGGCCTCACCAGGATGACACAGTCGAACATCAGAGCCAGCACTCTTAATTCCAGTATTAGCAGCATCCTTTAGAGTTTTTAATAATATCATAATTGGGATTAAACATGACAGTAAAGACACAGTTAATAATCCTACTACTTCAAATCAACTAAGGAATGGATAAAAGAGATGTGGTATTTTTATGCAATGGAGTATTACTCAGCTATAAAGAAAGATAAGCTTGAGACTTTCATAAGTAAATAGATCCAACTGGAGGCTGTACTCCTAAGTGAAATAAATCAGACCTACATGTGTGAACCTAATATTGTCTCCCTCAAATAAGACCTGAAAGAATAAATAAAATCTGAAAGGTACAATAGATGTAGTAAAATGGAAAGAAACTGAACATAGGGAATAAATAGTTGGGATGAGGGAAAAGAGAAAATATTAAAGATACAGGGGAAAAGATCATGTAAGTATGTACCCGGGACAGATAACATGAACTACTGCTAAGATTGTACCACTAATTTTTATCTTTGTGTGTGTGTGTGTGTGTGTGTGTGTGTGTGTGTGTGTGTGTGAAAGTAGCAGCTAATGCTTGAAATTTTTACTTCAATCAGTTTTATATGCTAATATCTTAATCCAAGGAACTACATTGAAGACAGCAATGTGCAATGTGCAGCTGCTGTAGAATACCTCTCTCCTTCTTTCTCTTCTAGGGCTTGTATTTCCAGCTTTTTTCCTCCATCCACAGAGGCTTCTGATTCTTTTTCAGGTTCCTGCTGCCCTGTAACAGCTCCCTTCCTCTTCTTCCATCTTTTCCTTGGCTGCTTCCTCAGCCCTAGAGGTAGCCCCCTTTCCTTGTCTTCTGGGGCCAGCTTGCCATCAGGTGCCTGTGGCCCTTGTTGCCATTTTGTTTTTTGTTCCTTTGTTGTTTTTTGTTTTTGTTTTTGTTTTTTGGTGGAACTGGGGGTTGAACTCAGGCCCTTGCACTTGCCAGGGGAGTGTTTATTCCACTGAGCCATCTCTCTGGTCCCCCTTGTTGCCTTTAGTAGAGACTCTAAACTTGGGACCTCATTCTTAGAAGCCAGGGATTGCTCTGTAGTAGTCACTCACAAATATCAGCCATGAAATGTTCTCACGGACTCTAAGACGTACCATTGGTTTGTTAGCTGATGTTTAGGAATGATGGCCTTTCTTTATTATAACATAAATATTCTTACTCCCTGATCTGCTAATCTTGTTTGATTCACTGCCATGAAGAGGTGTTGTATTTTAGATTTCATACCTGTGGACATACAGCTTAATTTTAATGTTAGTGAAAAAAACTTTTTCTTATCTCAATTCTTGGGAAAAATCACCTAGCTCTTATGGCCATTTGGGCTTTTAGTTCAGTTTTAGTTATTGCCATTTAGTTCAGTTTTGAGTTTATTTTCCAGACAAGAATAAGTGGGTGCATGGGAGCCAGGGAGATGGCTCAGTGGAATAAGCACTTCCCTGGCAAGTGCAAGGGCCTGAGTTCAATGCTGGCTTCTGCCAAAAAAAAAATAATAATAATAATTAATAATAATAATAATAATAATAATAAGTGGGTGCAGCTAATCACTTCCTGACAAGCCCTGCTTGAGTCTGTCCTTTTGCCCAAGAAGAGTACTGAGGAAAATCCATTCTCATCACTGTTTACTCTCTTCCTATTCCTGTTTCATCGGAGTATACTTTTCTTCTCCTTTGAGGAAGGATGATCCTGATGGGAGGAGGTGGGCTCTGCCTCTGTGTGTGGAGGGCTGTTTCCTGCAGCCCAGCAGTCTGGGTCCAGGAGGTCTGCAGCTTGGCCAGGGAAGATATTCTTGGGCACCACCTACTTGCTGCCTGGTTCTCTGCGGGCTGTTTATCCAGGTGGCAGCAGCACAGGAAGAAAGGAATATTTAGATGCAGAAATGACTGCTTGTGTCAGAGGCTGTGAACTTGAGAGTCATTTGTGAATTTTGATCTCCCGTTTACTTGAAAACATCCACTTCTTTTCTGTGTGTCTCCCAGCAGTCTCAGAGTTATTGGGAGGCAGATTACCCACTCCATCTCCACACTTTCTTGCCACGTAATGTTGTGAATTATGCATTTTGACAACAGATTGTGCATTTTGTGAAGAGGCTATCTCCTATCTAAAAAAATGCTTTAGTTGTTATTGTTATTTCTTGTATTCTGGGTAATAAATAGACATTTAAGTGAATCACAGTCCAAAATACTTAGGACCAATAAGATGAACAAAAGTTATTTTCTTGCATTGCAGTATAAAATACTGATCAGCTGTCTGACTATCCAGGTTATGGTTGCAGTGATCTCTTGAAGTTCATACTTGGTCCCTTTGCAACCAATATAGTCAATGTCAGATGTGGAGTTTGTGGGGACACAGCCCAGCAACCAGTGGGAGCACCCCTCCTCTACTTTATTTGTATGAACCTGGCCAGTGCCCCTGCAAACTTATTATTAGTGTGATTATTTATTTTTTGAACTTGATTTAAAAAAAAAAAGATGTGGAATTGGTTGTTTGGTTTTATATAGTGTTGTAAAATTACATAGCGGCATAATTAATATCATCAAGACAACCTGAAGTTAATGATAGTGTCCCTAGGGCTGGCCAGATAGCTCAGCAGATTAAAGTAGAGGCCAGGTTCGATCCCCGGCGTGCTCCGCCAGCCTCACCCCCAGGGCTCATTGAGATGAGCATGTGGTGGCACATGCCTGTAATCTCAGCATTTGGGAGGCTAAAAAAAAAAAAAAAATGATAGTGTCTCCGGTAATAAATGGCAGGCACATATGTACAAGAGAAGAGCAAATCTTAGATTTAAGATTCATGGTCCTGAAATTTCAGTTGTTGGCAGCTTTTACTGTTCAAGTGAGTATTACTTCTGGATACAGACTGTATGTCATGAAAAATAAAGGCCACTATCTTTTATATATGGTTAAAAAATTATGTAACAGTTAAAGCCATCTCTGTACAGATGGGCCCTTTGTAGGGTCACTGTGTGATTCTGCTTCTGTGCTATTTCTGAAGTGTGAAATCCTCACTCTGTTCAGATGGCTGGGGAGAGCTCCTCCCCAGAGGAAGTGTCTCTTGCAGCAGGGCCCGACAGAGATACAGTCCAAGCCACAGAGGAAGTTAAAACAAACAGGTGAAATTAATTTGGGTAGGATATTTTATTTAACACGGTGTTTTCAAAATACTGACATTACAACATGAAATCAGAATAAGACTATTTATATATTTATTCTTCTTTTTCTAACCAAGTCTTTGAAGTCCAATGCATATTTATCCAGCATATCTCAGCTCAGACTCACTTCTTTCTGGATCCCAAGTAGCCCCACGTAACCAGTGGTGACAGCGAAGGCCCAGGAGCCTCATTAGCGGAAGATCTTAACGGCTTGGTTGCAGTTTTAGATAGGAAGAAAGAGTATGTGACATGTCCATTCATTTGTAAACAAGTAAATGCCAGGTCTTGAAAAGGAAGATGTTGACAGTAAAGTCTAGAAAATACATTTCTGGTGCTATTGCACAGCTTAAATGCTATTCCATGGCAGAATTGATTTTATTTCCAAGGGGAAAAAAAAAGAAAAAAACGCCTCAAAGTCCGTTAGTCATTTCCTCAAGGAAATTAAAAATCCACATCAAAGAGCCTTAATGTAAAGGATTCCTTTTTCCACTCATCTATCTAGGTCCACTGTTGCCATGGCCATGTACATGGGATGCAGTTAGAAATTAAAGACTCTAGTCACAGTTGTACAGCTTTCTTTAATTGTCAGTTTACTTTTCAGCTAATGGATGTTTATTAATGTGTCAGGCTTTTTCCTCTGAAAATGTGGAAGTTTCTCATAAGCATTTGTGGAAGATTTATGTTTTGATTTAGTAATGGTCAATGTGAAAATGGCAAATTAATGCCACTTTGTTTCAGAGCCCTCTGAAATGTATGTTGTAATTACCTAAAACAGTGCTAACTCAGCAAACTAGGCATCAAGTCCTTACCTGTAAAAGAGTTTCTCCTCCCTGAACTTTCCTGGAATACAGGCATTTGGGGCATTTTATTTTCAGAGTAAAAGAGCTGTGAGTCAAACTGTAAAAGAGTCGATAAAAAGCTGCTGTCTTCCTGCCCAGTACAAAATGTTGTTGTCAACCAGATGGTCCTGGCTTTGAAGAAGATACGACTTTGAGTTTTATAACTGTTGATTGGAGATGGAGGTTCTGCTAGATTGTTACCCTGAAGGGATTAGAGGTGTTGCTTGGCATTAACATAAGGCATATCTACAAAACCACACATCTATCATCCATATGATGTCAGGCTCTCAGCCTTATTTGCCAAGTTTAGTACCTTATACTTACTTTGTGATAGTCATTTATGATTCTTCCCCTGACCAAACTTCAGTAAGGCTCTCCTTCTCCATGTTGGCCTTCAGAAGGAATCCTGCTAGGACTCAGATTAGTGAGAATCCTTTTACCTTGGTATCTTACCACTCTGGGTATCTGACCAGGTTCCCCACCTTCTGTATACGACTTCTACATTGCCTTCTTGCCTTCAGCAAACATTCCTTTACCACTGATCGCTCCTCTTGGTACGTTCCATCTTCTGATCCTTCACTTTTTGGTTGACTATAATCTCCATCTACTTTTATTCATAGCTGAGTTCAGTGTCTTCAGTCTGTTGTGATAGTGTTGATCTTTATTGCAATCATCCCACTAAAGTCTTCCTTGTTATTTTAACCAGTATCAGAAGAACTTTGTTATTTTAATACAGTGATCCATAGGTTGCATAGAAACTTCGTATGTTAAAACAATTCTAATATAGAACAGATACTCTACTTAATCTTAGCCAAAAGGCTGAGAATCGACAGGGACAGTTTTATTGTAGAAAGATAGATAGTGGACTGGGAAGATATCTCAGTGGTCTAAACCCCTGCCTGGCAAGTACCAGGACTCAGTTTGGATCTCTGGTACCATATGTTGTGCTGGTCACTGAAACTGGTCATGGTGGCACATGCCTGTATTCCCAGCACTAGGGAGGCTGTGACAAAAGGATCACTGTGAGTCTGAGCTGCGTGGTGAGACCCTGTACAAAAAAAAATAAATTTTTAAAAAGAAAGATACACAGTAAGTTCTCATTTAATCCCATTCAAGAAAACAACAACAACAAAAAAAAAACACTACCTCAGCTGGCAAGCCAGGCATGATGGTGTATGCCTGTACTCCCAGCAGTCAAGAAGCTAAAACAGGAAGATTGCCAAGAGTTTGAGGCCAGCCTAGGCTACATAGTTGAAGGCCTCTACGTTCTGAGACCCTAACAACTAAATTCTCTAGTTAGAATTAAAGCTCATACTTAGAAGATTCATTGTTTACCAATGCCAAATTATATAGTCATTTTATTTACTTAGCATGAAAGTATAAGATCTGATCTCGATCTTGTGAAATGTTCATATTTTGATTTAGTATGGTAGTGGGAAAATGGCACATTTTTATGGGAATAAGGTGTTCTTAACTCACACCATGGTTTTTGGTTCCAAGTATGTGGGCAGCTATTATCCACTGATACTGTATATTGACTTGCAAAGGTTGTTACAGATTAGGCTTAATGTGTTCTAATCCACCTGTGGGAAATCAGTGGAAGTTTTCATGGAAAGCAGCTCTCCTAGCAGTAATAAACCTCCTGAAGTGAACATGATTTAGAATTACATTGTAAGCCCATTGAACAAACAGTTTGACTGCCAGGGAGGCCTCTGGTATATGTGTTGGGAGAGCTGATTTCATGGCAAATCCCAGGCCTTTACAGGATACTTGTGTGACTACATGAATGCAATATAGGCCCAGATAGATGCTGATGCATAGACTTGTGTGTCAGCCTGCCTAGATGTCTTTCCTTGGTGCTTAATTATCTTACAAGTCAGGAGAAAGTGGTAGAAAGAGCAGGGTAATATGTGGCTGCAGTATTTCCTTTTTCTGAAGATGGCTGTGGAAACTCTCCACGACTGTGTCTTGTCTTTCTGGACACTGGATGCTGCACCTGCACCTGCTGGGCGAGGAACTCACTCACTTTGGCACAGTGTTATGCTTAACCCTCAGTGAATTTCTATGCAATTACTTTTAAAATAGAGTATTTCATATTTGACGGAAATTAGGTCTTTCTGAAAGCAGAACTTAAATTTAAGTTGTAAGTTAAGACCTTTGCCTCAGACATCTTCTATAAAGTGCCCATCTCAGCCTGTTTCAGAATGTCACCACAATGGTAGCGTCAGTGAGGCTTTTTATTTCTTTCTGAAAGAACCAAAGGCAGAATTGGTGCATCTCCATTAGGAAAGTGACAATTTGGACTAGGGTCATCTGGAAGCCACCTTGCCTCATTCATTTACACAAGTATGATTCTTTTATCTCTGCTTCAGCCCCATTAAAAAAGAAAAATGGAGCAGTACCAGGAGGCAGAAAATGAGGGGATGGGGACCAACTTTCTCCGTACTGGTTATGCTGGAAAATAATAAAGATTTAAATATGGAGATTGTTAAACCCTGGGCTTCCACAGAAAGAGAAAAAGAAAGATTTCATCAAAGTTTAAAGTGAATTCCAGCTGCATATTAGAGCAGACTGGTAAGGTATGTGACACAGTGCTTCCCACTGTTGTTTTCTTTAAGAGTTGCTCTTCTGTATCAGCTTTTACGTCATAAATTCCTTGTTACAGACTCATCTTTTACAGAGAAAAGGACTGACACCTCCATTCAGGTGAACCTTGCCTCTGCTGAGTGCTCTTGTTTTAGGTTGTGAAGCCAACATCTGAGGTGTTGCTGCCTAAAAGATGGTTCTAGACAGAATACCTTAGGAGGAAAGCAACCTTCTGGTTCTTCATGCTTGGGAACCTAGATGGAGGAAATAATGGCAGGGGTCTCACACTGAGAATCCAGGTATGGCTTCATGGCTAGCTGTGTGTGGGATGAATACAGTGGAAAGAGAATGCTGGCCAGACCATCTCTGAAGACCCCAGAATTCATAACTGCAAGATGAATATCACGTAACTAATGCAGTTTTCCAGTAGTTCAGGGATACCTGGACTCTATCTTCTTAAATTATTTTCTGGTCTTTGTTTACTCTTTCATTCCTTTTCTGCTGTTTTTTTGATCCTTCCATTTCACTCACTTCCACTCTTGTTTCGGTTTCTGTCATCTTTATGTCACCTGTAGAAAGCCAGCTCTATGAAGGAACACTGTGCCCAGTCAGACCGCCTGACACTTCATCCCCTCCAGCATGGAAGGGAAAGAGCTGCAGAAAGCCACACCGACTCAGCCAGCTCCGAGTCACTATTCCTGCCCTGCCAGGCCCAGTCCTACACTCCTGCACAATACATCCTCTCCATTTGCCTGTTTGGCAAAACCAACAGAAAAAGAACTCCTGTCTAAAGCAATTGGAGCATTTTATCCACTGAAACATTTGGATTTGGAAAATGCCATGCCACAGAATGTCAAAACAGATTTTATATTATATCTTCATTTAAGCTTTGTACACCACAGAAATTTATGGCATACATGCATTAAAAAGCCACAGAAAAAAGTACAAGCTCTAGCCTGTGGGCTTCCCTTGTCCCATGCCAGGAAAAGTTTTCCTCTTCCCTGTGGGGCAGTTTGTCTGTGTCACTTTTGCCTGTTGACTGTGGCTTATGGCAAGTAGCCTTTCTTGGAGCTAGACCACCCTGTTCTAGGTCTGCTGAGGAACAGTTAGTGGACTTGACGTGAATGTCCCTGAAAATGTTAGGGCCTCTTGAAAATATTGACACTTGGACGTAAACCTTCTATTACAGGGTAGAACCAGAGGCACAGGTGGTCTCCAGAGCTTTAGCTCAATTCTCTTCCCTCAGGGTGGCTCTGTTCCTTCCTTTCTCCTGCCTCCAGTCTCTGCTGCTGCATCAGGGTTGAGAGTGAGAATTTTATGAGGGAGTAACCACCACCGTCACTGAGCTCTGGAGTCGCTCCCCTGCCATCTGGCTACGTCCAAGCCAACTCTCCTTCCTTGTACCCCAGGAAACCGAGGCCTGGAGCAGTTACTTGCCAGAGGTAGCACTTGCAGTTGTGGCTGACCCAGAAGTACAAATTCCCCCTTAAAACAAAGCCCCCTTCCTCCAACCCATTGAAATCAACAAAACAAAATTTTTCACAGGGCCTGGGAGATAGCTCAGTGGAATAAGTGTTTCCCTGGCAAGCTGAAAGGCCTGAATTTAATCCCCAGTTCCACCAAAAAAAATGTTTTTCACTTTGGAAAACAAAGAACTTCTGCATACTGTGCTTTTTCAGTTTAGAATAACAACAAGGGATGTTTTATAGGTCAAGAACTTTTCAAACTGAATCCCATCATACCCTCAGCCAGCAACCAGATTGGGCAGACTCATGAATGCTGGTGTACAACCTGAAGAGCATAGGGCCTGGAGCTTGGAGTTGGCCTTCTCTGCCATATACATGTCCACCTTGAGGTGTGGCCAGTTGGCCAGAGCCCTTGACTCCATCAGAAGCATGACCAGCCTCAGCCAGGCAAGATTCAGAATCATTTTTCATCTAAGTTGTCGTGCAGTCTACCTCTATATCCACATTTTCTAGACTGTACACTATAACAACTGTTCACATAGCAATTAGATGACATTAGGGATTATCAATAACATGGGAATGATTTGTAGTGTACAGGGAAGTGAGCATAAGCTACATGCAAAACACTATGCCATGTTCAGTGTGGGCTGGGTGCCTGCATATTTTGTTATTGGATTGACTGTCTTCGGCTCCTGCATTTGCCAGTACCTCTGTGCTCTGGGGCCCTCATGCTTATTGTATGTCTGTTCTGTGGCCCCATGTCTGTCTATAATATGGCTTGTGTGGAAGAGGCTTGGCTGTGGTGATTCTCTGAGAAAGAATATTCTCTGATTGGGACCGATGAGCATTTTGTTCTCTGTAAAAACTGCCTCAGGCACGGGTATCAAAGAACAACCTGCACATTACCAGGGAAAGGTGGGAGCTACCAGCTCCCTGAAAATCACTGCGGACTCCAGCCCTCCGTGCTTGCATAGTGATCTGTGGGGAAAAGGTGCGATGAAGCAGCTAGCACTGCCAAGGGCAGGAGTGGCTGTCCAGAGGCAGCCACTAGCCCTAGCTGTGTGTTGGCACGACACACAGGTATAGGCACCCCTCATGCGCATGTGCACAGGTGAGCCATGGTTGGGCATGTCCACATATGCCCGGAGGGGTTGGAGGAACCCCTCTATGACAGCACAGTACATGTCAGTATTTCATTGTTCCAGTGAGGTCCAACCCGGGAGAGAAGACACATAGTTTCTCTGGAAGATGTCAGCCCAGAACCCTGCATCACCAGTGGGTGTCATTAGGTGTAAGATACTGAAAATGGAAATTTATTGTTTAAATTTAAAATTATCCCTCTATTTGCTGGGCACATAATCCTAGTACTCAGAAGGATGCGACAGGAAGATTATTGAGAACTAGAAGCCAGCCTGGGCTAAATAGTTGAAGGCCAAGCTGAACTACATAGTGAGACCCTGTCTTTAAAATATGTAGAGAGGGCTCCAGGGAGATAGCTTGGCAGTCTTAAGTGCCTGCTTGACAAGCACAAAGACCTGGGTTCAGTCCCCAGTACCTCCATGCTGAGCCAACCACAGAAACCAGGTGTGGTGGTGCATGCCTGTAAACTCAGCACTGGGGCAGGAGGGTCACTACGCATCCAGGTTGCATAGTGAGACCATGTACCAAATAAATATTTTTTTAATGTAGAGAGATAAAATGAAAGATATGTGTACACTTATTTTCTAGAAAACCATAAAGCTGTAATGTTGTGCTCAGTTTGTCCCTGTAGCACTATAGAGTTTCCTGAGGGCCACATGGCATGTTTGGAAGGACAGAAGTGAGATACTGGACTATAAGAGCAGGTTTCCAGGGTTAGGAATCTGGGCTAGATGCTGCAGCTCTGCTAAGTGCTACAGTCCTGTTGGTAAGTGTGAGCCATCAAAAAGCTTAGGCTTTGTTCAGTGAACACTGCCATCCTGAGACCAGGAACTCCCCCCACTCCCTGTGCAAGTAAACTTCCCTTTAGAGGAAGGAGGGAGTATAAACTGGATTGTGCAACTATTGATGAACCTGGTAGCTTCAGCAGGAGTGGAGGTGGGGAGCTGTGCCATTCAGATACATCCTTAGATGGTGGGTGTAGGTGGCCCCCCGAATTGTAGTGCTATAAGACATCATAAACAGACTACATAGGACTGAAAAGCTAGGATCTGGCTAAATCCATCCACTTTGGGGTACATTTGTTTGCATTTTATTTATTTATTTACTTTTTTCTGTATTTTAGGGAAGGGTCTACAAGGTATTCAGGGTCTCACAACCAGATTGGACTTGTAGTTTACAGCCTCCCAAGTGCTGAGATTACAGGCACGCGCCAGCATGCCCAGTCTCAATTTCCATCTCAGTTCACTCCAGGGGCAGGGCCAGCCTGGCTGGCCCAGGGATCAAACCCCTGGTCCCTGTGCCTACTTGCAGGCACTTTAATCCACTGAGCTATTTGGCTAGCCCTGTATACATTTTTAGATGCCTAGTAATACATTGAGTAATTGCATCTAGTCTCTGATCTAGTGGAAGAGGCAAATACAACTGTCTAAAGCTCTATACAGCAGGTGGTGCAGTGATTGTCCAAGTGTCTGGAAGACATTGGGAAAGGCGTGATTGGTTCTGGTATGGGATGGGAACTCTGTCCTACAGAACTCAGCATCAAAGCTTCACCTTGAAGATTGAGTGGGGCTGGGGTGAAGCAGGAAACAGAAGGGAGGAGAGGCAAGCCAGGGAGCTGCACAAACCAGGAAGGGGGCAGCTGCAGGTGTGGGGAGCAGAGTGGGAGAAGAAATGGAGAGTAGGCATGGCCACAGTCACCCGGGCAGCAGCTGTGTTGTTGGTAGAGGAGTCCTTCATGGTTTTGGAGATGGACATGGCACGATCTTGTCTGTATTTTGAGAATATAATGCTGGGTCACATGAAGCAGATGGAGCGAAGGCACTATAACTGATGGCAGCTAGGGCCGTGTCTGGCGCTGGTGTCCGGGGAAGACCCAGGCATTGGCGGCCATCCTGTGCACACAGGCACTTGTCTTCTTCCCTTGACATTGGGATTTTCCTCTCATTGCTGCATAGCTGAGGACAATACCATACTTTTTTTTTTTTTTTTAATGTATTTGGTACAAGGTCTCACTATGCAGCTTGGACTCGTTGTGATCCTCCTTTTTTCAGCCTCTCCAGCATTGGAATTACAGGTGTGCCCCACCAAGCCCAGACTCAGTGGCCAGCTCAGCATGCTGGAGGTGGCGCCAGGGCAGCATGTGGTGCTGGGACTGGAACCCTGGTCCCTGCATTTGTCTAGGCAGGCGCTTAGTCTTCTGAGCTATCTTGCCGGCCCACCATACCTTTTTCTTTAGATGGGGGTCTCTGTTGCTTTGAACTTTGGCTCAGGAAGTCCTTTCACCTCAGCCTTCCCACACAGGCACATGGCACCAACCTGGCCTTTTCACATTTTTTTTTTTTTTATTCCTGTGACTCTTGCATTGACATCTTGGCCAGAAATAGCTCTTCTAATAGCCACCGAATTTAACATTTCCCTAAGAAATTTAGGTGACAGCTTACAATGCTATTGTGAACAAAGTTTTTGGCAGAATTATTTATGGATGTACTCCTTTTCTACTGACCTATTTTATTTGTAGACCTACTCTTTAGCTATAAGTCTATTTTTGACACCATCCTGTATTGTCCTGAAACTTCTACATGCACTAAGAAATGGACTACATGTGTAAAGGTCTGTTCAAGCCTGCGTAAATGTAACCTAAATGATTTCACTTAATAAAACTGGACTATAGCACCTGCATGTTCTGTATAGTTGGATTCACACTGGTTTATTGCATGTCATCTCCAGAAGGACTACCAATTACTTGAGGACAAAAACTGTTACTTCTTCATCTTTTAATTTTCTTCATGTTCAGGAAAGTCCTTCTGATGCCTACACAGTGCAGAAGAGAACAAGAGTGTCCTCTATGGCTGGAGGTGTCCAGGTTATCTCAGTAGGAGGGAGATCAGCCCCACCCAGGTAGGGGAAGTGGGGATTGAGAGTCTGAGCTGAGGAGGGAGCCAGAAGGGGAATTTGTGGGCCAGAAACATCAAAGTAGGATAGTTGGAACTATCCTAACAGGATTCCTGGTGGTTAGGGTAAGGGATGAAGGACTTGATTAAATATCAGAGTGATCAGAGGGGTGGAGAAATTCTCCCCAAACTGACTCAGCAAGGTACAGGTAAACTAGGAAGGCTGAAGACAGCCCAAGAATATGTGGGAAAGAGGGCTCAGCCTGCACATGGTGGTAAACACCTGAATTCCAGCACCCTGGGAGGCTGGGGCAGAAAAATCTGAAACCAAAGCCCAGCATGGGCAACTGAGCAACTTAGAAAGACCATTTCTCAAAGTTTTAAGATTTTTTTAAATGAGGTTGGGGATATAGCTTAGTTACACATTTTGAAATCAGTCTGCAGTACCACCAAAGGCATAGGCAGGGTTGAGAAGGACCTAATGAAGTTTGGCCAGAAGAACTAAGTGCCTGCTTAGGCAAGCACGGGAAGTGAAAGCCCAGCACCACATGCCCCCTGGCCCTAGCCACTGGTGCACTGAGCAAGCCAATGAAACTGGGCTTGGTGGATCATGCCTGTAATCCTAGTGCTGGTGAGGCTGAAAACAGGAGGATCACTACTAGTTCAAGCTGAGTAGTGAGACTCTATACCAAATACATTAGATAGATAGATAGATAGATAGATAGATAGATAGATAGATAGATAGATAGATAGATAGATAAAAGTTTGCCCAAGAAGAGCGTGTCTGCAATCTATCAGCCCTAGAATGCTCCATGTGTCAGGCATGGGGGTCTGCAGTGCCCTGGGCAGGCTGTGTCCAGAGCAAGAAATGTCATCAGACCAAGAGCAGACCCGTGACTCAGAACAGAGGTGGGGAGCAGATGTTTAGAGCTAGGCTCCCATTAGAAACTTGCTCTAGATTTTGTAGTCATTTACTTATATTTTGACCAAAAAAAAAATGTGGAGCTTTCAATTTTTTATATGCAAATCGACTATAATTAAGAATAAGCATCATGAACTTTTTAAATTTTTTTTTATTTTATTGAAGAACAAATAGCAATGAGAGTTTCAAATCAAATTAGCAGGATAGATTCAATGCATATCGTTTTGGTAGTGGTTTTTTGTCGTAAAAGGTGCATACATGATATTTTACTTCAAACACTATTAGAGCAGATGTCTCTAATCAATGAAGAGAATGTAGCTATATGCTTATCTTATTTTCTTGAAGCTGAATTATACTACAGTTTCAATAGTTAATACTTTCTACCTTGTTATCTTCCTAGTGGTTGTCCATAGTATAAGAAGCCAAAAGAATATCCTGTCCAAACACTATTATTGCAAATCTTGCTTCTCATTTTTTTTTTTTTTTTTTTTTTTTTTTTTTTTTTTTTTTTTTTTTTTTTTTTTTTTTTTTTTTTTTTTTTTTTTTTTTTTTTTTTTTTTTTTTTTTTTTTTTTTTTTTTTTTTTTTTTTTTTTT
>PVKA01000656.1:0-73061 GCA_004027165.1 Ctenomys sociabilis | reverse complement strand
CTTGCTTCTCATAGAATTATGCAGGAGTACTGCATATTTATCCTAACTGTACTATTTATACAGCCATGAAATGGTTCTTCCTTTGTATCCCTTGTTTTTTTGTTTAGACCTGTCAAAGATGGGCGTTCCATTGTCATTCAACTATTATAGATGCCTAAACTCAGCAAAACAATCACAGTCCAGCAGACCACAAAAATACTGAGTTATCTGAAGAAGCTGTTGACTAGAGCCATTCATAGCTTAGCTTATTATTATGGCCTTATTTTATATATCTCATTTTTACACTTTTCTGCTGGATGATTAAGACCATAAAGCAAGACCTATATAACAAAAAATGTTACTTTTGTTCTGATGAGGTCAGTCAAGTCCCTTCAGAGTTTATCCTGTAACTCTGTACCTCAGTCTGTAGCTCTTTTGTCAGTGTCAGACATGTGGATGAATCACAGCCATTGCTTGACCAGTTTGCTCTCTACAAGAGCCTGAGAGAGTTTTCTGTCCATGTGACTCTCCTTAGGCACACTATAAATCATTGATCACATTCCTCTGTGGCTCCATAATCTCCTCAATCAGAAAACTTATCTTAGTTCTTTACATATTCTACAAGGCAGACCTTTGTCTGAGTGCTTATTAGTTAGGCTTTTTTCAAAATTTGTGGGTTGTCTTTTCACTCTGTTGATAGTTTCTTTTGATGTGCAAAAACTTCTCAAGAAGAGTTGATCACAGTTGTTAATTCTTTCAAGTGCTTCCCAAGCGAATACATTTGTTCATAAACATTTTGGCTACCTCTGTGTCTTCAAGAGTTCCTCTTCCTTTCTCTTCCAGGAGATTGTTTCTGTTTTAATGTTTAGATCTTTAATCCATTCTGACTTTAGCTTAGTGCATGGTGAGAGACCTGGGTCAAGTTTTAGTTTTTGGCATGTAGAAAGCCAGTTTTTCCAGCACCATTTGTTAAAGAGGCTATCTTTCTCCCAGTAAGCATGTTTGGCCCTTCTGTCAAAGATCAAGTGGCTGAGTGTGTTCGCAGAGGCCTCTGTGTCTTCTAATCTATTCCATTGATCCTCAGGTCTATTTCATTGTCAGTACCTTGTTGATTTTATCACAGTAGCTTTGTAGTATAATTTCAAGTCAGGAATTGTGATTCTTCCTGTCTGTCTTTGTTGGCCAGGATTTCCTTTCCTATTCTAGGTCTTTTCTGGTTCCAAATAAATTTTAGGAATGATTTCTCTAGGCCTGGGAGGTACGTTGTGGGTAGTTTGATAGGGATTGCATTAAATCTGTACAGCAGTTTTGGGAGTATGGCCATCTTCATGATGTTGGTTCTTCCTATCCAGGAGCATGGAACATCTTTCCATTTTCTGAAATCCTATATAATCTCTTCTCTTAGGGTGTTGTAATTTTCTGTGAAAAGATCTTTGCCTTCCTTGGTTAAATGAATTCCAAGGTATTTCATTTTCCGCAGTGCTATTGTAAAAGGCATTGTTTCTATTGTTTCCCTTTCAGTGTGCTTATTATCTGTGTAGAGGCATGCTATTGACTTTTGAGTACTGACTTTGTATCTTGCTATGCTACTGAATTTCTGTATCAATTCTAGTAGCTTCTTGGTGGAATTTTTTGGGTCTTCCAAGTAAAGTATCATGTCATCTGCAAATAGTGATAATTTAACTCCTTCTTTAACTATTCTTACTCCTTTTATTTCTCCCTCTTTTCTAATGGCTATTTCTAATGATTCCAAAACTGTATTGAATAAGAGGGGTGATAGAGGACGTCCTTGTCCTGTACCTGATCTGAGAATAAAAGATTTCAGTTTTTCCCTGTTTAGAATTATATTAGCCATTGGATTATCATAGATGGCTTTTATCAAATTGAGGCAGAGGCCATCTATTCCAATTTTCTGTAGGGTTTTGAACATAAATGAGTGTTGGACTTTGTCAGAAGCTTTTTCTGCATCAATTGAGATGATCATGTGCTTTTTAGATTTCGGTCTATTAATATAGTGTTTTACAGTTATAGATTTTTTTTTTGTTTTGTTTTTTTGAGACAGGGTCTCATTATGCAGTTCAAGCTGGCCATAAGCTCACTTTGTAGCTCAGGCTGGTCTTGAACTCTGAATATTGAACCATTCTTGCATCCCTGGGATGAATCCTACCTGGTCCTGGTATATGATCTTCTTGATTATTTGCTGTATTCTGTGTGCTACGATTTTATTGAGGATTTTTGCATCTGTGTTCATGATGGAGATTGGCCTGTAGTTCTTTCTGTTTTTTGGTTGTGTCTTTCCCTGGTTTTGGAATCAGTATAATACTTGTCTCTAGAAATGATTTTGGGAGGACTCCTTCCTTTGCAATTTCATTGAAGAGTTTCAGGAGTGTAGGGATTATGACTTGTATAAATTTTTGTAGAACTCAGCTATGAGTCCATCAGGACCTGAACTTTTCTTTGTCTGTAGGCTTTTTATTACATTTCGTATTTCATTGGCTGTTACTGTCTTATTGAGAGTTGTTATATCTTCTTGGTTCAGGTTTGGTAATGTATGCCTTTCAAGGAATCTGTTCGTTTCTTCTGCGTCTTCTATTCTGTGAGAGTTAAGACTCTTGAAGTAGCTAATAATAATCTCCTGAATTTCCACTGGGTCTGTGCTGATTTCACCATTTTCATTCCTTATTGCTTGTATTTGAATTTTTTTCTTTCCTCTTTTTGGTGAACTTAGCTAGGGGTTTATCACCTTTATTTAGTCTTTCAAAGAACAAGCTTTTTGATTTGTGGATTCTTTGAACTGTTTTCTTCATCTCAATTCAATTAATTTCTGCTCTAATCTTTATGATTTCTTCCCGTCTTTGTGCCCTAAGTTTGGTTCGCTCTTCCTTTTCTAGATGTCAGAGGTGCAAGATTAGGGTGTTTATTTGTTCCTGTCCTGTTTTCCTAATGTGTGAGTTTATAGCTATGATTTTCCCTCTGAGAACTGCTTTCATCACATCCCATAAATTCCGGTAAGTTGTGGTTGAATTTTCATTGAATTGTAGATATTGTTGGATTTCTTGTTTAATTTCATCTGTGAACCATTGATTGCTGAGTAGGGTGTTATTTAATTTCCATGAATTTAGTGGGTTTTTCTGGTTTCTTTTGTCATTTAGTTCCAGTTTCACTGCACTGTGGTCAGATATTATGCGTGGGATAATTTCTGTTTTCTTGCATATACTTAAGCATGACCTATGGACTGGTATGGGGTCTGTTTTAGAAAATGACCCATATCCAGCTGAAAAAAATGTGTATTCAGCTGTGTTTGGGTGGAACACTCTTCATATGTCCACCAGGTCCATTTGTTCCAAGCTCTGGTTCAGTTCTGTTACTTCTTTGCTATTTTTTTTTTTTTTTTTTTTTTTTTTTTTTTTTTTTTTTTTTTTTTTTTTTTTTTTTTTTTTTTTTTTTTTTTTTTTTTTTTTTTTTTTTTTTTTTTTTTTTTTTTTTTTTTTTTTTTTTGTCTAGTTGACCTATCTTTTTGAGATAAGCGGTTGTTAATGCCCCTGTTAAGATTGTGGTTTTGGATATTAGAGTTTTCATGTCCATTAAGATTTATCTTACATAGTTGGGTGCTCCTGTGTTTGGTGCATAGATATTTATGAGTGTTACCTCTTCCTCTTGAATTTTTCCCCTAACCAATATATAGTGGCCTTTGTGTCGTTTGATCATTCTTGGTTTGAAGTTGAGACTTTCTGAGAACAGAATTGCTACTCCTTTTTTTTCTGAGGTGCTGGGGCATGTAGTATTGTTTTCCATCCTTTGACTTTAAGCCTATGAATGTCTTTTTGAGTTAAATGTGTTTCTTGTATACAGAATATTGTTGGATTTTGTTTCCTAATCTACTGTGCCAGTTTATTTCTCTTAAATGGTGAATTGAGTCCATTTACACTGATGGTTATAATTGAAAAGTGTTGACTTATGATTGTCATGATATTTACCTGCTGTTGTTTACTCCTTTTTATCCTGTGTTTAATTGTTTGCCCTGTTTAGTGGGTTCCTTCCGTTCTTATTCGTGGAGTTCTGGTCATTGTGGTCTCTCTCTAGAACATCTTTCAGTAGCCTGCGTAGGGATTGCTTTGTCATCATGAAATTCTTTAGTTGTTCTTTGTTGTGGGAGTATTTCACTTCTCCATCAAAACAGTTTTGCAGGGTATAGTAGTTGGGCTGGAATTTGTTTTCATAGATGACTTGAAGAACTCTGCTCCATGCTCTCCTTGCCTTCATGGTTTGTGTAGAGAAGTTGGCTGTAATTCTGAGGGGTTTTCCTTTGAATGGGATCTGCTTCTTTTCTCTAGCAGTTTTCAGCATATTATTCTTGTGTTGGATTTCTGGGATCTTGACTATTATATATCTCTGTGTGTTTCTAGTTGGACTGAAGTTATTTGGTGTTCTGTATGCTTCGGTTACCTAAATGTTGGATTGTTTCCTCATATTTGGGAAGTTTTCTGAGATTACTTCTCCCCAGATTATTTTTATGTCATTTCTATTGACTCTTTCATTCTCCTTGATACCAATTAACCTCATATTGTTCATCTTGATGTCATCTTGTGTATGCCAGGCAAGCACTTATTTACTGAGCCATCTCCCTGGCTATCTTGCAGGTGATGGATTATTTTTTCCTGCATCCTTGTTGTTTTTAAGAGATCCTTTCTCACCTTTTCACTAGCTGCACCAGCATCTTCAAGATCTGAGACTCTGTTTTCACTTTCATTTAAACCATTTTCTAGACTTGTGATTGAGATTTTAAGTTTTTCTATATCTCTTTGACTCTGCTTCATACATTCTGTTTCTTTTCTGTATTGCTCATTCTAGGAATCCATCATATTTCTGATCTCCTCTATTTTTTTTATCAGTGTCTTTTTAGAGGTAGCTGTTAATTCTTTTACAGAAGAGTTTTTTTTTTTTTTCCAAATTGGGTTTCCTCTGTATATTTCCAGAATTGATTCTTTACTTCCAATGTTATGATTTCAAAGAATTCTTTTTTTATTTCAGAAATTATTTCTGCTTTGAATTCCTCTTTACCATTCTGCTGTTGTTTCTTTGCTTGTGATGCTTTTCATTCGTATCTTTCAGCTGGAATAGTGTTCTGGGCACTTGTTCTGGGTGGGCATTGGGTTTCCCCCATACGTTTCTGGATTTGATTCATTACTTCAGTTGCTATGTATTCAAAAATTTCTTTTTTTTTTTTTATTTCAGGTGTTAATTATGGTCTGAGTTCCTCTATACCTTTCTGCTGTTGTTTCTTTGCTTCCGCCTATTAATTCATTCATTTCAGCTGAGGTATTGTCTACTTACTGGTGGACTTGAGATTGCATTTTGTTCCTTGTCCTTGTCATTTTGTATAGCACTGACCTCTGACCTTTGGTGTAGAGCTTAGCACGTAATGAGATTTGGGTGCCAGTCTATTAAGTTTGAGATTATCCAGTTATGCCTGGCCTGGATCTAGTTGTTGTGTTCAGTTCCCTTTTGCTGCAGCTCTTCTGGTACAACTGTGAGCCTGCGGTTTCCCTCTGTTGGATCCCTGGTCCAGGGAGCACTGGGGAACACACAAGCTCTCCCACACACTCACTAGGGGAGTTGAAGGTAGATCGGGTGCCAGGAGAGTCACAAAAATTCTCACTCCCTCAGCGGGCTTGGGAGCAAGGGCTCCAGGGAGTTACTGGGCAGGCCTGTCTGGGGTGTCTCAGGCCACTTGCTTGCTCAGAGGTCTTGGTGGCAGGGGCTCCAGATGTCTCAGCACACAGGGAGAAACCAAAGGCTTTCCCACACACCGAACTGGGCTTACGTGGATCGGATGCCAGGAGACTTGAAAAAATTGTCACTCACTCGGCGGGCTTGGGGGCAGGGGCTCTGGGGAGTTGCCAGGCAGGTCGTTCTGGGGTGTCTCGGAGCTTTCACTTTTACTTAAAAAAAAAATTAACCCTTAAAAAATCTGTTTTATCTTGATAATTTTCAAACTTTATGAAGTCCTTTTTTTAAGGCAAATCCTCTTAACAGAAGCAACTTCCTTCAGGGTCGTATAAGTAAAGGTATTTCAACAAGAGTTTTATGGTGGGAAATAAATAGGAAAGAATGACCTATATCATTTAGTGAACTAGAAAATATATTATTTTTTATATTTGAACTTTATTGTAAAGTACTTCTGATGAGCCACAGTACTGCTTTTTATTTGTCCTGGTCTCTTTAGGCCTTTTAACAATAGAAGTGGAAATTGACTTGAGATGGATTCTACTGAGCAGGACTCTATGGAGTCCCAGCCTCATGGCCTGGCTGTGCCAGCTGATTTGCTTGTTTAGCTTGGGAAAAGATTAGTAGCTCTCAGACATTTGTTTAGCAGAACACAGGAACTGGGAAGAAAGTAGGAAAGTTCCTCTTCCATCAGCCCCTTAGGGACTACTGGGAATGAGGTTTCATCTGAACTAGGAATGTGGTAAAATATTAGCAAACTACAATTTCAGTGCATTGAGAATCCAAGTTTCAGTATCACATTGTTGTTGTTATCACACAAGTTTGATTGTTTGCCTGTATTTGGAGAAAATGTATGATATAATCAGAATGCTCTTAAACTGTTAGTTCCAACAGTACACACCCCCAAGGCTATTCAAAAGGATCTACAGAATGCTGAGATTTCTATAAGCTGAAGCCAGCAATCCTGACTCCCCCAGAAGCTTCCTAGGGAAAGTGCAATGTTTCTGGCCAGCCAGACACTGATGGAGGGGTCCTGATGGCTCCTCCCATTCTGGGCTAACTTCCTGTTAGCCCTGCCTTTTCTGTGTCTTCTATTGTGCAGATAATGAAGTGCTCCTGAGTTCAATCCCTGGTACTGCAAAAAAAGAAAAAGAAGAAAAAAAAAAAAATATATATATATATATATATATATATATATATATATATATTAAAGTACTGAGTTTGTTTCAGTGGCAGAGTTGAGACTTTTGGAACCCAAGTGACTACTTGGCTTTCCACCCAGCAGAACTATTCAGACGCGGTGATCTGCTCAGAGTGGGGAGGACAGCTCGCTCAGGATGCTCTGTGGGCCACACCAGCAGGATCATGATCTCTGCTTGCACAAACATGATTTAGCCTTTACTTTTTATAGTCCATTTATTTCCCACCTACCTTTTTTCACCCTGCAGTGCCCTAATGAAATCATGAATCTTGTAAAATGGTATTTTGTCTCCATGGAAATAGTAGTATTGAATCTAGAATTTTATGAATATACTCTGCCACCCAGTAATCTAGGTGAAGAAGAGAAGAAATGCATGACCTTGGCAATGATTTGCAAGTTTCGATCTCATCTTACATCTCTTTTGCCCTTGCAGGCTTTTAAATTTAGAAACACAAAGTCCATCCTAGAATAATAAGTCAGTGAACCAGAGCCAAGCCATAGCTTCTGAGGGGAGTAAAACAAGCAGTTGTCGCCTTGGTTTTTTGGGCTGGAATAAAAATTCCCCCAACATAAAATTGCTGGGATAAATATCCAGGCATTAAATCCATTTGGAGCATGTCAAATTCAAAACCAGTGAAAGTCAATTCTGAACTTAATGCCACCAGGTCCAAACATGCTTGTTCTTGTTCTTTGTTTGACAAAGTTAATGATCTTCATGCTCTCGTTATACTATTCTTACTGTCCTCTCCCTTGAAATTCACAGTGGCACCTGATGCTTGCTTCCTTTAGAAGGACTCAGAAGCTGTTAGGGGTACATAGCACCTGAGAAGTTTGAGCAGCAGGCTCACAAGGAGTGAAAACAAAGTGTGCCATGGCCTGCGCTCAGCTGACACCAGCGGCTGATTTCTGTGCAGGCTCCTTGGTGCAGAGTGCTTGCTTCAGATCTTAATTTAGTTTTGGCCTCAGGAGCCCACTGCCTACTTTGGGGTCATATTGAAACCAGACTGACTCAGAGGATGGATCCCTCCTGTTAAGTCATCTCCCCACTTTCTGAGCACCAGTGTTTTCTTTGGAGGTCTCCTTTCCATTAAGGTGGCCCCTGGCCTGAGTCCAGAGCGCCTGGAAACTCAGAAAGAGGAGAACTGAACGTTTGCAGGTCCTGCTTGCATCTGCATTTGGTGCTTGCAGAAAGGCATCTTTCCAGCCCATGAGCAGTTTATATTAAGGAGAATCAGCACCTGGAGGAAGATGTAGCCACACCTGACTAAAGTGTTTAAACATGCCAGTGAGGTGGGGCACAGAGACTCTCTGTAGGAAGACATGGGCCCATTCAGGAATTTGTAATCAGACGCAGGTGGAAAGAGGTAGCTATAAAAATGGAAGGTATGTTAGCCAGTTAGCCCCCTCACACCTGGCTCAGGTTAAAGCTTGGTCCTAAGGGAATAATGTTCAGGGAATATTGTGACCTGCAGGTCTTCACAAACTTACTGGGTTGACTCCTTATCAGAGCAGCTTAGAGCACTGTGGCAAACCACGCAGGAGCCAGTGGCTGTGACAGAGTGGCTATGACTCTTGGTCATAATTGATTTTATCCCTGGACAGGAATGAAGACACAAGAAGCATTCTCATGTGGCATAAAAAGTAAAGACAAGAGTTTCTGTTGTACAGTTATATTTGCCATACACAGGACAAGCTGTATGGTTCAGAATGTGGAGAATTCATTTTAAACTTAACACAGGCTTTTGAGGTAGAGCCTGCCGATGTCAGGTATGGCGTGCTGTATTCCTCAGCAGTCCCTCCCATTTTCCTATTTGATCAGGGATCGGTTCTGGGATTCACTGTGTCTTTTCCTATCACTTCCTTTTCTCACTGACAAGAGGTCAAAAGAGGACAGATGGACTGATGATGCCTCAGGACAGCTCAGATCTAACCAAAACTAGCCACAGCCAATTCCCATGAGAAGGTCTGCCAAGAGCGACACACACAGGCACTCACCCTGCGCTAGTCCACATTCTCTCCAGAGCCATTCCTGCCCTCTCAGCAGCAGAGGGTGCCCCTTCTGGCTGGAGCCCACCGTCAGGCCTCCCCAGCCTCCGTACAAAAGAGCACAGATGAGACCCATCAAGCAGAGCCTGCCATCAGGGTGTACTCTGATGGACTTCCTGAAAGCTGCTAAATGATCAGTATTAAAATTGAGTGAACCTTCCACTTGAAACATTAAAGTGCCTTATTATTTTGACTCTGAATTGCTGTATAGAGAGAGACTTTCTTTCTAGGTTGTTTTTTTTTTTTTTCATTTTATGTATTTGGTACATGGTCTCACTGCACAGTTTGGCCTCGTAGTGATTCTCCTGTTTTCAGCCTCCCCAGCGCTGGGATTACAGGTGTGCACCACCACACCTGGTCTCAGTGGCCAGCTCAGTGTGCCGAGAGGTGGGGCTGGTGTAGAATGTGGTGCTGGGGACCAAACCCTGGTCCCTGCACTTGCCAAAACAGGCATTTAATCTGCTGAACTATCTCACTGGCCCTATAAAGAGACATTCATCATACCTATTTTTAAGAATTATTTATATATTCATGTATTTATTTGGTACAGGGTCTTGCTGCACAGCTCAGTTTCATAGTGACCCTCCTGTGTCAGCCTCCCCAGCGCTGGGATTATAGGGGTGCCACCACGCCTGATTCCAGGTCAGTGTGGCTTGCATTACTGGAGATCAACCCAGTTCCTTGCGCTGGCCAGGCAAGTGTGTAGCCCGCTCAGCAATCTCCCTGGCCCCCATTTTCTTAAATAGTTGTGATTATTTATGGGTACATGCCGCCACTCCCAGCTTCAGGAGCTTTATGACACAGCATTTGGAGAGGTCTCTCTAAAAGACCCTTCTGGTAGAAGGGCAGTTGTGAGGGGGAAGTGATTCTGTGTGAAGCATCACCCTCTTAATCTGATCATTTTCATTTATTTAGCACCCATTGAATTAGGCAGCTTGCACCTTAAGAGTTATTAAAACAAGTATGCTAAAATGGCAGCAATATGGAAAAACTGAAAGCTGTGGTTATAACATTATACCCAGGATGCATGTACCCTTGAGTGCTTGTATTACCTGTGTGTCTACTTGGTATTATAGAAGTTTTGTTCATTTGACTTGTGCTCCCATCTAGATTGTGAACAAGTCATAAATTACTGTTATGTGTATCTTCTCTAAACACCTAGCTAAATGCTAGTGAGAATTCTTAGAAGCACAGACCATTGGATCTGCAAGCCTGTCAGATCCTAATGCCTGCTGGGTCACTCTGATTAGACAGGGAGTTTGGTTTTACCTGGGTGAATAGCTAGCCACGCTTGCTGTCAGGTGACAGTACCATTCCAGCATGCAGCACGGGAACATGAGTATGTTTGCAGCTGACTAGAACATCCACAAGGTTGTTATGTGCCCAGCTTCGATGCCATTGTATCAATCGATCATGTGAACAGCTAACATGGAGAAAAATGTATGCACTCGGTTCATAGACAGGTCATTGAGGTCAGGAAGATTCCAAATAGGTACCAAAAGCAAGAATGGCTAGAGTGTCGGATCTCGGTCCTCTTCAACCACACCGGACCAGCATGTAAGGATATGAATTCCATAATTAGAGGCCTTCGTCCATCATCCAAACCACACAAGGTGACCGAGTGACTTCCCCAGGATCCCAGAGCCATTTCTGCAGAAGAAAGGGCCAGACACCAGCCATGCTGGTTCTCACATAACACTGCCCTGCTCGAGCCATCGCACAGAGATGAGGCTTCCTGCCCTCATTCCCCTGCCATCTGCACTCCTGCCCAGAGTTTAACTACTTAGGAAAGTCAACAGGAATTTCTCACATCTTTACTGCCGTCTTTAAACCTGGTGAGGCTCCAGCTCTGATTTTCAGTGCAGCCCTGACAACTGCATTATTTGTACTGAAGAACTAGAAAGAGCATAGAGTAGGAATTTGCTCTCCCTGGAGATACCTTTGTCACTGCTTCATGCTTGCTACTCAGTCATCAGCTTTTTTAAAAAAATATTCCTTCTGCCATTCAGCAAAGTAAGTGATGCCTGTGTATGCCTGGCCCTTCACTCACCTATAAGAGACAAGGATAGGGTTTGAGACCCACGGAGAGGGGAAATGCACAAGGAGAGGAGATGTGTTGCAGACCGAGAGTCAGGCTCGTCTCTGGTCTGGAATGATCTAGATAGTGTCTGGACTTCAGTGTGGATTGGTAGAAATAATAGATCAACTTGATCAGATTAGTGGACCACGTGGTAAATCTCTCCTAGGATTCCTTGCTTGTAACCATGGGCTGCAGGTTGGTGCTGCTGTTGCTGTTGCTAGGTGTAGAGAGAATTGGGTTGGAGGAGCTTGGAGAGGGGGCAGGGCCTGGAAGCTCAGGAAAAAGCACCCGAGGAAGGCACAGACCTGAACACCACCCCAAACACCACCACAATCAGAAATCAAAAACCTTGATTTCTCTTAAGATGAAGCAAGGGTAGAAGAAGAGGTGTTGAGGTGAAAGAGAAAATTGAAGCCACCAAGACAACAGATGTTAGAGAGCTTAAAGCTGAGTTGCAGTAGGCAGCCCTCACTGGCTGGCATGCCAGTAGATCTAACACTGCAGCCCAGAGTGCACACATTGGCACTCGACAACTGAAAGATGTTTCACATTCCACAGGCTGCAGTTCCCAATAAGGAAAACCCTGATCCATTGTGATTAGGATACTTGCCCAACATCATTCCATAGTTGCCTTCAGGGCTGGCTAGCTGCTTGCAGATGTGGGGGGGAGGGTCGTGCTTCCAATCAGCTGATACTTACTGAGTGCCTCCTGTGTGCTGTGGAATTCATTCTTCCAGGATTGGTGTCATGATGAGCATCAAACATGCCCTGGAAGACTGGAAACAGGGTCAGAAGGGGCTGAGCTAGCTTAGGGGTCACCAGAGTGATACTAAGATAAGAGGGGCCGGGGAGATGGCTCAGTGGAATAAACACTTCCCTGGCAAGCTCAACGGCTTGAGTTCAATCACCGGTTCCGCAAAAACAATATGATGAAAAGAGGGGTACAAGGCACAGACAGCAGGAAGAAGAGTGCAGAGGCCCCAGTATGAGGTAAGAGCCCGCAGGACTGAAGGAGATAACTGCTCACATATCTGGGGTCCAGGGAAGGGAGGAGGCCAGACCTTTGAGCACTCTGCAGACCAAACTGGGAAGGCAGGGAGCCATGGCATGGTGGCAGGCTGGGCCTGAAGGCAAAACTGTGGGCAGATCTCTAGGCCCTAGTCCGTCTGGACATTTATAGCACATTTTGGCTGGTGCATGAAATTCTAAAAAAGTTCTTTAAAAAAGTTAAACTGTTTCCTGAGGTAATTTCACTCCTGAAAGCTTTTTTTGTACGTGGCACCTGTTCACATCTGGAAGAAATAGTGTTCCTATGAACATGCCCTCAGAAGTTCAGCCTTGGCATCCCAGTGTCCAAATCTAAAGTATTTCAGAGTAAATGTGAACATTCAACAGGCCAGACATTAGGGAGGACTCAGAAGGCTGAGGAATTTGCTTTGATAAAGAAAATGTAATAGCTCAGCAGACTAAGCGCTTACTTAGGTAAGCACAGGGACCGGGGTTCGATCCCTGGTTCCTCATACCACACTGGCCCTGCCTTCGGCGTGCTGGGCTGGTGATGGAATCCAGGAGTGGTGGCGCATGCCTATAATCCTAGCACTAGGGAGGCAGAGAGCAGGAAGATCACTATGAATGTGGGCTGCATAGTGAGACCCTGTACCAAAAAAAAAAGAAAGAAACAAAGAAATGTAAGGACTTAACATTCAAGGAGGCATTTCACAGGGTTCCTGTACAGGTAAGAGATGGGTGAAGCCTCCTCGTAAAGAGACCTTGGAGTCCAGTGATTCTGTTAAGTCTTCAGAAATGTACATAGCAAATTATACTGACAGCACAGATAAAACTTCTTTTATAGAATGTAGCATGAAAAAAAAAATCATACTTATTTTCCTCAGCTGAGATCTACTCTGACAATTGAGAAGGAAAATGTGTTCAAAATAGTTCTAGATATAAAAAGCTCCATGCAACAGGACATTTAGAAGGTGTCAAGCTGCAAAAGGAGTAATTCACCAGCTCCACTGGGCCCAGGCATGTTGCAGGGTACTGGCTTTGATACATTCAGGATTTAATCTCTGTGGGCAACAGTCCTGTAATAGTGTTCATCTGAAAAGCATGATGGTTTGCTATAAAAAATCCAGCACTTTCTTGTACAGGTTTATCATTGATCTATTTTGTGGAATTTGGGCATTACTTCACTTAACAGGAGTTAAAGAAACTTAATATATTTTTATAGGGATTTCTCCAGGTTGGGATGAAAGTCACATCTGTTCTTTTTTTCAAAGGTAAAACATGCTGCCTATTCAAATAGTGAGCAGAGCAATCATTAATCCTGACTAAATTTTACTGTCATGATTGAAGAGAGGCTTTTTTCACCATCTTCTTACTGACCTTATTTTCATATTTAGTTTTAACAGGCATAACTCAGTGACCGCACTTTGCATTGCCATTTTCATGTAGGGCGACAGTGGAAACTGTTTCTGTGCAGAAACTCAAGGTTTCACTGTAGAGTGGCAGCTGTTTGCTCTGGTGTCTAAATGAGTGCCCACAGGCCAGCCTGAGCCCCGCATTTTTGCCTCGTTCAGAGAAGCAGGATGAGGCTCCAACAGCTTCTGGGCACCCCCTTCTAGCTCCATCACATCAGAAGATATAGGAGCTGGCAAAGGAAACAAGAACTTACTTTCCCAGGCATGGGAGACGTTGTTTTCATGCCTCGCCTTGCACTGAAGCCAGCACAATAGACAATTTCCCTGATGTCCTCAGACAGCACTAAATTCAGTGTAACTAATTCTAAGACAAGAAGCTGGTTACTCCCAAACCTTTCTTCAAGACTTGTAGACTGGTTCACTTACTATGCTTGTCACCTCCAAGGAAAAGATGATTAACTCTTCCTTAAGAAGTGATCTCCGGGCTGGGAGATAACTCAGTGGTCTAAGCACTGCCTGGCAAGTGCAAGGACCCAGATTTGATCCCCAGTACCACATGCCATGCAGATCCTGGAACCCCAAGCACACTGTCTGGCCACTGAAACCAGGCATAGTGGTATATACCTGTAATCCCAGCACTGGGGAGGCTGAGACAGGAATATAACTACAAATCTGTACTGCATGGTGAGACCCTGTACCAAATAAATAAATAAGAAAAAATTTTTATTAAAAATGACCTGCCTATAGGGCCTGACTTTTTACCCATAGTACATTTCCAAATCAGAGCAGCCAAGAAGTCTAGTAACATTTATCCTTAGACTGTGGTCTAACAATACACAAAAGGAGGCTCGTGATAGGAGAACTGTTAAGTACTTAGACTAGAAAAGGAGAGAAAAAGGAGAGAAGGGGCCTGAGGAGAGCATCCCCGGCTCTGGAGCACCCTCTGCGTGCTGTGCCAGCTGTCTTTTGTTCCTGTTCCAAGTCAGGACTGTTTTCCCCCATGCTGTATGGCCACACTGCAGCCTAGCCATGAATTTATTATCCATAGTGTGCCCTCAGGACACTGTCACATCCAGTTCCCACCTGGGTAACTCAGCTTTTTCCAGGTCTCCCTGTGCCTAAAATAAATATCCTTTGACAATAGGCTCTGCTGCCCCAGGATGGGCTGGTGTTCCCAGCACACTCCCCAGCAGAGCCTTCCTGCTGCAACTGCAACTGCGGGCTTCCCAGGCTTTGCACTCTGATTATTGACTGCTCCCAAGAGCCAAGCCCTGCAGCTGGTTACATGGACTCCTTCACATCCTGGAGAGTTGGTTCTCCCCAGTATAAACAGATCATAGCGATATTTCCATTTATCCCAACACAAGGCCACCATCAGATAAGTGTTAGCTTAGCAAACACATTTGCTTTGCAGACCAGAATGGATCACTGGTTAGCATGACCTCTTCTACTTCGAGAAAAACATTTTTCCCCAAGTGGGCGGTCACTCCATTCATTGTTCAGCAGTCAGCAGCACAGAAATGCAGTGATAGCAAATGCAGAGGCAAAGAATTGGAGCCCATTAGATAACAGATGGCCAGGAGACTGCTTCTGCCAGAGCCTTGCTTGCCGCCTCCCACAGCCACACAGCTGGCTGGGTCACTAGAGGTCACGTGCATACTTCCTGGACAGATTCACTTGGGACAGGGCTTCTCCAGGGCAAGGTACTGAAGCAGGGAAGGTGAGGACAGTACTGAGACTTACAGCAGCCATGCCTGTAAATGGCCCACTTATTGCTGCCTGGCCGTTGGCCTGTTTTGTCTGCTCATTCCCAGAGCAACTCCCTGATACCCAGTTCTTGCTTCTTCCCCACTGTACCACTGGGAAACTGTCCCACTGGATGTCTTCCACGCATCCCTATACACTTACCCTACTTGCAGTTCTGCATGAGCCCAACCTTTGGGGATTGGGATTTCCCATGAGCCACGGCGCAAAGCCACCAGAGGCCAGAGGTCGTTGGCCATGCACAGGGCCCAGGTAAACAAGATCCTGAGTATTATCATTACACACAAGTGGAATCAATGTGGGTTGGCTGAGGGGCCTTGTTAGACCATTGGTGTCTCCCAGCATCCCTCTAAGCACCCTTTAGGCCCTGAGTCCCCAGCTAGCCTGACTACCAGTGCACCCTATCTTTACACTTGGGTCAGAATGCCCACCTCCTTCAGTGTAGGCTTTCTTATAATGTACAGTAAGTGTTGTTACATTTCCATCTTATACAACTTCAGACCTAGCTAAGTAGCCCAAGTAATGTTTTCAGCATCTTGTCTCAGGTCAGGACACCTTTGCTGCCACTTCAGCCAAAAGCTGGAAGATCCTTCTGAATTAGTGTTCAGGACAGATAGTAGTGTTAAGCTCAACTGCCTCTGTTATAGGGTAACAATATCATTAAGCTTCTCTTCTGCAGGGTTTACAACTTAAGTTTGCAGACCAAAAATTAAAGAAAAAGAAAGGCTACAAGGATAGCCAATATTTTGCCCCTTGCCCTTCAAGGTCAGTGAGGACTCAGGACATAAGAGAACCTATACTGTAACATCCTATAACCCAATGGTGTCCCAAATTTTCTGTTCAAGAAGATGATGGGGCCACAGAGGAAAGTGATCGACGATGTTATAGTGTGCCTAAGGAGAGTCACCTAGAGAGAAAACATTTTTTCAGGCTTTCGCAGAGAGCAAATTGGTCAAGCAATGGCCGTGACTCATCCAGACAGCTGACACTGTCAAAAGATTCTACAAACTGCTGTGCATGGTTTCAGGGTAAATCCTGAGGGGATTTGGCTGACCTTGTCAGATACAAAAGTTAGATTTTTTGTTATATAGGTCTTGCTTTAACTTGGTCTTAACCATCCAGAAGAAAAGTATAGCCACGAGTAAAGCCATATTAATGTACTGAGCTGTAAGAGGCTCACTTCTGACATTGCCAGTTCTGCTGATAATCCACTACTGTTAATGGACTATTGGACTCTGTTGGGTTATTTTGCTGAATTCAAGCACATACAAGATTTGAATGGCAGCGGAACACCCATCTCTGACAAAACAGAAAAGGGGGATATAAATGAACAACCAGTTTGTACTAAAAATTGTAAGATAGATAGATAGATAGATAGATAGATAGATAGATAGATAGACAGACAGACTGACAGACAGCTACTTTCTCTTATTTTCATGAAAGAGATTTATACTAATAGTGTTTAGACAAGATATCATGTCTGCGTCTTATACTCCGAATAGTATGAAGACAACAGTATGCAATGTCTAATTATTGTAAGTAACCTGTTTTGAAACTGCCTCATTGCTATTTCTTTGTCATTAAAATTAATTAAAATAAAATAAAATAAATCAGTGTTTACTGATAGCCTCTAGAAGGATTAAAGACAGACAGTTCTGGGCTCGGGTAGACAACACTGGAGGTAGCCATGAAACAGATATGCATGGGGTGATCAAAATACACAAAATATTTAATTTTTTTTTTAAATCTTACAGGGAAGGTGAGATAACTCAGTGGACTAAGCACCTGTTTAGGCAAGTGCAGGGACTGGAGTTCTATCCCCAACACCACATGCCACCTCGCCGGCCCTGCCCCTGGGGCACACTGAGCTGGCCACTGAGTCCAGGCGTGGTGGCACACGCCTGTAATCTCAGTGCTGAGGGAGCTCAGGAGATTATTAAGTAGGAGATTATTGAGTCTGAGCTGTGCAGTGAGACCCTATCCCAAATACATTAAAAACAAGTATTTCAGTAATAGATACAGCATCATTAATCCCCTGCACAGTACTCCCTTCCTTCTGAACACAGCTATCCCATCATCCCTGCCACCTTCTGAAGTGGGTCTGCAAGTCCCCTTTCAGGCAAAGACTTTACAAAGTGCAATAAAAAATACAGTGACTGCTGTGTGCTGGGAAGCATCCCGTGGAAAGGCAGGCTTGTGAAAACATTGCAGTGCACCCTCTCTACCTTATTCACAAGGCCCGGCACTGTGCAACTTCTGGCTGTTCTCCAAAGCCAAGATGGCCAGGAAAAGTGAACGTTTTGAGTAGGTTCAGATCATCAAGGCAGCTTTGACAGCATAAGTAAAGATACTCACGAAAGGGCAGTTCCCGAACTGCTTCGCATGGTGGCAAGTGTGATTGGATACATGTGCTCAGAGTGAAGGGAGATGGGGTGGGGGTTGGTGGTAGTGTGTCTTTTACTGTAAAAAGAAAATTATTTATTTAATGTCCAAAGTGTTTATTGGGATGGCCTCCCACTCATCTTGACTGATGGTGCTATTTGTGCTGCTTTCTCCTGAAGTAACGTCCTTCCGTGAGCCTGGCTTTCCCTCCTGTAGGCTGGCACAGGACACTGGAGCAGCCAACACACAGAACTACCGTCTGTGCATGCTAAACACCATGGTGATTTCATAGTATTCTGGGCACTTCACGTCCATGAAGTAGGAATTGGGGCTCTGCACCTGGCGCTTCTTCTTGTGCTTCCTCTTCTCTTCCAGAAAGGGATGAAGGAGATCTTTTGTAAGAGGCATGTTCTCATGGGGAGGTCATCACTAGAAAAGGAAAAAAATGTTTAAACATTCAATGTGATTTTTTTGTCCCACCGCACCTGCATTGGCTTTTCTACTACCAGCATGGAACTTGTAGGGATAGCTCTTGCCTGGGGACAGTGCCAGGGACTTATCCTCTGATTCCAGGCCAGCCACTCTCACCCTGCCATGGACATCCCTATCAAATCAATCTTTACATACTACGCAAACTTAAACCCGCAGGCTCTTTCTCCTGTTAAATTAGGTCTGACTCCCCAGCCTGGTGCCAGCCCTCTCCTGTAGACCTCAGGCTTCATTTCCTCCACCCCCTACACCCTTGCATAAGCGCAGAGCAACTGAGCTCAGTCTCTCCTGCTGCCCAACTCAGAGCCCCTACCCACTCAGCAGATCCAGGGAGCCCTCCCAGTCCTCCACAGCACGTGCAGCTGGCACTTGGCCTTACTGTCTCCCATTACACACATCTTCTTATCATTGTGGCCTCCTTGAGGTAGAGATCACCTTTCACATGCTCAGTAGTCCTTGCTGTAGGTCACAAGAGGCACCCAATAGACAGGAAACAAATTCTCCTCTTCCTCCTCCTCCTCCTGTTCCTCTTCCTCTTCCTCATCCTCTTCCTCCCCCATCTTCTTTCTCCTCCTCTCCTCCTCCTCCTCCTTATTCTTCTCCTTTCCCCCCCCCCCCCCCCCCCCCCTCCTTGGTACAGGGTCTCACTACACAGCTCAGACTCTAGTGATTCTCCTGTCTCAGCTGGAATTACAGGTGTGCACCACCACACCTGGTTTCAGCTTGGCAGACCCAGGATGGGGCAGGGCCAGCATGTGGTACAGGGATTAAACCTGGGTACTTATGCTTGCCAGGCAGGCTCTTAGATCACTAAGCTATCACCCTTGCCAGGAACAAATTCTTGATGAGTGATTGCCATATGGGCCAGTTTAGCTGTGGAAACAGCATGGCAGAATCTCACTGAAGCAGAAAGGAAGAGTGGTAGGGTAGGAGGGGGGACTTCGCTTCATGAGTTTTCATGGGAAGCTGCATTTGAAAATGTAACAGCAGTATCCCAGAGCACACATGGTGTATATTTCCATCTAAAGCTGTCAGGTTAATATGGATGCATATTAAATGATGAAAAGTTAGATTTTACTTAGCTTCTGACTGGGTTGTTGTGTTTATTCAAAGCCAGTGTTTAAGCATTATCTTTAAAGCAATTATTTTTAAGAGAAGAATGAAAGTAAGAGAGGACTTACTAAGGTTAGAAGGGCCCTGGCTAGCTAGCAGAGGGACCTAGCAGAGATGTTTTCAGAATGAGTTTGTAAAGTCAGTAATTTTTCTTTTTTAAGGAAACCATGAAGTAGCTATTGTAGATCCTCTTCTTACACCTCTAGCCTTCCCACTGACCATAGTCATTAAATCTCAGGCATTTGGGGTCAGTCACTTTGGGAAGACTGAACTCATCCACCCTAGAGTTAGAGCCTTTGCCTTTCCCTCTGGGTGATATGAAGGGGGTTTGCAACTCTAACCTAGATGACAAAAAAGTAGTGTTTGGTCTGAATCTGTTCATAGGCAGATTCTAGAAGATTCCTAGATATTCCTAAGGCCCTCATGGCTACTATGCAATATGCTGAGAGCCAAACTCCATCCTGAGGTCCCCTAGGGCTTGGGACCCCCCAATGTGACAGAGCTTCCAGGTCAAGCTTCGCATGTCTACACCATCCCACCTCTGCTCCTCTTGTTTGGGGGGAATGAAGCTTAGTGCTTTGCCACCACTGGTGCATACTGTCAGTGAGCTCCAACCTCTGTCCTGCAGGAGAGCTCAGAGGGGATGTTCCTGTTTTACCGAGAATATTGAATCTCAGAGAGACTGTTATGTGCCTGAGGTACACTGCTAAGTATGGGGGAACCTAATCTTAACCCCAGGGGTCCATGGGTTTTACAACTCATTTGGCAGGATTTAGGGGCCAGATTCCTGTGAGCCCCATTCTTCCTGACTTTCACAAGAGCTGAAAACCCCGACACTGTTGGGACTTCAGGAGGGTCAGATGAAATGTGCAAGTGCCCAGCGCAGACCCCTATGTACACAGGAAGCTTCTCTCAAGTAGTTGGTTCTCATAAAACTCAGCTCTTTTTTCAAGGATGAATGTGAAGATACTTTAATTTTCCACTTAGGAGGCTCTTTAAAATGTATTTTATAAAAAGAGAGAGAAAAAGGGTCAGTGAATAAGTGAGTTGGTCTCATTCCAGGTGTATTTTAAGGCTTTCTCCCTTTGCAAAACTTACAGCCAAAGTCAACAAATACTTGGTCTGTCTGATCTCTTTGTGGTCTGCATAGGTGGATTGGGTGTTTTTCAAAGTTGAGACTTCCTGTTTTTCCCTGATCACTGTTCTTCTCTCTGAATTCTTCAATTTTTGCATCAGCCAAGAAAACGTTACCCAGTCATACGGGGCTGTTCTCAAGTTCTGTATGTATTAGGAGTAAAAGCTGGGTGATAATATAGCTTGCAGTATTTCATCTGTCTAGTGTACTTTCATCTTCACATGGAAGTAAATAAAAGAAACATTTTTGTTCCATAGTTTTAGAATGATATATGCCTTTTACCTTATAAAGAAATGTCACATTTTATACTGTAGAATTGGGAGATATAAGAAAACTCTGGTTTTGAAAACTTTAAAATAGACTCCAGTTTGTCAGAGGTATTAATTTTGTACCTACCTTTTCATGAGAAGAATCTATGTCCTATTCAGATTCCCCTGTTATTACTTTTTATCTTTAAAGTCTAGTTTTAAAAACCACATTTAGAAATGTAACAAGCCTAGAAGATTCCCTTTGTGGTAAAACAAGAGATGTCGACCATGCTGTATCCTGTAATGTGACACAGCCACCGCCCAGCCAAAACACTGAGCACTTTCAAAAGTGTTGGTTGGACACACCTCAGCAGAAAGAGGGGCTTAGCCCGTTTCATCCCTGCCATCCGAGAAGCAAAGTGGGAGTCAGAGTAAATGCATTGGATTTACAGTGTGATACTATACTATTAAATTTGCTTTCCAAAAAATGCATTTAAGCCAGGAGCCCCAGAGAGGCCTGGGAAGTAATGCTAACGCTGAGGTAGGACTGGTTTTTATGTTCTTAAGTAAAAGCTGTTATGAGTTTAGATGCAGCAGTACCCACAGAGGCCCCGGCAACATGTGTGACACACACTTCTTTCTCCCCTCTTTTTGCAGGTTAGGGGAAGGTTTAGCAGGGCACAGCCCATCAGCCTCCCCTCCCCACCCCCAATTTCTCCCTGCGTGGTGCATCTAGTCGTCCTCCTTGCATCTGAGCGTCTTCCATGGTGGTCCTGGGCTCTTTTCTTCTATCTTCTTCCTACCTTCTCCATCTTCAGACATAAAAAAAAAACCCAGCCACAAAATGGGCAAGCAAAATGAATTGAGACTTCATGAATGTAGGACAGAGGGCCAGTGTGAGGGAGCACTCCCCATCACTGGCCATTGCCGAAATACACATGAAAATAACATGGCTGTCATCAAAACACCAGCCAATAGCAAATGCCAGCAAGGCTGCAGTAAGGGCAAGAAAGCCTTATGCACTTGGTGGGGATGTAAACTGATACAGCCACTATGGGAGTCAGTATAGAGATTCCTTGAAAAAGAAACTAGAAATTCTGTTTTACCTAGCTAATCCCCTTTTAGGTATCCTCCTGAAAGAGTTAAACACATCATATTACAGAAATACATACCCGTATTTTTTTGTTTTTCTTTTTATATATTTATTACAGGGTCTCCTGGGTCTCACTACACAGATGGACCCGTAGTGATCCTCTTGTTCTCAGCCTCCCAAGGGCTAGGATTACAGGCTCGCCCCACCACACCCAGGCGCAGTTGCTGGCTCCGGGTCAGCAGCACTGGAAGAGCACACCAGGAATTGAACCCTGGTCCATGCATCTGCCTAAGCAGGCACTTTAATCTGCTGAGCTACCTGGCTGGCCTCACATACTCATATTTATAGCAGCACAATTCATAGTAGCTAAATCTCAGAAGCAACTAGTATATCAACATGAATAAAGAAAAGGTGGTATTTACGCACGGTGGAGTGCTGCTCTGCCATAAAGAAGGATAGACTTGCATCATTTGTAGGCAAATAAATATACCTTGAAATCATAATGTTAAGTGAAATGGATCAGACACATAGGGTTAAATATCACATTGTTTCCTCTTACATGAGGATCCCAGAGTAAAAATAAAGAGCAAAATAAAAGCTAAATAGGTAGCTAGATCATTCTTAGCAGGGAAAGGAATCAAGAGACAGAAAGAAGGAGAAAGTAAAAAGATAATGATTTTAAAGAAGGCCCTAGGATGTGTTCTGCCCGTGTACCAGCTCCTCCCAAGGAGTGTGAACGTTGCATACCACACAGATGTGCTGAGAAGTTTACATGACAGAGAAAGATACATAAACAGACTGAGTGTGGTCTGAGTTCCTGCCTGCCACTGGGCTCTTTACGACGTGCGAAGTCTCCAGACCACGTGGCCCGGATCACGTGCACCACTCAGTGGCAAGCGCAGTGCCAGGCAGATAACCACATGTGCTTAGCATGTCAGAGAGGGCAATGTGGCTCTGTGGGTCGCTAACAGATGGCCATAGTCCCTGTGCCCAGCTCCAGCCAGGGAGCAGTCAACCCAGGTGGAGGGAACGGCTGGCCGTGGCTCTGAGATGGGCAGAGGGCAACAGGCAGACTTTCAGCTGGGCTGGGGTAGCAGCAGCGAAATTGGAGGCCTGGGCCTCATGACCTAGAGTTTTAACAGGTGCAGCACTGGAAGTCTTACTGTTTTCTGAAATTCCAAGGAGCCTTCTTGACTTGCAGTGGCTGAATGTCTTCGTGCTCAAGAGACTGTTATAATTATATTGCCTCCTTGTAAACAAATTGTGATTAATGCTGACCTGAAAGAGAGGGGAGGCCATGAGGAGCTTAAGCAGGTAGCAGTGGGAGGGGAGTGGAACAGAGGGCTACTCTTGGCTTACACCTCGCAGCTGTCTTCCAGCCAGCATGCAGCTCCTCGTATTCTTCCTCACGTTTAAAACCACCCAGGCCGCTGTGTTTTCTTAAGCTAGGTAGCAGGGAGATAACATCCCGCACTGTCACTCAGAGTGCGCCCATAGCAGGTCCACAGGTGCACTGTGGGGAGGTGGGGATCATTGGGCTTTGCAACCTAGGATTTTAGGTATTTTTAATTTATTTTATGTACCTTTCTCTCTGTTGTCTTAAGCCAATAAAAGGTCTGCTCTTTTAGTAAGGACAGCAGTACAAATGTGTGTAGAGTTAGTAATTCACCTCTTTCTGCCCCCACGTCTCCTAAAATAGCCAATATTAACAGCTTGTTGTATGTCACTCTCTAGCTCTGCTTATGCAAATATATTAGCATGTTTTTGAGCATCTTTTTTTTAACCAGTTAGTATACTGCTTCTGTGCACCTTGCTTCTGGCCAGCACTGCACTGTGGACTTTTCACCAGCTCGTGTGTTCAGTGCTGTTTCATGCTCTGCATGTCGTACTCCCCATGAGGATGTCCCACACCATAATAACTTTGCCTGTCCCATCTTGGTGGACAGTGCTGCCAGCTGCCTGCCATTACAAAGTCTACTTTAAAGGATGCCTTTGTGTGTTTGTCATTATGTGCCAGTACTTTATTTATTTGTTTGTTTATTTATTTATTGGTGGAACCAGGGATTGAACTCAGGCCCTTGCACTTGCCAGGCGAGCACTTATTCTCCTGAGCTACCTGCTCGGCCAGCCCCCCAGTACTTTATTTAGACAAATTCCTAAAGGAGGTTAATGGATCAAGGTGGATGGCGCTGTTAATACCTCCTGCCATGTCCTTCCTCCTCAGGCTGCAGCAGTCTGCAAGCCTGGCGAAACTACATGAGCTTCCCCTGATGCCTTACCTTTGGTAGGGTTAGATTTTTTTTTTTTTTTTTTTTGGTTGTTTTTTGTCTTTTTGAGACAGGGTCTCACTATGCAGTTCAGGCTGGCCTTAAGCTCACTTTGTAGCTCAGGCTGGTCTCGAACTCACAACAATTCTCCTGCCTCAGCCTCCCGAGTGCTGGGATTACAGGCATGCGCCACCACACCCGGCGGTAGGGTTAGATTTTTATCCATTGGTCCAGTGTGTTAATCTGCTAACATTTGGGTTTCAAACCATCTCCCTGGCTTGTTGAGGGAACTCTTCGTGATGCATACACCCTGCTGTTCTCCCTCTATGAGCACCTTCTGTGGGGCCAGCTGTGAGGGATGCTGTTCCCCAAGTTAAAAATCACCTTGCCTAGGTCCAGGTAAAAGCTCAGGACTGCTGAGTGAAACTGCAATCCATTCACAGGTGAATCCAGGAAGCTCTCCAACTTGTTTCCCATAAAGAGACAGTTTGCTTCCCCCATTTATTTGTGCCTTGTTGTAAACACATCAACAAAATGCTGTGGTTTTGGTTTTTTTGTTTTGTTTTGTTTTTCCAGTTTAGGAGTACTTGTTGAATTATTCTAAAGAATTTTATGGCTTTTGCTTTCTTGTCATGAGAAAGAGGGAGTTTATTAATGCTGTTCAGATGAGTTCCTCAGTGTAAGACAGTCAATCAGAAATGGAGAAAAAATAGACTTTTAATTTCTCCTCAACATTAATTACTTTTAAATAATAAGCACACGATAAGGGGTTTTATTAGAGAAAACCAAGAATGATATTCTCCTAGCTCACATTTACGCTAATATTTTCTTAAGTGATGCCTTAGCATAGTTTCAGTTTCAGCTGGTAAGATTTAATGCTCACCTAATTAGTGTTTTCTGTTCATGGATCTCTACACCAAGTAGAAGTCTCACAGGATATATGAAGGCTTAAATAACTTCGATTTGGCAGTGGGTAGTTGTGGGGGAGTTTCACTGTCTGATCTCAGCCTTCAGCTGTGGGAAAGATGAACAGAAATCAAGAAAAACCCATGCCCAGTTCGCATGTCCAGAGCCGCTGCAGGGGTGCTGCAGCCAGGTGGGGCCAGACCACTGACTGCTGTCAGTGGGGACAGCACCACAGGCTTCCTCCGTTTGGGGTCCATAGGGCCCAGAGTGTAGCTGTAAATCTATAAATGTCTCAGTGCATGTTTCAGGGACTCACTTCTCCATATCAGTGAAAATGGTGAGGCAGAAGAGAACAACAAAGCACTGAGTCTTTCCTTGCCTTTCCTTGGGGGCATCTCCCCGGAAGCCTTGGCCCAGGGGTCTTCATTATGCTGCAAGCCCTGTAGGACTTCTTGATCCAGACTGTTGTGTATGGATTGGGCATCGGGCATGAAGTGCTATGACCTTGCCCCTTATTCCATCCAACAGAAAAAAAGTTTTCACTCAGCCTAACATAGGCTCCGTATGAGGACCTCCAAGTCACAAATGAAAGAGCTGCAACATTAAAATAACCATTTCCGGGAATGGTCATTGTGTTTTAACACATAAGTGTATGAGCAGGTCATCATTTCTGTGTGAGACACAGGGACCCCTTGCTCTGTTCTGACAGATTGGTAGTGATGGGGAGACGTCTCTGTCCCTGCCATGCCCCCTCCCCGGCTTCCCTCTGCTGTTCCTGGGAGGAGGGGCCAGCACCAGGCCAACTGTATCGCTGAGTCTTGTCTAGCCACCACCATAGATAAACCAAAAAGCCTTGGTCACAGCAGGGCAGCTTGTTAAGCTTTTGTTTCCTACCTACAACTTGAGAATTTTCAGTATTCACTGGTATCGAACTGTAACATTGTTAGACAAAAGCCAGAGGAATAAAATGTGATGTCACATCCAAGTGTTTGTGATACCAAGCATGCAAGAGGTTGTTATTCTTCATGTAATCTGTAAATCCATAAATGTCTCTGGAAATAATTGTCAGGTTCTACTAGAGGGCGTGCCTTCCACTCAGCAGCATCCTTCCAGTGCCAGAGGGTTTTATAACTCTGGGCTGTGCTGCTTTTCAAAGAGACAAGCCCTGAACAATAGTGAATCTGTATTCACAGGAAGAAATTCAGCACATGCGTGATGAGATAGATGTGTTCATTTTTCTGGGTTTTCCAAATCTCAGAGCACTTCAGTTTTATCCACACGATTCTCTGTTACATCACTGTTTTAGGTGAAAAGTAGTAGGCATGAGGCATGGTCGTAAATGTAAAGATGCCATGAACTCAGGACATGTAACTTGTCAGTCTCTGCTATAGCCAGTGACACCGTCTGACACTTTACTGATTTGCTTGTGCCTCAATGATGTCCTTTGTCCTTTCCTCTGTTGTCTTTCTAGTAGCTGAATTCATCACGATGATTTTACTTTACCTAGCATGACTGTAGATCAGTCATGTAAGCAGAAGGCAGTTGGGGCAGCAAGAATTGGGGGTGGGGAAGTAATGCCAACCCTCATGTCCTTAGTGTGCTCTGTGTTACTGCTTCCCAATGGGCTGGGTTTCATAAGGCTCCTTATGGCCCAAAGGGACCAACTTGCTGATGAACTGAAAATTTTGCTCTTTCTCATTCACCTACCAGTCAAGGTGAAAGGCCAGGCCCTTAAAAGCATTCCCAAGGCTTGATATGTGCCAGGTACATAACTGAGTCCTAGCTAGACAAAAGAGAAACTGAGCATACCAAGATGCTGCAGCAGCCGTGAAGTAGCTGCTCAGAAGCACTTCTGTCCACGTCTTGTTGCCGTGGAGTCTCCTAGCATGCCCTCACCACTGGTAGGGTCGGAGCAGGTGCTCGTCTCTGCTAGTTGCCCTTATGCAGCTGTGTGCATGGGTTTCAAAGTCTTGCTGAGCTGCAGCACAGTGTCGACCACAGAACATACCTGGCCTGGTTCCTTTTAGTCTCGATTTTCTTGGCAAAGCTTTGAGAGACGATGTGCACCTCATCTACATGCAGTTCGCCTCGTCATTTATACCTGGCATGTGGGGCTTTTCTTTAAAAAATAACCTTTACTTTAGGATCCTTAGGATTTTGTAAAACTAGTCTTTGCCCAAAAGTTTCCTTTTTTCTGATAGTCCTCTTAAAGTATTGGTATTCAACAGAATTTGGTGCCAACTGCAGTATCTAGTTCAAAGTGAAATGAAGGTATGGTATAGCGCAAGAATGCAAGGCTTAGGATTGCGGGCTCCAAGGTGGAGTCTTCTCCTATCTTCATGGCTTCCTAGACAGGTGACTCACCTCTCCTGCAACTAGGTTTTTCATAAGCAAACTGAGAAATAGTAAGCTCCCAGCTTACTATCCTGAAGATCTCAGAACAGTGCCTGCTACCATGCAGGCAAAATGCCGGCTGCTTTGATATTTCATCATCACTGTTACCGTGGCCCATTGGATTTCATAAGGTCCAAACACAAGTAGTCTTCACTTTCCCTCAGCTTAGTACCAATGCATTTGTAATGGTCAGTGGAAGGGCTGAGCATGTAGCTCAGTGTAGAGCACTTACCCAGTATACCAACAATCATGCCCTCAATCACCAGCAGTGAAAGGAATGAAAGGAATGGGGTACAGCAAACACCTCTCCTGGTATCACAGTTACATTAGGAAAAAGCATGGAAATGCAGAGTTGCTTAGAGAACCTCAGCCAAGATGAAGGTGCTAGACTAATCCAGAAAACAGTTGCTACCAAGCAGGGAGAGAGTAAGTATAAAGAGGTGGCAAAGAGACTTCCAAGATCCCAGAGTTGATGTTTATTCCAGGCTATTACTTATGGAGTTGTCGTTATTGCAGAACACATTCTGAAGTGAATGGACAAAATTTTGACATTTCAGCCAAAAAGTACCATTTGGGATCCATGTATCTTGATAAATATAAAAAGGATAGTAGGAAATACGGGGATTTCGGTAAGAGGAAGAAATGTTGGTATTTCATTAAAAGGGCAACAACAAGGTGAAGAATAAGACTCTCAAATAGCATAGAAAGACTTTAGGTTTTATAAAGGATACTAGAATTACATAGCACATTTTCTTCATCAAATCTGCCATCTTACATTAAAGTTAAATTCAGTCGGGTGGAGCTGAAGAGCTAGCTCAGCAGTCTAATTGCCTGCCTGGCAAGTGCAAGAACTCAAGTTTGATTCCCAGTATCGCATGCCATGCTGGCCAGAGAAACCAGGCGTGGTGCGTGCGTGTAATCCCAGCACTGGAAAGGCTAAGACAGGAGGATCACTAGAGTCTGAGCTGCATAGCAAGACCCTGAATCAAATAGATAAATAAACAACAACAGCAAAAAAAAAAGTCATGTGAAGAAAGTTCATGTTTACATGAAAAATCAAGAGGGCTAGAGAAGAACCCTATGACACTGAAATTCATCCTTACCAAGCAGACATGTCTTCAAATTAAAGCATTCCCACAAAGTGCTTTTTATTCCCCAGACAGACTGAGCAGACTGGCAGGAGGAAACTGAGATAGCCAGACTTCATCACATCCTCTCAGTAGTTTGTCTCGATCCTTTACAAAAACTCCTTTCCAGATTTGGGAAGTGACAGAAAAAAAATTGTTGTTTGGCTTGCCCGGGGTTTCAAGGAAGCACTGAATATGAACAGGCCCCCGACTTCTAAAGAGACAGGGTTCCATCTGCCTGCCACCTCTAGCCACAGCCCACACGCGGCCATCACTCCTGGCTTGAGTGCCAGCCACACTGCAGGGCTATCTCCCTGAGAGCAGTATAGATCCTTAGGAAAAAGAAATGTGCTTGGAAAACTACCAGGGAGACAAGTGATCTAATTTAACCCAAACCACTTTTTAAAATACAGACAAACTGAACAATAACAGTGGAAAATTACAGGAGCCAGCCTCCTGGCGAAGTGGTGTCCAGGATGGCCCATCGCCCACAGCATCGAAGGAAGCTGCTCCATGGGTGGCCACGCCAGGACATACACCTGAGCTGTGTGCACTGCCACAGATGCAGATGTTCTGCAGATGCTGATTGCAGGAGAATTTGTAAACTGTATTTTGCCTGCTACAAGAGTCAGCCTACTTCGTATTATAATAAGAGTAGCAGAAGGCTCAAAGCCCTGAACAGAGTTGTCATCTTTTATCAGAGGGATGGAAGACAGTCTGGGCTGTGTCCTAGTAAGATAAAATGATTGCCCAGACCTTAGGTCTCTGTTTCTCTAATCCAGATGAGACAAGCGAAAGGAAGATTCATCTTACTAAAAATAAAAAATGAGACTCGGTATTGCGTATAGTCATCTCTTGCTATTTTAAGAAAGTTGCTTCCAGCTGGAATTTGGGAATCCACTTCCACATGAGCAGCATGGTTTCTTTCCCCACAGGGACAGTGATGTCAGGTAGAGGAGCAGGCCCCAGGTACAGGACTGGCACTTCCTGAGCTGCACGACCATCTCTCTTAAGAACCCTGTCCTCGGGCCTGGGGAGGTGGCTCAGTGGAATAAGTGCTTGCCTGGCAAGCGGAAGGGCCTGAGTTCAATCCCTGGTTCCACCAAAAAAAAAAAAAAAAGAACCCTGTCCTCCTTAAGTGCCTGTCTTTCAGAATTTAGACCTCACCACCCTGGTATCAGTCAGCGGCACTCAGCCCTTGGCAGGATTCTTTCAGCTTCTGCAGGCTCAGAGAGATGCTCTTGTCTTTCACATAGAAATCTAATTTTCTTCTAACTACACCTAACTTCAGGGTTTGACTCCATTTTTTGGATTTGTCCTCATTGACATCCAAAGGAAGTGAAAGAGACGCATTAGAAAAGCTTGGCTTACGCTCTACCCTTGGGAAGCTGATTTAGTGGCCCTGACCCAGGCATTACCTGTGTCTGGGTCTGCATCAGGCAGCCTCTGGGTACATGGCGTGACATGGTGGACACAACAGGGAAGCCCCTGCCTATCTAGAAAGAAGCTCAGAAGGACCAGGACAGGTGCAGTGCTGCTGTAATCACTGCATATTTTAAGTGCTTAGATTCTACTGAAAATTATGTAGCTTTTTTAAACCAGAAAAGTAAACCTACATTTGGCGGATTTTTTTCACGAATGACCAGATGTCAGTTCCAGATCACAGTAGCACACAAATCTGTTCATGCATTGAGTTCAGGCACTGTTGGTGCTAAGTAGGGCAGGGAAGGGTGACAAATAAGCCTCATAGAGTTAATGGATTGGTGAGATGTAGAGATCCATTGGTCCCTCAGTGTGATCTATTGTACCTGGGGAGAAGCTGCAGTATGAGTGAGGAAAAAATGGACAAGAAGACAAGAGCGGGGGTAAGTGGTGGCCTATCTGCCTGGCTGGGGAGAAGACCCCCGAACAGCTCCACTGACTGAGCAGCCACAAGCCCCAGGAGGTTGGGGCCCATGTTGTGTGGCAGCAGACTCAAGAAGCCCAAGTGGAAGACTGCAAATAAAGATAGAGGCAGAAGTAAGTGACCAGTTCCGGGTTAGAGACTCACTGTCAGATGTGGGCACTATAGAGTGTGGCCAGTGGTGACCAGGAGATGCAGGCTAGAAGGGAGACAAAGAGGTAAGGGAAGAGAAAAGAGGGAGAGCAGAAAGACAAGGGAGCAGACATAGCAGAAAATAGTGGTCCAGGGCTGGATTTTCATTGAAACTTGAGTGGTGGAACATCTCTTAGGACAGTTAGAGCAAAGGGGTGCCCACAGAACAGGGTGCAAGGCAGTGGGGAGAAGACCCCTGGCACAGCCACAGTGGAGACCAAAGAACCATGACCTCCTGGGAGAGAAAGAAACTCCCCTCCCTCCAGAGCTGAGGTGTGGGTGAGACTACAAGCCATGTGGCAGGACACCCCTGAAAACCACTGGAGCCAGAGCACCCTGGGCTGGCTGGCTCAGCCTGTGTTAAGGGCGGGTCTGGTGTGGCATATGGTGCTGGGGATTGAACCACAGTCCCTTGCCCCTGACTGATTTTGCTCAAGAAGGCACTTTAGGCAACTGAGCTAACCCACCAGCCCCATGGTGACATCAGATGGAAATGTGTGAGGCTCTTGAGTGTCCAAGTGGCAGGGAGTTTGTAGAAAAGCAGCATGGTCAGAAGCAGTCTTGTGTGCCAGGGAGATAGCTCAGTAGAATAGGTGCTTCCCTAGCAAGTGTAAGGCCCTGAGTTCAATCCCCAGTACCACAAAAAAAGAAAAAAAGAAGAAGAGGCAGCCTGAAGAGCCAGGATGTTCGTCCCAACCCAAAAGCAGGCCAGGTAGAGCTGCCCCACACAGAGTGTCCATGCACCCCTGCCCATGCCTCCTGCCCAGTGGCTAGCGTATGCCTCTGGCCTTTCCAGAATTTCATCCAGGAGATACAGTTGGTAGCCAGGGCTAGATGCATTCTCTAAGGTTGGGCTGAGGCAGGGTGTGCTCACTCAGGAAACAGCACTTCCCGGCCCTTGGCCAGGACTTAGAGCCATGGCTGAAACAGAAAGGAATACTGTGGCCCGCAGGATGGCTCACTGGCTCAGTCTTTGTGCCAAGCTCAAACAACCTGCCTACACTTTGGTGCCTCAGGGGTCCCAGAAAGACATGAGGACATGAGGAATGGCCCAAGGCAGGGCCCACTTTCACGGACTGCTTGTACGAACTCCAGCGTACCACAGGCAGGTTGGGGCAGGTGGTAACTTTTCCCAAAGAATATCTCACTGCAGATTGAACAATTTTTCTGGTCTCTAGATCCCATATTTGAAATGTCAGGGACTCATTTAGGATTTTCTGGTGTGGACAGTTCATGCCAGTGAGATCATTCCTACCTGTGGGATTTCATAGTTATTTCCCTGTGGGCTATCATTTTTAATATCCTGTGGTTTTTGCAAAGTTGCTATGAAGGAAAAAAAAAAAAGTCAGACAGCAGAATACCATGAGAGGAAGGCACTGGGGGACGTGAAGGCACACGCGACCCTCGTAAAGTTTTCGGGAAGCAGATGTGTATTGAAGGCTGACGCTCCACATCGCTGGCTGGGGAGGTCCAAACTGTGAAGAGAGCTCAGGCTGCGCTCTGGGGCGATGGGCCGTGACTGCAGTGTCTGCAGTGCCCAGTTCCATCTGGGCCTGTAGAAACCCATGAGGCTGCCTTGACGCAGCATGTCAGCAGCTGTGCTTGTGACCAGCTTGGGCCAGAACTCTGCCTGAGGCTGCATCCATTCCAAAATCATCCCAGTCATTTGGGAAGCTGAATCTCAAGACCATAGCTAGGTTTCTTTCCCCACACAGCTGCTATTCCTGGACTCAGCTAAAGGCAGAGCTCCATTGGGGTGTTGTTCCCAGAACAGTGCAGGGTACCCCATTAAAACCAAGAGCAAGGGCTGCCAAATAGCTCAGCAGATTAAAGCACCTGCCAGTGCAGGGGCCCAGGTTTGATCCCCCAGGTCTGCCATGCCAGTCCCATCCCCGGCACGCTGAGACAGCAATTGAGACTGGGCATGGTGGCATGCACCTATAATCAGCTCTTGGGAGACTGATCACTACAAGTCTGATCTAGTAGTGAGACCCTGAACACCCTGTAGACCCTTCCCTGGAATAATAATAATCATTATCATAAAATAACACCGAGAGCAGCCCAGGCCCCCATAGCACAACAACCTTAGTGTGCTGCAGTTGATCCCAGCAGCAGGGCAGACTTCGAGACCCTCTTTGCTTTCTCTCTAAGTCCTTTCCCAGCAATCTCATTTAGTTCTCCAGCTTTAACTATCCCCAGCCAGCCACGCCCTATGGCCTGTTCAGCCTTCCCCTTGGCACTGTCAGGCTCCTGCTTGGGCTCTGCATGGCCTTTTCTCCCCACTTCCCCTCCCTGTTGTCAGGGACTCTGCAGTCACCATCCAGTTCTCCCTTCTTTCCAGCCCACCATATAGTGTGTCCCCAGACTCTACAACTGCTTCTGAAATGCTGTCCAGTCATCTGTTGCCCCTCCCTTCTACCTCACGCTAGTTCAGGCCACCACCGTCTCTGGCCTGGATTCCCACAGAGCTCTTTTTTGGATTGAGCCCAGGACCTTAACACTGAACTACATCCCCAGCTTGTTTTTAGTTTATTGTAAGGCAAGGTTTCCTAAGTTCCTAGGTTGCATAGACAGGGCTTAAACTTGCAATCCTCCCACAGCATGTCACAGAGTGCTGGTAGAACAGGCCTGCAGCACAGGGCCTGGTGCCATAGAGCTGTTGCTTCCTGCTTCTCCCCTCACTCTCCAGACCAACATCATTGTTGTGCCTGCCATGAGGCCCTGTCCCAACTCTGCCCAGGCCCATTCAAGAACTCCCGCTGGTCATGGAAGAAGACACGTCCTTCCCCCGGCCTGGAATGATGATAGTATTGCCTGCCTTTCCAAGGTGCCTTCTCACACTCTCCCTTGTGCCCATTTCTTCCTGACCCGCTTTTCTTAAGCACCAGAGCCTTCTACAGGGCTCTGACTTCCTCCTGCTTCTCATCCAACTGGCTGTTCCTGTTCTCCAGGTCTCAGAGCTCTGGTGTCACCTCTGTAGAGCAGGCGCATTGCTTTGTCTGTCTCAATAAGCTCCTCCAAGAGGTATCTGGCTCATTGGCGTGGTTTTTCTCTTGAGAACACATCGTAATGTCTGTGTGGCCTGTGTACATTTTCGTAGCATCCTTCCATCTTTCATCACCCATGCTTAGGTCTGGGATACAGCAGTGATGCATAGGTCTCCACTCCCTAGGGCTTAGCATTCAGGTGGAAGAGGTAGGCACTGAATGAGAAGCAACCATGTGTTAGGACAGGCAGTGGCCACGCTTTGAGGAAAACTAGCGTGAGCAAGTAGAGGCAGATGGCACATGCAGCAGGTCGCCCTGGGTGTGGACAGAACAGACCCAGAGGAGACGTCCCAGGTTAGCGAGCAGCAGGTGGTTTGTACATTAAGTAGTTTTGAAACAAACTATTTGCAGGAAATTAATTTTGGTTCAGGTCTCAGATCATAAGTTTCAATAAAATTAAAAAGGTAAACATGGGGGCTGGGGAGATGGCTCAGTGGAATAAGCACTTCCCTGGCAAGCGCAAGGGCCTGAGTTCAATCCCCGGTTCCGCCAAAAAAAAAAAGATATAAAAGGTAAACATGGGGCCGGGGAGATGGCTCAGTGGAATAAGTGCTTCCCTGGCAAGTGCAAAGGCCTGAGTTCAATCCCCGGTTCCGCAAAAAAAAAAAAGAAAAAAAAAAGGTAAACATGCAAATGAAGCCATAAACTAGAGCAACATTGTCCTAGATATGGAGGGGTGAGAGTGGCAGAGCATAAAGGCATGGTAGCAAGCCCCCAAGTGATCAATAGACTATAATATAATATTTACAGTATGAAAGGAAAATCATGAAACTAAGATGAGGACCAGTTGGGGGAAATCCTTGCTGCACATGAGGATGACAAAGGCAATAGCCATTAAAGCACCCAAAATTCTAGCTTTTTTCTTATATTTGAATGTCTTGAAATCATAGATTTTTCAAATAATGTATATATTTAGTGTCATTAAAACATTAAACCAGCAGTACATCTTACAAGCAACAACATCTCATAATTAAAAGCTTTCTTAAGTCTAAAAACTGGGAAAAATAGTAAAGTTCTTGGTAGCAGATAGCTGACTCGTGTGCTCACGCAGCAGACAGTCACAGTCTCACTGGGGTGGCAGGGTGGCAGGTGCGGTGGTGCACAGAGATGCAAGTACCTGCTTCCAGGCGCCTTTCTGAGCACCTGCCCGTATGCCACCTGGGACCACCTGGGTTGCTGTGGGGAGCACTGAGCCCCAAGGCCCGCTGGGCAGTTGAGTGACGGAAGCCGCTTCCACTCAAGCCTTATGCCTCCGAACCCTGTACTCTGTCCCCAAACTACTGTAATTGTCAAGCCAAAGGAAATCTTCTGACTGAGTCCTGCGGACAGAGCTATCATTACCTGCACGCCCTTCCTCTTCCCACCTGCCTCGGCCCTAGATTTCAGACTCAAATCCAGGAAATGGAAACATTGCAGCAGGTTCCCCAGCCAGGACTAGTATAGTATCTTTTTAGCAAGACTAAAGTTCTGCCAAGAAGACACAGAAACAGTCTGGTCCTACATTATTTAGGTATGCTGGCAGGTGCTTTTGAAACTTGTGCTAAATAATATATACTGTTTAAATTTTAACGTGTTTTTTGAGGGCTAAACACAAATAAACAGTTCACAGTCATACGTTTGGAGAAAGGTGGAAAGGAAACAAGCAAGCCATACAGGCGCTTGGTGCCGGAGAGAAAATGGATGGGAAGCTGCCCTCCCTCAAGTTCTCCGGAACAAATCCTGTGTGTGGATCACATGCCTTGGGTTTAAGGAGCAGGAGGGCGAGGGAGCCTGTTGGAGCCCCCCACCCCAGGGGGAGGCAGTCGGTGAGAACTGGCCTCTGCTGGAGGTTGTTTCCCCTGGGCCTGGGAATTCCTGGGCAGGAGTGGTACCAGCGTGGCCATGTGCAGGCAGTGGACCTCATCGTTCCTACTCTGTGCCAGGCAGCCATTGGCTTTCCACCACTTGGGACCCAGGGAGGAGCCAGGTATGTCTAAGCCACACAGAGTGGCTGGGGAGTTCACTCTGAGGAAGACACAGCTGTGCCCAGTAGAGGCCACCTCCCAGCAGCTAGGCAGGGTGGGGCACTGGGTGAGGTGCCGGTGTGTCTACTACCTGTCTGAAAGGAATTAATTTGGTTGATGAGCAGATATTAAGTTTTGACACAGAGCAGGAAACCCTACCCCTCCCTCCTGGCTGCCTTTTGTAGCTATCAAGCACAGGATTTTTTATCAGGGTGTTTCTTGGTATTTTTTTAGTTTTGCTTTGGAGTGTTAAGGTATTGGATTAGCATCAGTACAAAAGAAAATGTGTTTCCAAGAGAAGTATTATGGCAGGGGTGCTCTGCAGAGCCTGCGAAAGCCTTGCGGAAGGTTTAAGGTTATTGGTGAAAACAGGAAAAGATTTAACATACAATGGAAAGAGTGGTCAGAAACTAGCCCACATTAATGCCAACTTTGTCAGAAGGATGACAGTAAATTCCTAGCCGTCATACACTCTTATTCTAGGTTCCTCTATAGTCAGTTGTGCTCAGTGGTATTTTCCTTTAAGCAATTTTCCTCTCTAACAGTGCTTTGCAAAGAATTTTCAATTCTGTGAGTGTTCATTGTACCAGGCAGCTGTATTTCCTAGGAAAGGGGATAAAACAAAGTACAGGCAAAGAATTTAAAGCCCAAGTTTTGCTGATTAGTTCAATCTGTGCTGGGCATGTGGACAGTATTGTGTTAGAAGTCAAAACCCACATCAGCCTCTGAATCTGAGGAAAAACTTTCAGTGTACCATGAAATACCTCCTTTCATAGATTCTGAGGCACTCTCCACCCCCCAGTGCACACACACCCACACACACACCCCTCTTCCATGTGGATCTGTCTTACAATTATTGGCATCCAATTATAACTCAGAATTTTTGTTTCTTAATGGTATAAAACTGGTGATGTACCTTATATTTGATGCTTTCATGGAATCAGTGAGACAGTAGATTGGGTTTTTACACTTAATGCTTGGGTTTTATTGTTGTGTTCGGCCTTTTCTCTTTCAAGTGCTGATTTGCTTATTAGATGTCGGGTAAAGAAGCGTCAATGGGGGTAGCCAGGTAGCACTCAGTAGTACTGAGCTAGAGGTATGTGTTTGCAGGCCGCTTCTAAGCAGAGGGCAACCTGGACAAGTACACTCTTCTTTCATTTCTTCTCCTTCAAGGCTGTGTCACAGAGACTGATAGAGTCTCAGGAATGTTCTGGCAACTCAGTTGGAAGTGTAAAAAATGATAAAGACTTCAGTGCAGCACTTTTTTAAAAAATGTATTTTTCACACCCATGGAACGTGCACCCCCACCACAAGGGAGCCTGCCAAAAATTAGACTCAGGAATAGTGTGGAGCTGAAGTAGGTGGTCCTTTGTGACAGATGGGCCCTCTGCTGTGGGGTGTCACTGGTCAGGAGGCGGAGTGTGGCAGCAGAGGGCACATGGGAACTCTGTAATTTCCATTTCATTTTACTCAAACTTCTTAAAAATAGCCCATTTTTAAAAGTCTACAGTGTCCTGAAGGCCAGCTTTTGTGCTCATTAGCTTGTCCCTAAAGATAGGGGCAGTGTTCTGAAGATGCTTTAGGTGTGGGGTTCTCCTTGCCCGGATATCCATTCTAGCATCTCCGGTGCTGTCTGTCCACTAGATGCAACAGGTGCTTTGTAACCTTATAACTAAAGAGGTCTCCTCTGAAGGTGAGCTGTCCTCTACAACCACGGCTTCCTCAAGGAGCACTGTACAGCGGCACTGCATGCAGTTGTGTGCAAAGAGTACAACAGCATGTTTCGTGGAACTGAGGTACGAATCAGATGGACAGTACGTGCTGACAGTATAATGACTTTTAAACAGCATAGAGCTCTGCCACAGCTCACCTGTGTGGTGCTCAAGGTTACTGAAGCACACAGACGTGCACATCAACATGCCTTCTTTCAAAAAACATCATCTCCCACTCTATATTAACTGGTTGGTTCACTTTAAGAATGTCTGTTGCTATTATGTAGATTTACAAATAATTTTTTTTTGTCTTTTTTATTTTTTTTTTTTTTTTTGAGACAGGGTCTCACTATGCGGTTCAGGATGGCCTTAAGCTCACTTTGTAGCTCAGGCTGGTCTCGAACTCACAACGATCCTCCTGCCTCAGCCTCCCGAGTGCTGGGATTACAGGCATGCGCCACCATGCCTGGCCTTACAAATAATATTTAACATTAGTTTTTCGAAAAGTCAGCTTTTAAGCAAAACTCTTTGGAATTGTTTCCTGATATTAAAGTAAAATATTTGGGGTTTTTTGCTTCTACTTTAACCATAATGGTCAGGTGTCCCCCTAATGAAAAAATTCTCAATGGGAGCTAATATGGATGAAAATGAAAACCAGTAACTTTTATCAAATTATAGTATGATTTGCTTAGAGTTTGTGTAGAGATGTCATCACTGAGTTTTATTCTAGAGGCCGGATAGCCCGCGGCGGGGTGCTGTTCTAACGCTACTGCGGTTCTTCTCCCTCCCAGGCCTTGAACCGGGGCATCGCTGCCGTCAAGGAGGATGCAGTAGAGATGCTGGCCAGCTACGGGCTGGCATACTCGCTGATGAAGTTCTTCACGGGTCCCATGAGTGACTTCAAAAATGTGGGCCTGGTGTTCGTGAACAGCAAGCGAGACAGGACCAAAGCCGTCCTGTGCATGGTGGTGGCCGGAGCCATCGCGGCTGTCTTTCACACTCTGATAGGTAAGGGTCCGACTGCATCTAGCTTTGGATATTCTTGTTTTTTTCATTGATTTAAATATATTTACCATGAATGAAACTAGAAACCATACTCATGAGTGAAATAAATCAAACCACACCTGTAAATACTGCATCGTCTCACTGGTGTAAGAACCTGAATGAGGGAATAAATCCAAAAGATACAACAGATATTGTGAAAGGGAAAAAAATCTGTTCAATGGGAAGGAGCAACTGGGCTGAAAGAAAGGGCAAAAGAAAGAAAGAAGGCATAGAAAAAGATACATTTATGTGAAGTACAGGATAGCTTAGATAATTACACTGCTGATTTCTACTGGTCTATTGAAAGGAGCAGTTAATGTTTAATTTTTTGTTTCTCCTGTTTAATTTTATATAATTTTTTTTTACCAATTTTGTATGTTTATATCTGGGAATCTGAACAACTAATTTGAAGACAACAATATCCAATACAACAACCATTGTTGAATTCCTACCATTTTGTTTAATGAAATTCTGTGTTGTTTCTGGTTTTTTTTTACTATTATTCTCTTTTTAAAATAATTTTTAAATAAATAAATATATTTACCAGAATAGTAGATTCCTTTGGTAATTATCAAATATTTCTCTTAAAATTTCAAATGATGAAAAGAATGAAATTTATGCTCTTAGCTCAAAATTTAATAAGTAGTTTTTCTGCACAGTGATAGCTTTGAGTCTCTGATTCATAATTCTTAAATAATGATAGGTGATTATACTTGGAAACACCATAGCAATCCATGCAGTAGACAAAATAGTAGGTAGGCATGCAACTGACAGTAGGTATACATTATTGTACCAACTTACAATATTGAAAATAAAAGTACAGTGATGGTTCTTTAGTATCAGTGCTTATCAGTAGTGAGAACAAAAGACAATACTGTATTATTTATCAGACTTTATTTCTTCTTGAGCTTCTCTACACTGCTTTATTGAAGATCAGACTGTAGACGCTCTCGACAGAGTATTCTTTCATGAAATGAAAAGGCGTAGTCACAGCGGCAGCCTCCAGGATCACAGACCTTGAGAAAGCAGATCCCTTGGGCCAGGTTCTCCTGAAGCCCCAAGAGTAAGATCTCAGAACTCAAGCAGCACATCTGCCGAAGCCAGTTGTAGAAAATACTGAACTTGCTTCATAAACCTGCATATGTGGGCCTTAGTTGCTGCTTGCAGGAAAAGCATAAATGTCAATGGTTAAATTGAAAAACAAGCAACCAAAAGATTAACCCAAACCCCTTACTGTATATTCAAAGGCAGCTGATATTTACTCACACAGTTCTGTGCAAATAGGGAAGCCTTGTAAGGTTTTCATTTTCAACATAAAATAGAATTTTGTTCTTCTGTAAGAGGAATGTGGAGGAGAGCCTGTCTGCGGAGGGGCCAATTATCCAGCCAGAGGATTGATATTGATCCTTTCGTTCATTTGTGCTCTGAGCCTCAGGCTATGATAGCTAGCATCCCATGCCTTTCTTGCCCTCAATCCTAACTATGAGTGTTCAAAGAAAATTTCTGCTGCTACATTTGCTCTAGGCCATTTCCAGAGACAGTCCATGTGTTCAGAAATTCCATATTTTTTTTTATCATAGATGTATTTAAACCGTCAAGTTCCCTTTTGCACCTCTTTTTACTTGTATCGCTAAATAAATGCAAACTCCTGTGTTAGCTGGGGGTGGATAGGTAATTACTAGCTGTCAATATCTCTACACGAGAAAAACTGAGCACACTGTGTTACTGAAACTGTTATGAGTATCATGTGGCCACTGAAACAAAAATCAATGCCGTTTTCCAAATAAAATAGAGATTTTTCTATTTTACAGTAGAACTGTAAATCTTAAAGTAAACCAAGAGTTCTAAATCAGTAACATTTAATAACTTTTTATCACAGTTGATACTTTTTGAATCAAAGTTCCTTTTTTTTTTTTTTTTTTCCTTTGGTGGAACCAGGGATTGAACTCAGGCCCTTGTGCTTGCCAGGCAAGTGCTTATTCTACTGAGCTATCTCCCAGGCCCCTACAATCAAATTTTCATTCCATGCTTTAAACATATACTTTGTTCAGTCTCCAAGAAAATGCATCTCAATTTCTTTTAAACCCCAAACTCAGAGCTTAAGGATTTCCTCCCCCTCTTCTCTGACCTCTCTCCTTTCCCACCCGGCAGTTCCGTGCTGGCTCATTTTCTGCTGTCTGTCAGCCACACTGTGGGGCTTTCCTCTCTCCCATGCTCTGCACTGCGTGGTAGGATCACGCCCATTTTCCTTTTCACTACTGGTAAACCTGTGCATACATGGTAATGACTTTCATGCTGGGAGCAGTCCACGCCCATCTAGTGTCTCCAGGGCTCCTCCCCTGCTCCGCCCACTTCTGGCTTTCCTCAGGTCCCGTCCTCCTCCAACAGGGTCTGCCTCTGTGTTCCCTTCCATCTGTCTCTTATTTTAATATTTAACTGGGGCTTCTCACATAGGAAAAACCATCCTTTGTTCTCCATAATCATAGCCACAGCTCAACCGTGGGACCACTGGACCACTGGCCTTCATCAGTGAACATTTCCCTCCCTTGGGTTCTGTGTCACCTGAGGTAGACACTTTTCTTTTAGCTTTTTTCTTTTTAATCTTTTATTCATTTGGTACATGGTCTCACTATGCAGCTCACTCAGATTCATAGTGATCCTCCTGCTTCAGCCTCCCCCGCACTGGGATTACAGGCTTGTACCACCATGCAGTTTCCCGGCCCCATGGATTGGGCCCAGGTCCTTGCATTTGCCAGGCAGGCACTTAGACTGCCAGGCTATCTCCCCAGCTCACCTTCAGTAGACACTTAAGCTCCTTTCCACTGATGAGTGCTGCCAACAGCAGCTGTTCCCATTGCTGCCTTCTCAGTCGGCTCTGGGAGGACCGTGTCTGAGTGAGGAGCGCCAACAGTGATGAAACCGAAGCACAGCTGCCGCAGGTGTGCCAGACTGGAGAGGCCACAGCTCCCCTTGCTGTGAAGCCACCCAGTGCCAGCGCAGGCCACTAGGGATGCACTCGGCTGGCTTCATCTGCTAGTGCTCCAGAGAAATCCAGCTTCTAATGAACTTCCCTGTCCTTTGTTCAGACAAAACTGATTTAGTTGTTATAAAAACTTACCCAGGTGCTCTTTCCCCAAGGCCTTCGTGAGTTTACTTCTTTTGCTCACATTCTCCTAATTTTTCATGCCATTTAAGGAAGAGAATCTTCAAGGATAAAGCAGGAGAAGGTTCTTTTAGGTCTTAAGACTGAAAGGCTGTAGGGACTGCTCCAAAAGGGAGTTTTCTATTTCAACACATCCTCTTGAAGTTTTTCTGAATCTTCTATATAAAATAAAGTCAAGGATTAAATATTTTGCTGGGGCTGGGGATGTAGCCTAGTAGTTGAGCATTTACCTAGTATATGTGAAGCCCTGGGTTTGATCCAAAAAAATTTTTTGTATAATTTTCACTATATTCATACAACATTTGTAGTGCTCACTCTTCTGTTAGCATCTGACTCCTGCTTTTTGCACCTCCATGGTATGTTTTTCACTGTCATAGTCAATTCCATGGTTCTTTTTGCTTTACTTTTGGTGTTACCTATTTCATATTAGTCACTTTCCTCAAACATGAAGCCTTTTGTGCATTTAATTAATGTATCTCTTTTCAGATATTCCCAATGTGGTCAAATTCATGTTTCCCCACAGGATATTGCTGAAGATGAATGTGAGCCACTGTCACTGTGCAGAGAAACATCATTACTATTTAGAACACACTGGCCTGCTTTAGTTGTTGGGCACTTTTGCCATAAATTATCCTATAAGGACTACAGAAGAGCCAGAGAAAGAATTTCCCTTTGTTTCACTCCCTTTTGAAATAATCCAGGGGCTTGTCAGATAGCTCAGTTGTTTAAAGTGCCACCTGGACAAATGCAATCAGGCGCATAGGACCATGGCTCAGTCCCTACCTCCCTGAGCCGCACCGTGACCTGCCCTTTTTTAGCATCCTGAACTAGCTAAAAAAAAAAAAAAAAAAAAAAACCTTCTCACTTCTGCTATCCATACTTTCAATTATATTTTGGGGACCAGGAATATAGCTCAGTAGAATAAGCGCTTGCCTGGTGAGCGCAAGAGCCTGAGTTCAATCTCTGGTTCCACCAAAAAAGAAAAACAATCCACACTGGCTCAACAAATTACACTGGGCAAATAGACTGTGCGTGCTGTTCCAGGCCCTATTGCTCAGAGTTGGGAATAGAAGAGAGATGGACACATGCGTGTGACAGTGATGTCCCTTCCCTGAGTAGCTGTGGCTGAGGCACAGGTGTGGCCAAGGCAGATATGTGGGCGTCAGCACTGACTTCTAGGCTGCTGGCACAAGCTGACTACAGCCAGTGACAGCTTCTATGAGACGGCAGGAGTAGGCTAAAGCCCGGAGATGCTGCGTGCTCAGGCCCGAGATGGGTGCCGAGGGGAGGTTTGGAACCTGAGACTACAGAGAGCTCTGCTGACCAGTAGCAAGCCAGAGGTGGGGAGGGAAGGAGAGAGGAGTGAGCCAGTGGAGCAGCCTGGCGTACACCTGTATCCACTGGCAGGGTCCCTCAGAGACTCTGACACCCGCGGCTATTTTCTGTGATGTCCCAGAGACAATCATGTTGAAACTTCCCTGGTGGTCTAGTGTTCAGGATTCGGCACTCTCTCTCAGAGACAGTCATGTTGAGCAAGGCCGATTTACTCCAATGTTCACGCATGCCTAATGCCCCTTTAGCCAGTGGGAATCAATGCATTCATGTTTGCATCATCTCATGGCTTCCAAAGGAATTGTTTCTTGTTAGGAAACAACACTGTATTCTGCAGCTCTGCACCATGTCTTTCTTATGTGCTAGTGCCTCAGGCAGGCGCTCTCAGGCATGCTGCAAGTTCTGCGATGTTTCCAGGGGAAATCCTGATTCCAGTGTGATCTGCAGCTTATGTTTTCCCAAGCTGTAGGATGTGAGTGCTCCCCACTCCTCAGTACTGACAGGAAATCTACAGACCCCTAGAGTATCATCTTCACTTAGAGACTTCAAGGTTGACCATGTCAACCTCTGAAAATCTGTGTGCTGGTATAGCTCCTGGTTCACTAACCCAGTGTCATTCCCCAGATCACAGTAGGGCAGTAGAAATAGGCTCTTGTCACAGAGCACAAAAAACTCATTTGTTGTGTCATCCATTATTAATCGTGTGCAACACTCAAGGAAAGAATCTCCTACTGGGTCCTTTTCATTATATTTGCTGGAGTTAAAGAATTCTTTCTGATTGTGTTTTATACTTGTTTTTCCTGACTGTTTCTTCTGACTCCCGTGGTGAGTGAGATGTTCTCCTGTCCTTGAGACATTTATTTGCACACTGTGGGTTTCCCCGGTGTGGCTGGAGGGTGCTCCACAGGCACACAGGCTCTTCTCCAGGAAGTGGCCTCAGTGCCCCACCAGCTGGGGGCCCAGTGTGTAGACATTTGGAACTGTGTTGGATTTGACTGACTTAAAGTCTAGAGGAGGGCTGGGCATGGTGACGCATGCCTGTAATCCCAGCACTCGGGAGGCTGAGGCAGGAGGATTGTTGTGAGTTCAAGACCAGACTGAGCTACAAAGTGAACTTAAGGCCAGCCTGAACTGCATAGTGAGACCCTGTCTAGAGGAGATAGCATAGCAGTCTATGCACCTGCCTGGCACGTGGAGGGGTTCGATCCCCATTCACATGCTTGCTGGTACTACACGGAGCCAGCCACTGAGACCAGGCATGGTAGTACACATCTGTAATTTCAGTTCTGGGTAGGCTGAGACAGGAGCATCACCATGAGTCTGACCCTGTACCAAACAAATAAATAAGTAAAGATCTAAAAAAAAAAAAAAAACCAGAGGATTCACTAGCCCCAGGTCCTGCCCTTTCTGTGCCACCCCTCACCTGGCTGTAGCTACCCAAAGTGCAAGAGTCCTGGAGTATTTGTTGGCACTTCTTGGGGCCTGTCAATCAGTCTCCCGTGTTATAGCCATGACCTCTGCCATGGACTCGTCTGTGAGGCACCATGCATAGCCCTGCAGAGTTTGCCTCTGACAGGCTTTAATTTGGGCCAGTCAACATGGTGCAGGCGATGCCCTGCTCTCACCTGCAGTGAATCCACAAAAGAGGGGAGAGACCTTGCTGACCTTGTAGTTGGTTCCAGTTAGGTCAACACTGTTTTTAGTGACAAGGAAGTTAGTATTTCCTGGCCTCCTTGTGCACAGAGATGTGGGAACCATTACTGTGATATGAGCTTTCTTTGCACTTTTGTCCAGTGGTGACTTGCCAAGACTTCTTCCATGCTTTGAAGAAGCCTGGGCAGTCCCAGAACTCGGGGGACTACACTTCTGCAGGCCCCATGGTGGGCAAGTGCAGTGATTTCCAGACCAGTTCTTCTCGCTTAAAATTCTCCCTTTCCCTTGGGTTACCAACCAGCCCTGTAAAGAGTGAATGGTCCCATTTGACATAATTCCTACCGAGAGTGTTAGGAATGAACACTTTCAAGAGAGCCTTGTAATTTGTTACCTTAGAAGCACCCCAATGGCTAACAAGATAGTTAGGCAGACAAAGCACCTGCTTTGGCAAGGACAGGGACCAGGGTTCGATCCCTGGTCCCCCATATTGGCTGGCCCGACTCCCAGGGCACACTGGCGACTGAGTCTGGGTGTGGTGGCACACTCCTGTAATCCCAGTGCTGGAGAGGCTGAAAACAGGAGGATGACTGTGAGTCTGAGCTGCATAGTGAGACCCTGTACCAACTATGTAAATGAGAAAGAAAAGCACCCCGGTACTTACTGGCTTAAAAAACATAAGCATTTCATTTTGTTCACCAAACCACAGATTGGCTTGGTAGTGCTTTTAAACTTGGCTGTGCTCCTGCCCCTGTGGCCATTTGAGGGCCAGGAAGTGACCCTATTGCTCTTGAAGGCTCCCTGGAGCAGTCCACCATGTTGTCCCTGCCAGGGGCTCACCCAGCTGAGCCCTGTGGTGTATAATCTCTGCTTCCAGAGAGATTTTTGGGCAGCTGTGGCCAGATTCCACATAGAAGGGAGGGTAGAAGCACACAAAGCCGCCCCAGGCCAAGAACCAAGGCTGCATCAGCACTACCACTGCCCACGGCTGGCCAGGATGTACTCCATACGCTAGCCCCAGCCCAGGCTCAGGGGCTAGAGACATGGCTAGAAGTTCGACGGGGGAGCTGCCATATCATGAAGAGTAGGGATGTGCAGAACACGAAGCATTAGGGACATTTCTGCTCTCAGAGTACCCCAGTTGCTTCTTTAGGGTTGATGGATTTGTGCCCTTCGTTCACTCCCTCAAATTTTATCATGAGTTTACCTGCTCCGTGGTCAAATGAGCGTATGTCCTGGGTGTTCTCCAGACATGGAGAACTGTTGTCTAGAGTTTCAGTTGCATGTTCCAAATCTTTGTGAGCCTTCCTCTACTGGTCTTAATGCTCATAAATTTAAAGTTTTGATTTGCCTTAAAATGTCACATTTCTTTTACGTACTTCATGCATGCCTGGGGTGGTATAGCTGCCCCTGGCAGAGGCCAGGCTGTCACCTCCCATGCCCAGAGCACAGTTGAGTTAAAAGTCAGTGCTCCCACCATTGTGTAGGACACTACAGCTGCCACAGCTAGTGGGGCTGCCACAAAGTGTAAAAGAAGTTACTCAGTGGGTATTTGTTGAAGTGATTCAAATATGGTTTTTTAGCTCTTAGATGGACATGCACATTAGAACCAAGGGGTGAACTTGTATGCACCCACAACAAAACCTTGAATAGTGCTGAGAAGACTTTTAAGCTTTGCTAACTTAGGAATTTGAATGAGAATACAGGTTCTAAAATTTGCATCTTGGGCCAGGTATGGTGGTACAGCCTGTAATCACAGATCAGGAGGCTGAAGCGATAGACCCACCATGAGATCAAGGCCAGCCTAAACTATATAGCAAGACCCTATCTATAAATAAATAGTAAATAAACAGTTTGTATTTTGAAAACATGTTATTCTGATCCTAATGGTGGGCTTTTTCTCAGTTTCTATTGGAAAATATATGTGTACAGACTTAGTCTGATTAATATTTATTGTGCTAGTAGCTCCAGGGTAGGCAGGTTGGAGAATCCCCGATTACAGAAAGGTCCTCATCCTGCTTGGCTGAGATCAGGGCTGCTCTGGACTTGTAGGGCTGAGGTCCTCCAGCTGTGGCTGGCGCAGTGTCATAAAACCTGCCTTCAGACCTGCTTTAATTTTGTTTTATAGCCTTCTGCCCTGCCTAAGGGTGCAGGTTGCTTTAGGACAACCTTCACAAGGCAGCTAATAGAAGTGGAAGTTACCAAGTGTTGCTGAAGGCAGCCTGCCTGGTAATTGCACTGTGGCAGATCACCCTGGCCAACAGCTCTTACTGCAAACTGCTGGAAATAGCTCAGGGCCCATGTGGAGAGACTTAGTGAAAGGGTAGGAGAGATGGGTGGAAATGGGGGCTGGAATTTCACTGTCCACTGCCAGGGTGGAAAAGACCTCTAATTTTGATCAGCCTCCTGCTTGGCCATGTGAGAGGACAAGGAAGAAAACCTGGGAGGGAAAGCTTGTGCCATTGGCCTCGGGTTCCCTCCGTCAGTAGCTGAGAGAGTAGGAGCCTGAAACAAGACGTGAATAGAAGCAAGAACAGCCCAGAAGAAGCACCTGCTCTGCACAGCACCTGGTGAACCCCACGCCTGAGAAAGCCACTGGGATGGGCTCTGGTGCTGCCCAAGGAGAGCAGAGCAGGAGCCCAGTGGTGCTTGAACCCCTCGAGCTTTGTGGGCAGCATCACGGCACTCTTATGCTGTGCTAGCTGAAGCACCTGAACAGCCTTGGAGTGGGCAGAAGAGGCTTTCCTGTGCTGATCCACTCCCAGTTACAAAAGCTCTGCTCTTGACTGCTCCAGCCACATACCCCCTCTATACTCTTTCCCAGAAGCTGCACTCATCTGTACTCAAGCTGTGCCACAAACTAGGTAGCTTAAACAACAGCTTCACAGCTCTGTGGTTGCAAACCTGAGGTCTATGGGCAGGCGGCATCAGTTTAAGGACTGCAGAAGAATCTGTCTGTTCCTTTGCCCTGGCCTCGGGCAGATGTCAGCTGGTAGTCTTTGGCTTTCTTTGGCATTCCCATGAAGTGATGAAGGCAGAGAAGGGGTGATGGGCATCTCCCTGTCTTTGTATACAAGTCTCCCCTTTTTAGAAGAGCACCAGTCTGACTGGCTTGGCAGCCACTCTGCTCAAGTATGGCCTTGTAAGTAATTACGTCTGCACTAACCTGTGGCTACGCAAGGCCACACGCTGAAGTAAAGGGCAGGACTTAGGTGTCTAAATTTTCAGAAGATGTAGTTGAGCCCACAGCCTGTCCTTCTAGGCCTCAGCCTTGCACCCATCCCTTGGTCACAGCTTTAGCCACTGTAGCCAGGTCCTGCGGCTAGCATTTGGTATCGCTGTGGCATGTGCCCGGCAGCTCACACGCTGCCCACTTGTCATACTGTTGTCTGTGGCACTGCTGTGATCTGCTTTTTGTTGGTGGATGCAGTGCAGTTGTCTGTTCATGAACAAATGGACAAATAAGCAACACTGTCGAGAGACTTCGACCCCAGGTTTCCATAGTTGGTACCCAAAGCAGCTCATTGGCGTGCTTGATGACATCCTCATCCTAGCTTCACGGCTCAGCCAGCAGAGTGCTGGTGCAGATGTGCCTCTTTCCGCACTGCAGACCCCAACTGCAGCTTTCCCTCACTGCGTCCCATGGTCAAAGACAAGCCTCCCCTACTGGTTGTCACCTCCTGAGCTCCTGATTCAAGTGACGTGGACAGCACCAATACCTCCTTCCTTCGTGTCCTTTAACCCATGTCCCCACCCCTCTTCTCTTTCTGCCTTATGACTCCCTCCCTCCTGCTCCCCACTGGCCAGGCTGGACTTCTTTTCTTGCTCCTCAGTGGCCTAGCCCCCCTCACTCACCTGTGCAGCTGACCCCTGCTCTCCTTGGAGGACTCTGAGCTTTTCTTCTCCCCCTCCCCAACCTTTCTCCCTGGAAATCACAGCTGTGCCAGATTCCTACCCCGTGGAATGCCCTGCTTGCCCCTGCAGCTACTATGATTCCCACTGTGCACCACAGTGTCCTGAACATACCCCCTGTCCCCACCAAGGCCTCACCCCCTCTACAATTCCCATCATTCAAGAGCTGAATGTGGTGGTTGAGGCAGTAGGATCACCAAGATGTCAGGGTGAACCTAGGCTACATAGTGAGCTCAAGCCTTATGTACTCATAGGAAGACCCTATCTCAAAGCAAAACAAAGAAATCCTATAATCCAAGAAAGAAAGAATCCTATAGTCTTGGCAAAGTATAGAGCGTTGTTTCTCTTTACCAATTAAAATGGTAATAAGTATTCCCTAAACTTTGAAATGTGGGGGGATTGCTACCTCACATAACTGAGACTGCCCCACTCTGACTGCTAGGTTGTTAAGTGTGTAACTACTGCTCAGAGCTACAAGTGTGTGAAAACAGCAGGAAGACTTCCTGCTAAAGCTCTTGGAACATATGGGGAAACAGAAATCGGTATTTCAGTACAGCCCTACATGTACTGATGAGGTCAAAAATACTCTGATGCTATGTTCTGTCTTTGCTAATGATACTTCTCAGGACAGCTGTGAGTGTGGGGGGAGGTTTTTCTGGGGCTGGGCAGGTGCACATTCGTGCAGCCCATGTGTGTGAGGACCTGCTGGACCCCAGTCCCATCCTGTGACAGATCTTCCCATAGGAAGGATGTCCAAAGCACCTCCTGGACATCACTGTGCACTGCCCAGGACTGACCCACAGTCCTGTGCCAGACTGGACCACGTCTACTGCACCTCAGATTGCCACCCTTCCCTCAGAAGTGAAGCAAAAAGCCTGGGAAGCCTGAAACTTTTAATACTTAAACTGAAAATACATACTAACCTCTGGAAATTTTCTGTCAGTAAATAGTGTATGTAAACATTTAGTTTCAAAATTATCCCATAAACATTCTTTTATAATATTAAAATTTTGCAAACATGCAACAAAGGGGGCATGAACACAGTGATACTTAGTAAACCTACAAAAAGCAATTGAATGAATTAAGAAGCATACAAAAGATGAACATACCACAGAAAGATGTTCATAGTTTACAAGACTAACTATAGATGACCTCATTTTATACTGATGTACACACCAGCAAACAACCCCAATGATTAGAACCCAGGGTGTTAGCCAGACCCTGTCAGAGTCATGAGATTTTAGGTGATTTTCCAATATTTTTTTCCACTGCAAACAAATATTACATCTAAATTGTTTCTACATTTTCAGGTACAGAGCCCTTTGAAATACCTGTTCCCTAAACATTGCTATGTGTTTTTGACCCTTGCAGCTTATAGCGATTTAGGCTACTACATCATCAATAAGCTGCACCATGTGGATGAGTCGGTGGGGAATAAGACAAGAAGGGCTTTCCTCTATCTTGCTGCCTTCCCTTTCATGGACGCCATGGTAAGTAGAGGAAATCTCTCACTTTTTTCTCCTTACTGGTAAACTATATGTAACATCATAGTTAGTATCTAAGCCATTTTTATGTGGACGGTTTGGTGGCAGGAAGAACATCCATATTTTTTTACGGTCTTCAGAGTTCATCTTGCAAAACTGGAATTCTGCACCCTGTCTGTGGTCACTCCTTTTCTCTTCATCAGCCCCTGGACACGCCTGTTCTGCTTCTTTCTCTGCGAATGTGACCTTCACTGTAAATACAGGTGTACAAATCTTTTTTTGAGGACTGAGGATTGAACTCAGAAAGCACTGAGCTATGTCCCCAGCGCTTGTATTTGTAGTTTTTATTTCAATACAGGGTCATGCTGGTTTGCCCAGGTTAGCCTTGAACTTGAGACCCTTTTGCCACAATCTCCCAAATTGAGATTATAGCTGGAAGTAAAGGGTTTTCAGCCACGCCCAGCTACAAATGCATCTTTGAGTCTCAGCATTTCAGTTCTTTAGAACCTACATCAATAAATGGGATTTCTGCATCATATGGTAACTCTTTTTAATTTTTTTCTTGGTGTTACATATTGAGCCAGACATGCAAAACACATATTCCACCACTGAACCATACCCCTAATCTGTCTTTAGTTTGTTGAGGTGCTGTCATCCTGCTTTCCTTTGCTTTGAACTAGCCCATTTGTCTCTGTATTTTATGAGATTTATCTCTATTTGCCACAAGTTCTGGTAGGCAACAAGAACATGATTTCTTTCAGGATCAAGGAGAAAACAGCTCTCTGATAAGCCTGCCACTTACGAGCCCCAGGCTCCTAGAGTTTTGGAGTAAGGCACTCTTGGACACGCTGGTGGTGTTTCATTACTTTAGTGGCTACGTGAGCAAAGAACCTCATGCCCACAGTTCCTTGCACTGATAGCAAAGGTACTGCCCGCTCTTCAGTCCTGGGGATTGAGCCTAGCCCTTCATGTGCAGCTCAATTAATGGAAAGCATATGTTCCTAATAGTGCCCAATATGGAAAATGAACCCCTTCTTTGGCTTCCCTTTGAATTACTTTACACTTACCATTCCCTACCCACACCTCACATATATTAGATATAGAAGGTAGTAGAGCCATCTACATTAGAGTGAGGCCATAGCAGTGAGCACATGGTGCCTGCCTGGCAAGTGCAAGGTCCTGAGTTCAATTCTTGGTACCAAACTAAAGGACATATGATTGAGTTCCTCAGGGGTTATCAGAGTTCTGAACTGGCTGATAGTCACATGACTGGCATGGGCTCCTCCACTCTGCCAGCTGTCTGCAGGTCTGCAGCCTTACGTGTTAGCCTGCTAACTGGGACGTGAACACCCATTGTGTTCTTCATTGCCATGAGGTCACTGTAGGTGGCATAATTGGGGTCACCAGCATCCCACATGCAGCCTGGCTTTACAGGGATGCAGAGTATGAAGTCTTGTCATCAGAGAACCTTGATACTCTTGGCCTCCTAAAGAGTTGGCTTCTGACTCCTGAGACTGAGTCTGGAACATTGCTTTGTCCTCTGTCCAGAGTGGAAGCGGGACCCTAACAGGGAAGTACAGTCAACCCCATGCTGGGTTCTGGGGCCCGGGAAAGGCAGTAGAAGTCGGTCACACTCTCCCGGCTCCCACTGCCCTTTGGCTTTTTTAATTTGCCATGAGGAAGGTTGAAAATCACAGCACAAACTCAGCCTCCCTATTCCAAAAATCTAAAATCCTAAAGTTCCAAAATCCAGAACTTTTAGAGCACCAACATGACACAGTGACAGGAAAATCCCATACTCCACCTCATGTGTAAAACCCTGTGTCATGCACAAACTATTTCAAAGATTATATATAGTTTTCTTCAGGGTATGTGTATAAGGTATATGTGAAACATAAGTAACACTTGTGTTTGGATTTGAGTCCAAATCCAAGATACCTCATTTTATATGTACACATATTCCAAAATCCAAAAAAAGAAAAAATTCAATTCTGAAATTCTTCAATTCCTAAACATTTTAGATAATGGATACTCACCCTGTCTAGCACTAGAACATTTGTATTTGTTACCTTTTTCTTCCATGTTTTATCTATAAATTCTCACAAAGACCCTAATATGACATATAATAGAAGACACTGCTAATGAAAAATTAAGAGTTCTCACCACCCTCCCTTGCACTGCACACACACACACACACACACACACACCCCTCAGGCAGCATGGCCCTGACATGCTGGCTAGAGAGGTAATGTTTGGAAGCCAGGGTCTTACTATCTAGGTGGTTTTGCTGATCACAGCTCTTTTCAGCACCCACCCTGGGGACCCCTGAGGGGAGGGAGGCAGCAGAGGAGCAGTTGCGGTGAGAAGTCAGATGTCAGACCCTCCTCCAGCCCTGCTGTCTGCTGGGCTCGGGCTTGTCTGTTCCTGTGGTAAGACTTTCAAAGACCCAGAACACTGGCTCAGACCCTGCCCAACTTGAGGACAGTAGCATAGATCTCTCCTGGGTCCATGGGACCTCTGATGATGCGACAAATCAGGCCCGGTTAGCACCCATCTTGTGACGCACTTTCTAGGAGGACCTGCTTCTGTGTCGTGCAGTCTGCTCCAGGAGTCGTCCTGTGTCTTCCACTCTTGCTGCCCATCTGGCTTCCTTCTAGGCTTGCAGACCTACTGAGTGAGTGTGTGTGTGCATGTGTGCACGCGTGCACTACATATAGATATTGCTACTGAAGAAAGACATGCGGTCACTCCTTCCACTTAAAAATCAGCTGTCTAGCCACCAGCCCAGCCCAAGTTACAGACTTACCAGTCCTGTGCTGCTGAGACATTTGGAGGTAGATAGTGTGGTGCAGGGAGGCCCAACAGCGCATCTCATCACAAATTCTTTCCTCTCTGGCAGGCGTGGACCCATGCTGGCATTCTCTTAAAACACAAATACAGCTTCCTGGTGGGATGTGCGTCCATCTCAGACGTCATAGCTCAGGTAACTGTGACCTGCGTGTCCGCTGGCACGCCCAGCCACCTCCAGGTGTGACAGGTGGAGTCTTGGTGGCCCTGTGGTGTGCGGTGCTCCTCTCACCTGGCCTGAGCTGGGCAGCCTGTTTTTCTAACTTCCTATTTTGATATAACTTCAGATTTACAGAAAAGTTGCAAAAAGAGTAGAAAGAACTTCCCATGAATTCTTTACTTGAGTCCCTCCAATGTTGATGTCTTATTACATTTTCTGTCTCTCTATGTCCCTTTTTCCTCCCTTTCCTGTCTCCCTCCCCTCCCTTTCTCCCTCACAACCCTACTACTTTTGTTCTGGTGTGACAGTGAGTTTCAGATAAGATGCCACTTACCCCTACATCCCTCGTTGTATTTCCTAAGAAGGAGGACACAGTCTCACCCAGTGTAAGAATAATAGTCAAAATCAGAGGGCTGGCGAGATAGCTCACTGGATTAAGTGCCTGCTTGGGCAAGCATAGGAACCAGGTTCCATTCCCAGCACCGCATGCTGTGCCAGCCCACCCCAACCAGTACACTGAGACAGCCACCAAGAGCAGGTATGGTGGTACATGCCTGTAATCCCAGCAATAGGGAGGCTGAAAATAGGACCATCACTGGGAGCCCGAGCTGTGTAGTGAGACCCTGTACCAAACACATTTTTTAAAAAAAGCAAACTCAGGAAATTAATGTGGATAAAATATTAATTGATTTACAGGCTGTCAGAATGTGCAGAAACGGCTCCCCTGTGGCATCCTTTAGAGGAGAAGCAAACCTTAGCTGATGAGTTTCACTTAGTTTTCACATCTCCCTTAACCAGAAATTGCTTTCTAGCACTTATACTTCATGACAATGACAGTTCTAAAGAGTATACAGGCCGCTGCTTTGTGGGAGCCCCTCTGGGGAGGCTTGGGGCTGGGCTGCATGTGATCTCTGTGGAGTGTTCGGTACACAATGAGAAAAGGAAGCTCCTTCACTGGTCACATGTGCCCTTGTGCAAGCAGGAGGATACCGAGTGGTTGGGAGTTTGACTGCTGCTTTGGAGAGTGTGCGCAGCATGACAAGCGCTGCCTCTGGACCATTCTGAGGAGGTCCCAGCATCTCTGTAACCTTAGCCGCAGCAGGCAGCCTGCCGCAGAGCTGCCCCTCTGGACTGTTCCAAGCATCACTGCTTGGTGTGGGTGCCGCTCCGAGCCGCCACTTGTGTGTCATCTCCCGGCATCCAAGGAGCCAGCTCGTGGGTCTTTCAGACACAGCTCCCTTCATGTGGGCCAGTTCTCCGAGGCTGGCGTCAGCTGGCTTTGTTCTTCCTTTCTTCTTCCACTGATGGTACCACTTGAAAAACGTAAGCAAAATGGGATTTTTGTTCCCATAATTTGTCAGTTTACTAAGATCCTGCCATCAGGCTAGGGGACATTTCTGGCTGGAGGAAGGGTTAGATGTCCCTAAGCACCTCCAAACTTGCCCTCCCATTCCAGGAGCATTTCTGTGCTTCGCATTGCACTGCGTACTATTTTAGTTTTTGAGACATGGCCTCACTGTGCAGTCCAGGCTGTCCCTGAACTTGCAGAGATTCTGCTGCCTTAGCCTCTTGGGCACAGGGACAATAAGCATGTTGCCACCACACCCAACCTGAAGAGATGTTATTTTAAAGGCAAAAAGAAAAGGAAGGGGAAAAAACGGTAGATACACTTGACTTTGCCTAAGATAAACAGAGCAGATATCCAAGGGCAGAAGAAAAAGCAGGCTTGTGAGATCACTTTGCCAGGACGCCCACAGCTGCCTTCCTCCCTGGCTTTAAACCTGATCCTGGCCCTGGCCTGGTGAAATAAACAGATCTGGTAAAAGGGGCGGGAAGGCTGAGTTCAGAGGCCATCTGGCCCCAGCTCTTCCTGGTGAAAGAGTTATTTTAAACAGCCTGCTGTCTGAGTTCCCACCACAATGTGGTTGAAAGAATAGTCTCTGCTTTGTTTTTAAGTTTGCCCTGCCCCATCCTCACTCTTCTCATTATCTAGAGGCATTTGTTACTTACCTGATATGGTCATATGTAAACAGAGCCTGTTCACAATACCTTGAACTACCACCTGGGCAGAAATAGAGATAACTTTAAGCGTGTTAGTGGTGCCTTGAATGTCAGCGGCAACTCTTATTGTCCTCAGCTGATGGATTCCACGCAAGGGAACAAAAGGCTCTGGGTTTGCTTCAAGGAAGCAGGGCTTTTCTGTGCCACCAGTACATCAGACAGTTCCAATTGTTCTAATCAATGACATTGCCAATCAGTTTGTAAGAAACACAGCTGTGTTTGCTCAATTTCCTGGTCATCTGGTACCCAAGGGACAGTTTTCTTGAGGTTGTTTTCCTTCCTGGAGCCTTCTGTCGTCTGTCCTTCTCTTTGCAGTTAGCAGAGCCTCCAGGATGGCTCATTGGCACCTGCCTGGACTGAGTAAGCTCCCTGCTCTGCTCAACTCCGCCTCTCCCACCCCCAAGCCCCAGTCTTGACCAGACCCACTTCTCCAGCTTTCTTCTCCCCCACCCCACCCACCATCACACAGCTGATTGAGGGCTGAGCCACAAATGCCAAGCCTCCTCCCTCACCTCATCTGACCCTTAGAAACTGTCACACAGGCACACACATTTTCCAGCAGATGACTTCATTTCACTTTGTGAAGAAAATGGTGGCAGCCTAATTCTGCAGCTTCCAGCCCCTGGACCTGCAAGCTTAGGTTCAGACTTTAGATCAGTGTTGCCCTAATTTCAGGGGAAATGCCTCAGCCCCGGAGATCCCAATAGCCCAGGCCTGCTCATATGACCCATAGAACCAGTCGAGAGGCAAACAGTGGGGCAGGGCCAAAAAGGAACTTCATGCAGCACAGCTATGCTGGGAGGACAGGTCACAAGGTTTAAGAGCTGCCTTCGAGGGGCTGGCAGGGCCCAGGGGTTCAATAGGATATTGGAGCAGAGTCCAGGTTAGGGGTTGCATAGCTGGAGGCTTGCAAAGTATTCCAGAGTTACGATCTAACTGATTCCTGTCACAGGGCTGGTTCTGTAAAGGCCTGGAAGATCATTATCACCTGAGGGGGACATCTGGCTCTCCTGTGCTAATGGCTCCTATTTTGGGGGTCAGCGTCCATCCTGTCATATAGTAACTGAGTGCTGTCATCATGGGGTGTCTGGGAGACTCTGCTTTTCCTAGAATCAGGTATTGTTCATGGAAAAGCACTCAGTTGGCTGACCCTGAAATCCCGAAAACCAGTTATTCTTGTCCTCAGCCTTGAAGGAAGTTGAGATAGACTAGGGACATTGAGAGTAGTACAGCTTGTACCGTGGGTTCTTAGACTTCCTACAGGACTGACATGCCTATGTGCAGCGCTGAGCCAGGCCTAACCCAGAGTTTTAAGGTAACTGAGATAGGTACAGAAACAAGGGCAGAGGTGTCAGGCTCCAGCCTGCATTCTGCTGTCCCTGGGTAGCTCAGCCTCTTGGGCCTTGCTGCATCTCCTAGATGCAGTGACCCTCTAGCTGTCCAGGGCTAGAGACACTTCCTCTTGATCCCCACATCCATCTGCAGCTGTGATTCTCTCTGCATCTACCACTTCATAGCCAGAGTTCTTGGGAAAGCAGTTCCCACAAGTGGACTCTACTTCTTCACTTCCCCTTCCTTCCATCCCCTGCCCACACCTGGACCCACCTGGCTCAGTCCAGCCAGGTTGTCCTTCTGAGAACCCTGTGCTGTCAGCCACAGGAAAGTTCTCTGTCTCAGTAGCTCTTGGCTGTGGGAGCCCCTCACAGGTCAGTACCTGGAGTGTCACATGCTGAGTATGCTAGTGGGGCCTTCGCCAGGTGGTGCCCAGTGAGAAGTCCTTAGGCAACCAGGGCACCCTTGGAGGGGCCTGTGGGACCCCAGTTTGTCTAGCTTCTAGTGTGCGAGATGTCATCTTGCCCTCCTATGTACATTCCCACCATTGCATCATGCATGAAGCTGCACAGCCAGGTTACTGTCTAGACTTTGGACCTCTGTCCAAAGCTGAGCTAAAAATTCTCTTTCTAAGAAAATTAACCCACCCAAAGTATTTTATCATCGCAAAAAAAAAAAAAAAAGACTGACACCAGGCCCTAGGTTATGCCTCAACTCTTGTCATTCCCGTAGGTGGGCACTCTGTGCCATTGTTTTGTGAGTGTCCCTGACCACCAGCCAGAAGGACAGGCCTGGGACTGTCTCCCTGTCACAGGATCCCAGCACCTGGCCCTGGGCCAGCACAGGTAGACTCCCTGGGAAAGCCCGCACTGCTCAGGAAATAACCTGACATGGGGATGCTGTCTGCAATTCACAGCTGTAATTCTGCATGCAGATGCAAGGACACAGGTGTTATTTTGAGTTACTAAATGAAACAGTCCACCATGAAGAGACATAGGATAAGTGGAGCACATAGCGTGGATCTATTAGAAAATCAGGGGAGGCTGTCAGCATTGTCCTTTGGCCCTGGATACACCCCCTGCCGAGCCTGTGTACCCTCCTCCCTCTACTGTCTCTCCCACACCGTGCACCAGGCCACTGTCTTGTCCCCTCTACATGTACTCCCATTGGTGCGTACCTTCCCTCCCCTCATCTAGGTCCTCCTCTTCCATCTCATCTGTCCAGCTAGTATCTCACAGCCATCCTGTGTTACAGTGTAGGCTTGGGAGTTGTGAAATGTGCAGCTTGCTGTGGACACACGTACTCTTGAGTATGCACCAGAGGGCACCATCTTTAATTAGATCCATATGTGCAGATTGGCCCCCGTCTCTGCGTTACACACAGTATGTCCCAGCAGGGCCTTTCCCAGGTAGCCCTCTTGGGGCAGCCATGGGCATCCTTCTTACCATTGCTGAACTCCTCGGTGCCTTCAGGGAGTGTGTGCAACTGTGCGTGAGTGTGAGCACCACCCTGAGGTGTCCCTCTCCTGCCCAATGTCTGTCACAATCTTCTGTCCTTGCTTGAACTTGGTAGCAGAGCATCAGGTTAACCCTCAGATAAGGATCTTGCAGTGGTGTTGTACTCATAATGCCTATTTTCTTGTGCCCATTTGACCATTAAAGTGAGACTGCATGACATCTTCAAGAATCACGATGAAGCGCACTTTGGCACCTGTGCCATTGACTGGAGACTAATGTTTTATTAGGATTCCAGGCTCTCCTAAGTGTGCGCCTTTCAATCCATTCTACTTTCTTATGTTAATATTTTAGATTTTAATTTTGGTTGCTGTACAGCAGTTACCGCTGACACTTAGGGCAGCACTTTGATCCCTTCCATCCTATAAATGCACATGTGCCCTCCCTTGGACTGTCGCAGGCAACCACTGCCTGCAGCCCCACACCCAGCATCCAGAGGTAGAAGCTCCTCTGCCTCCAGGAGGCCAGAGCCTCTACATATTTGTTAACCAGCTGTGCTGTTGCCTTAAAGGAACCTAAATGGTGGCTGCACCAAGATGGTGGGTAGCTGAGAGCAACAGCAGATCCCAGCCTCAACCAGCCCTCTGCATCAAGATCGAGGGTCCCAGGGTCAGGAGGGTCGGTTCCTGCCCCTGTTGGCCAGCCCTTCGCCCTCTGCTGACCCTTGCCATCTTCTTATCTTGCAGGTTGTTTTCGTAGCCATTTTGCTTCACAGCCACTTGGAATGCCGCGAGCCGCTGCTCATCCCCATCCTCTCCCTGTACATGGGTGCGCTCGTGCGCTGCACCACCCTGTGCCTGGGCTACTACAGGAACATCCACGACATCATCCCCGACAGCAGCGGGCCCGAGCTGGGGGTACGTTGCCATTTGAGGAGGACTGAGCAGAGCGATATGTTTTTTACCCTGTATGAAAGGAGAACTCAGTATCATGTGTGTGCTCTGTGTGATGTGCCCCAAGCCCAAGGGCTGGCTGGTGCCTACAGGGAAAGGCAGTAGGAGAACGAAGGAGCTCCATGCTTATCTCTTCTTTTTGCATTGGCCAATTTCACTCTTTTCTTCAGGTGCTCACCCCTGGCACCAGTCAGATCCAGCATCAGGTACCATAGGGTGACAGAAACCATTAAGACACATTCTGTGGGATAGGGGATGGGCTGGTGAGATAGCTTGCTGGGAGGTCTAAGAACCTACCTGGCAAGCACAAGGACCCTGGTTCAGTCCCCGGCACCACATGCCATGCCAGCCCCAGAACCCCAGGTGCACCGAGCCAGCCACTGAAGCCGGGTGTGGTGGTACGTGCCTATAATCCCAGGCTGAGGCAGGAGGATTACCACGAATCCAAGATGCATAATGAGACCCTATACCAAATAAATAAATAATTTAAAACTTAAAAAAAGATACAGTCCTCTTCAAGCAGTTTTGCAGTCCACATGGCAGACAAGACCAACACAGAAAAAGCAATTAAACCTGAATGTGAGGCAACACCGAACTGCAAGGAGAAGAACGCCTCGATGCAGCAGGGGCACAGGAATATAGACAGGAAGCTTTTGCATAGAGGTCGGGTTGGCCTGTGCCTTGAGAACTCCATAAAAAGAAAGTCAGGGGCTGGGGATTTGGCTCAGCAGTAGAATGCTTGCCTAGCAAGCTGGAAGCCCTGAGTTCGGTCCTTGGCACCAAAAACAAAACATAAATCTCTCCTGAAAAACAGTTCAACCAAAAAAACACAGTAATTAAAAAAACAAGGCAACTACATAAAAAGAAAGTCAGACATGTGACCTTTTACAGGTAACCAAATATTCTGTCCATCGTAAAGAAAAGCGGTACCTGATTGCCAGGCAGCTAAGTTTTCCATAGCTAGTAGATATCCTTGGAGGTTCCACATATAGAGATGATCATGCATAACTCCAAGTAAGTCGCCTCACTGTGCACCGGCCCCCTCTTTCACCACATGGTGCTCTCATGTTGCCCACCTGCCTCCGTCCTAGGCAGGGGCTTCAGTGGGATCGTACCCACCTCGTTATTTCCATCACCAGGTAGACAGTGTCACATTGGTTTTGACAGCAATAGTCCATCTCGGCGCTCAGCTCCAGAAGGCTGAGGTGGCTCCAGGGTGCAGCTCTCACCATGCTGAAGAAGCAAAGCCGAAAGCATGCAATGAAAACCCGTCTCTAAAGATAGCATCCACTGTAGCTGTGGAGGTCTTACGAAGTGACTCATTCTTTACCAGGCTTTTATTGCGTGTGTTTCTGAACAACTCATGTGACTTGCTTTGCAAACTCGGAGAGGCAGAACCTCTGTCGTCAATTTCCACAGTGCCAAAATACTTAGGCACATGGATATAAGCTGCCTGATTCCAAAATAGATTGTAACACTTCGCATTTCTGAGCCTTCCCACCCACTGATATGGCTCATAGCCCATCACTCTGATGATATAAAGAAGGCCTAATTTCAAACATGTTTATCAGGCCTGAAAGCTGAGTTCTACCTCGGTTAGAGATTCCCTGTATGGAAAATAGTGGTTGCAATCCATCAAACTTCAGCGTGTTTTAATTTCACACTAATTTTCCACTGTCTGAATTGGTTTCTATTAAGACTACATTTAATTTTAATTCAGAGTGGCTTGTCTATGAAGGTTACATACATATGCACATATATTACTGTGAAGTGTGGTGAACTGACTCAGGGTTGGCATGAAAAACAAGAGTTTCAGTTTTCTGTTCTGCCTCTGGACTTGGTGAACTTCCTGTCTCCATTTCTTAATACAGGGAGATGCAACAGTCAGAAAGATGCTGAGCTTCTGGTGGCCTCTGGCTCTAATCTTGGCCACGCAGAGAATCAGTAGGCCCATCGTCAACCTCTTTGTGTCCAGAGACCTCGGCGGCAGTTCTGCAGCTACAGAGGTAGGGCAGCTTGGGGTGTGGGGACTTGCAGCAGCCTTTGCAAGGAGGCTGAAACTTACTTCTAGTTCGTTTCGCATGCTCAGGAGACCCTGCCACTCTAACCTGTGTGACGCGGTCATGGTGGGATGCCAGAGGCACCGTGCAGTAACCGAGTCACGTAACCCCATATTATCTTGAGCATGGAGGGAGACGCGCACATCCTCCCTCCAGTGGAGGCACAGGAAGGGTCCAGTTGCTGAGGGGCTCAGCTGGCCACACCCAGGCTCTACCTACTACCCCAGGGCTTTCCATATCTCCATGGCGACCACAGGGGCCTCTTTGCCCACGGAACTTGCCATGTGGGGGCAGAAGAGACAGTGCCCATAGGGAACAGGGCCTCTGCTCCCAACCCACTGTCACATCTTGCCACCAGATCTTGGGGAGCAGCTGGGCTCCCTGCCTCTCTCTCAGTGGTGAAGCCTGTGCTGAGTGACTTGTAACCCAGCCATGGTCTGGAAACTGGCAGCTCCTCCAAGGAGCGGGTTGACTCGCTTTTTCCCTATTTCGAATCAGCTCTGGACAAACAGAATGACTTCACTTGTTTCCTTCTCCTCCATCACCTCCTGCAGGAGGGCGGGGCTGCTCCCTAGGACCTCTGCTTACACGTGGCTTTGTGAGGAGAGGCCGAGCCCTGGACAGCACTGTCAGCAAGTCCCCAGCCCAGAACACTGTGCCAGTTTCCATGTCCAAGGAAGCAGCTCGTGTTGGCAGGAAGGATCAGCCTGTAAATCAAAAGCAGAATGCTTTCTCTTGCCTCAGTTTATTCCTGGAATTTGTCTTTGGAATTATGGCTGTCACCTTGGGCAGCTTCTTTCACACAGCAGCTTTTTACCTTGAGGATATAAAGTGTCCTGGAAAAAGCATGGGACACCCATGACCTGTGTGCTAGAATTCTACCTTCACCTTAGAACAAATGAAAGGAAAAGGGTACATCCTACATTAGTGCATTTCCGAGCTGCTGGCCATGTGAGAGCCCCCTGCGCATGGGTGTGCGTCCCACATTGTGTGCTCTTCCTGGGCTCCTGTCAGCCCACTTAAGATGGTGCTGTGCTCCCCATTCTGTGGGAGGAGTAGAAAGGGAGCCCCCAACATAGCTGTAGATGATGGAGGAGGCTGGGCCTTCACTCTGCCTGACCAGTTTTGCTCCTCATCCCATGTTCCTTCACACACCAGGGACTTTCCTCTTGTTCCTAGCATGCTAGACACTGCTCCTCTGTCCATTAAAGTAGCTGCAGGCTGTTCTCCTCCTGGCCTGATGAGTTAGAGTTGAATGTGCCAGGCTGTAGCGTGAGATGCTGTGTTTTCATCTTCCTTTTCATGCACACAAAAAAGCTCATTTTCATGGAAACACATGGACAGCTATATGAAACATTTATTAGCTTTATTAAATTAAATTTTAATTCAGGCCATTAGTCTAGAAAGAGAGTGCCAAAACGCTATCAACAAATGTAAGGTGTCAGTCACCTCAAACAAGAGAGATGGAGAGGTGTGCATCTGAGACCCAGAATGGAAATACCAGTGAGTTCTCTTCTGAGGAACCAGAGTTGGCATCTCAAACCTCTGAACCTGCTTCCCCATGACAGTAACACCTGCCCATATCCTCTCCACTCTGGCCAGTCACAGTCCTGTGCCGGTCAAAGCCAGTCACTCAGTATGGGGAGATCTGCCACATGGCATGGCAGGGGCTGGAGGACTCTGCTGATGGCCGCACTAATACCACTCACTCCTCTCTTGCAGGCTGTGGCAATTTTGACAGCCACATACCCCGTGGGCCATATGCCATATGGCTGGTTGACAGAAATACGCGCTGTCTACCCTGCATTTGACAAGGTAAGATCTGTGGCACAGTGTCAGAAACATGCTGTTTAGGGCTAGGGAGATGGCTCAGTAGAATAAGTGCTTCCCTGGCAAGCACAGGGGCCTGAGTGCAATCCCCAGTTCCACCAAAAAAAAAAAAAGAAGAAGAAGGAAGAAACATACTTTTAAAAATTATCCCCTCCAGGGCTGGTGAGATAGCTCAGCTGACTAAGCACCTGCCTAGGCAAGCACAGGGACTGGGGTTCAATCCGGCACACTGAGCCGGCCACCGAATCTGGGCATGGTAGTGCACACCTGTAGTCCCAGCCCTGGGGAGACTGAAAACAGGAAGATCACTACAAGTACAAGCTGCAATAGTGAAGTCCTGTACCAAATACATAAAAAGAAACAAATAAATAAAATTATCCCTTGTGTGACAGAAGTCTCCAGAGGCTGTTTCCCAAGCCCACCTTCTTTGGTGAGGTTAACGGGAATTGCAGGACACTTTCTGAAAACACCAGGGCAGGTTGAAATCCACCTCTGTGCCAAGCCTGTGGCGCTTCTCCAAGCTGTATGTTCCTCTGGCAATTTTTTAGGAGATTCTTTTAAAGCTTTGCATGTTTGCAAAAGAGCAGATAAACTCTTAGAAGCACTACACATTCCATTTCATTTCTGTAGCTTATCTCCGTAGTTCAGGGAGCGCCTTGCTGCCTCACACGATGGCTAAGTACAGACACGAAGCTGCCTGTGGTAAGGGTACCTGCTCACACACATGGTCCATGCAGAGGACTTGGTTCTGAGGCGGCAGGCTCATTCCCGCTGAAAGTCTCATGGGCAGCAGCTCTGTCCAGCCCTGCTCCCAGGCCCAGGGAGGGTGGCGCACAACTGTTGTGACCTGGTGCCTATGGTGAGATCGAGACTTCTGGTCATTCACTACATGTCCGCTCCGTTACAGCTCCATTATTGGAAACTGTGGGCTTTTACCTTAAAATACTTGTGGCACCACCTGTCCAAGAGCAATACATGCTGTTTGCAATGGAAAAGAAGCAAATAACCTGCTGTTCGTGTCTTAGTGTGTTTTGCGTTCAGTCTCCATAGCATAAGTTCGAGGCCCGTGCTGATATCATTTTCTCTTATCTCACAAAGAGCCTGTGAAGGGAGGGGAGGAATTCAGCAGATCAGGGGTCTCCAGGAGGTTGGCTGTGGTAGACTCCGCAGCCTGGGCTGAGAGCTTCCCCATTCGCCACCTTCTCCTCAACTTTGAGGAGAAGGACACAGAGCCCTGGGAATGACACAGGCAAGGCCACAGGCCGCGTCTGCCTCCTTTCACGCAGCTGCCTGCTTCTGACCTGCCCCCTGTAACCTGCACATGAGATCTGGGGCAGCTGCACCCCAGCCTTGCCCTGGGCCAAGTGCTCCCCTCCAAGCCCCTCTGTCAGGAGGTGAGTGTAGACCCCCTAGCTGGCGCCTGGATACAGAGTTTCTCCAAGGAAATGCTTCTGACTACAGCCCACTGGCCCTGATAGGGAGGGGCAAGCAGAGAGGGAGGCAGACAGACAGACAGCAGACAGTCTGTACCATGAGCTTAATGCAGTCTCCAGACAGAAATCACTTTTAAGGAACACACATAGGGAGGTAAATCCTAGAAACACAAAATGGATGGAAGTCCTTTTAAATCTTGGTCCTAGCTCTGGAGAATAAGATTATATGATGCAGTTTGCTGACAGGAGCAGGTACTGAAGTGCTAAATCCTCCTGGCCGGGAAAGCCCCATCTGGAATTGGTTTGGGCCATCTTGAAATAAAACTTAGCAGCACCACACTGTATGGCTTCAACAAGAGCACCCAAGAAAAGTGTTGTTTTATTTCTAATTACAGAGGGTAGGAGTTATGAAAAAGGTCTTTAACAAGTGTACCTCTGGCCAGAAACTTGGGTTACTCAGAGTTCTTTAAAACCTCACCCTCTGCCTACATGGGCCCGTGGACACACCCTGGGCTAGTCTGTGCAGTCACCAGCACCTCAGACCCCATGTGGAGCTCCAGCCTCCACAGTCCTCCTTGTCCTCGTTGTGGGTGTGTCACACCTTGCCATGGTGCAGGCTACAGGGGAGCTGGGAGGTTCCCACTGGGCAGTGCAGTCTGCCCTGTCGCATACTATCGGCCAAATGCAACTCCTGCGCTAGTCTAGAGACACTGACATATATTTCAGACATGCAGGTATCCCCGCTGGGTCTGTAGCATGTAAGCACAGGGACAATGAAGGTTTGGCGAGGTTGCCTGGCTCTCAGGGTGGCCTCTCTCATACCACTAGGGCACCCCCAGTGGACTGATGCATGATGAGTACATGGATGGCGACAGCAGTGCAGCATGCTGGGATGTGTGTTCTCTGTGGCAGCAGCCTGGTAGAAAGGCAGCTGTGCTTCAGATAGCAGGAAGAAGTGACATTCAGAGGTGACACTACAGCATCCTCGAGGGGAAGGGTTAGGAGAGATTCCAGAGCCTCCAGCCTCCCCACTGAGGAAACCGGTATCCTTCCCAGCAGGACCCTGGCAGCTGCATGCGTGTGTGTCCCATTAGCCTGGGCGTAGAACCAGGTGGTGAGCTTGTTTTTGTTTGTTGGCTCCAGACTAATTAGATCTGTAATAAGGCAGAGGTTCTCCTTTCCTGGAGATTTTCCTGGCTGTGGGGCCAGGTGTGTGGGTTGGGGTGAGGCTGTGTGGCAGTAAGACCTGGAGAATTGCAGCAGGCCTCAGATTAGTGGCTTACAGAAAGCCATCTGAGCCAGCCAGAGAATTGACTTTCAGTCAGTCCATTGTCACAGAGGCTCCTTGGGAGCACCCTGGGCTCAAGAAAGACATGGGCAGCAGGGCTTCAGAGCCCATGACATGGGTAGAAACAGTGCTCGATTTCAGAAGGCACAGTCCCACAGGGGGCCAGGAGCTGCCCACGTGTGCTGTCCCCAAGGGTTGTGAGGAAGTGAGGCCCCAAGAGAGCCAGAAGTCAGAGGACACAGGTAGGCTGAGGGTGATAGGCCTTGAGGAAACTTGTGTCTGGGGAATCAGGAGACCCAACAGCAGAAGGAAGAACAGAAGCACCCCTATCCTGTGGGAGATCAAGGAGCCATGTGGAGAAATGACAAAGGAAACATGAGACTGGGCCATTTGAGCAAGGCCTTGAATGCCCAGGCAATTGAAGTCCATTTGATGGGGAAGAAAGGAGCAGTGGAGGTCACTGAGCAGGCCTTGGCCATTAGCAAGACGACCCTGGTGACCGAGCACAGTGACTACAGGCTTTTGGGGCTGGGCAGGGTGAGGTGAACTGCTGGCGCCAAGGGAGAGGACTGACTCAGCCTGGAGTTGGGTCTGGGCACCTCCACACGAGAACTGACAGCCATCCGGGAGACCCAGCATGACGGCTGTCTTCCAAGCTGTCCCTTGGCGTCCACGCTCCAGGCACCTCACAGAAAACAAGATGCTCTTTGAGATCCCAGGGTCAGCTAGGGATACCCTGGAGCCCAGTTGTCATTGCTGTTCTCTTTCCCCAGAATAACCCAAGCAACAAACTGGTGAATACAAGTAACACAGTCACCGCAGCTCACATCAAGAGATTCACATTCGTGTGCATGGCCTTGTCACTGACGGTAAGGGGAACACATGGCCCTGCGTCTGTCTCTCTCTTTCTGACTCTGTCTCTCTTTCTCTAAAGGGGCAAATTGCCATTTTTTAAATGTATTTAGTACAGGGTCTCACTACTCAGCTCAGACTCATATGAGCCTCCTATTTTCACCTTCCCCAGGGCTTGGATTACAGATGTGCACCACCATCCCGGATCTTGGTAGCCTACACCTGGGGACAGGGCCGGTGTGGCAGATAGCGCTAGGGATCAAACCCAGCCCTTACACTTACCTAATCAGGTGCTTGGTCCACTGAGCTATCTCGCTGCCCCTCAGATTGCCATTCTGAAGGGAGGACTTTTATTCCATAATGTGTTGCTATGCCAGATTCATTAATGTCTTCCAGCACCTGCTGTCCTCCAAATGTGAATGTCTTTACTCAAGGAGATTGTGGTGTTGGGGGTGGGGGGGTCTGCTTCTAGTATTCCTCAGGATTCCTCGTGCAATAAAGAAAGACAGACTTTGCCTTTAATTTGAATATTTCTCTCATCTCAAAAGGAATTTCTAACCCATTTTCTCAAAATCCAGTCAGCTTCATACCCATCCCTACCCCAAATGGAGTTGGTGTTAGTTCACTTTCCCCATAAAGTTCCTTCCCTAATTATGTTATGCCAATGCTACCAACTTACTTCTCATTATTTAGCCAGCCCCTGCTAGATTCAGGGCGTGGTCTCTCCTCCAAGGATGTGGTGTGAAGAGCCAGGGGTGACAGCAAGCCGTCAACAGCAGGTGTCAGGGTCTGGATACACACCTTTGTATAGACATTGCACAGTCTCCTCTTCTGGGCCCCCGTGGCCCATACGTGAATTGCTCAAATACATGAAAGAATGCATATATAGTGTATAACATGGTTTTTGTGTGTGGTACCAGGGATCAAACTCAGGACCTTGCTCTTGCCAAACAAGCACTTACTCTACTGAGCTATCTCCCCAGTCCCTATAAGATGGTTTGTAATGTGTGTTGACAACAGCAGGAAAACCAGCAATTACAAGATAGATGGTAGACTAAGCCCTTTTAAGTTGTAAAGAAGGAGATGAGATAAAGATAAGAATTATGGGGATTTTGTGTGGAGTTGAGCTGAAGATACAAAGAATTGTGGGGGTTTCATCTTATTTTATTTTGTTTTCGCAATTCTAGAGTTTGTACCCAGGGCCTTTGCACTGAGCTATATCCCTAGCCTTTTTTGTTTGTGTTTGTTTTTGAGTCTTGCCAAATTGCCCAGGCGAGGCTCAGATACGGTCCTCTTCTCTCAGCCTGGCATTGTCCTGGTATTACAGGTATACACCATTGTAGCCAACTGAATTATGGCTACTCGTTTCCTTTGTTTGTTCTCATAACTACGCCTACACTATTAAGTGCTGTACAATGCTTCCGTTTATATAAGCAACATCAGTGTTTTCCAGAAATGCCTGGGTTGTTCAGCGACACTCACCACTGACCAGCCCAGGGGCTGAGGGCTGTGTAAAGTGGTAGGTTACACTGGGAACAGACATGGTACCTGTCACCCTTACTAATCTGAGAGGAATTCAACTTGATGGCATCAGACTCCTTCACATTTGACTCCTGCACATGGCATAAGCCCTTAATCGACTTCATTGCAAAAGCCATGGCTTCGTGTTTGCCTGTTGATCCAACAACTGAGTAAACTGCAACAGGGGCAGCGGGAGACTGTGGCCCTTGAAGAAGCCCTGGCATGCTTGCTCTTGGCTGCCCAGCCCCTCCAGTACAGTCCCTGCAGCCCTGTGAATGAGGGTGTCAGAAGCTCTCTGCTTCCTCACTGGGTGGAGGGGATGTCTGACTGTGTGTCGGCTGAAGTCAGATTGGTGACTCCAGGCAAACCTCCTTATGGGCATCTGTCTTCCTGTAGTGTGTAGGTTTTTCCATGGCTCCCTAAAGTGATTAGCAAAACACTGAACATCCCTGAAACAGTTTAAAAGAGTATTTTAGGACAAAAACCAGAGAAATTTCTGTTCCAGAGCAGACCTCAGCTTTTGGAGTCGAAAGTTGAGTCAAGTCCGAAGCCAGGTTCTGAACTTGTCACAGGCCCAGACAACCGGCAGCCCTTGGCTGGAAGTCGCCCCTTCCGTGTCCTCTCACCGTATAGACTGTTTCCCTTGCTGTGTAGATGGGTTGAGTAGAGTGGGGAGCTCAACCATGTCAGGCATAAGGATTATCCTTGCTAGTGATTTGTGGGCAACAATTTGTACCACTAAAAAATTATTCTACAGCAAGCTCATTTAGAATGATGATAATTTAGGATCTGGGAAAATGATTACACATCTCCCAAGTAAAGCTTTACTTCTTTAATTATTATAATTCTAGATCACAAAAGTCTTCTGTAGCTAGAAGTATTTCAAGGTATACTTTCATCTTAGAAGAAAGCTCTGCTGAGGGACACTTGGAGGTATGCTAGCCAGAACCTATAATTTCTCATAAAAGGAAATGACTCAGACAGGACAAGGGAATTGTCCAAGTACCCAATAATAGAACTGGCTGGATCTCAGCTTCTGAGGTGCTGGCCGGTGAACACCACAGTCCCCAAGGAACAGGAACAAGTACTGTCCTCAGGCCTTTGCATGGCAATGGCTGGCACCATGCCGAATGGAATGGCAGTTTCTTTCACATTAAAAACTTAGAAACCATGATGTTTGAGCATATAGCTATGAAGTATCGCACATCCAGTCTCCTTACACAGTTCCATCAATTGGTGCAATATTTTGGCTGGAGGAATTGTTGCTAAAAGGCATGGAGGAAAAATATAGAGCAAGATTTTTCTTTCTTTTTTTTTCTGTTTGACAGAACCAGGGATTGAACTCAGGCCCTCGCACTTGCCAGGGAAGTGCTTATTCTACTGAGCCATGTCCCCGGCCCACGAGATTTTTCTAAACTGAGCATTAAGTGGTCGGTATAACACAGACATAGCATTCTCTGACATGCACCGTATTCCTCGCTGCTTGTCCTCTCTGAGCTTCACGACACAGGCCTGTGATGTGGCCCCCAAGCCTGACCTTATGCCAACATGTGGAAGGGACACAGTATCAACTGACTTCTGCTCATGGGTGAGGGTCACAGAGGCACCCACAGTGCTGTGGTGTAGTTCAGAAGTGGGGTCAGGGCCCATCAGCATGCATGCACACACACACACACACACACACACACACACAGCAAGGGACAGGCTACTTATCTATGTTCATTTTACCCTGTTTTTAAAGCTCTTAAAAGGCCGTTTCCTTTTGAGTCTATTTTAATGTAATTTTTTTTAAACATCTGAATATCTGGAGGTTAACATAGCAGAAGTTACCGGAACACTCAAGAGCATCATGCTTTATGTTTTTTTCCAAAGTATGATTTTTTTCCAGTGCTTTTTCAGCCTTTCCCCTAAAAAAAAAAAAAAAAAAAAAAAAAAAATCCTCAGTGTTTTTTCTTTTTATTTTGAAATAGAGTTTCATTATGTTTCCTAGAGTAGGCTGAAACCTCCAGTCCTCCTGCCTCAGCCTCCTGAAGTAGTTGAATTACAGGCATGGGCCACCATGTAGGCTTGTGGCCTATGATTTTTCTCAATGATTCTGCAGCCCCCGTGTGTCACCTTACACTGGGACAATTCCACATGCTCACTCTTTGGGGTCACCAGCTCTTGTCCCTGATCTTGGAGAGGACGGACTACTAGGACCATACTCTGGTTTCTCTTCAGATTGTACAAATCTTTCGCCTTTTACTAGGACCCTGTCCTGTGACTCAGTGATTCTAGCTGCATCTCAAAGGAAAATGCTCATGATGAAAAATTCACTCTTTCCCCCCACAGGGCTCACTTTTGGGCCCTTGCTATCTGGGTTCGAGTCAGACTTTAGCTGTGAAAAATAAGATTGCATCACTTCATACAGTTAATGAGAGACACATGCAGAAGCAAATCCATACACACTCCCTGGTGTCGAGTCGCCTTAAGTTTAGACGATCTCTTCTTGCTCTGCTATTTAGTTCTATCATTGTGCTTTTCCCCCACAGTTACCTTTACATCACTGCATTTTAAGAAAAGCAGCCAATATAGACTGGCCAGCTAGCTGCTCTTTGGGGTGAAGGGAGACACCCGAGGACAGCCCTGGAGGGACAGCTTCAGGAGGGCATGTGTGTCATGACAGCCAGCCCTGCCGCCCCCTCATGGGAAGACAGAATCAAAGGCATGTGATTCAGGTGTGGCAGAAGAGTGCAGCCTCGGGGACAGGGCTGTTTGACCCTGAAGTCTGTGAGGCCTGCCATGGTCCCTGCTGGAGTGGAGATGTGGGAGTAAGAGAGGAACTACTCACCTAGATGAGACACATCTGCCCAACAATATTCTTCAAGGGAAGAGTTCCATATGGGTCAACATGCCAGGCCAATTTGGTGAAAGCCGGCATGTTGTTAAACTCAACAAATGTGCCTATTTATTCAAAACATACACATTTCTTTCTGTAGTTCACAACAAGATCATGTTGAACAGCCAGGTTTTAACAGCCCAGCTGCTTCTAGTTGACCAGTTTGCACTTTGACTTCCTGAATGGCATCTTAAGAGCATTTTTCTCTTCTTAAGCTCCCTGCTGCTTTAGCTTTGGCAACTGGTACCAAGAGACAGAGAAGAGTCCATGCAGAGCACAGGCCTGGCTTCTGCTGCTCCCCCCGCCCCCAGCCTTTGCACACTGTAGGAATGAGCATCGATCCAGAGGGAGCTTGGCCCACCAGGGCAGGGCGCCTCTGGGGAGCGGACGGCCCACATGCACCCCCTGCATGCCAGACCCAGGGAAAGCTGAAGGAGGGACGCAGAATGACCAGGGAAGGGAGTCTGTGCCAGAGAGATGGAGAACCACAGTCAGAAAGAGATGGAAGTTCATTACTAAACAGTGGAGCAAAATGGCAGATGTGCAGGAACAGAGATGTGCCAGTGTGCAGCTCAGAGGGCCTGGAGCTGGCCCAGGGCCCGGCCAGTTCTTCCGGTCCAAGTTGCTGTAACTCTTAAGAGATTTGACAAGATAGACTTCTAAGCAATAGTAAATTGGACACATTGACGGCCAAGCCAGTTGTTGCTCAGGGGCTCATCAGGAGCCGTGTCGGAAGGCAGGCGTGGGAGCTGCTCTTAGCAGGCTCTGAACCCTTGCTTGTACAATGCTGGGTCACCCCACAGCCCAGAGGCCATCGGGCCTGGCGTCCTGCGGCTTCAGCACACTGGGCTGTCGGGGCTGTGGGAGTGTCCCCGTAATCTGGGCAGAAAGAGAAGAAAGCCTGTGACCGTGCTGGCAGTCTGCCCTGCCTCACTCGGGGACACAAGGGCATCAGAGGTCAGTGGCTCTTACCACGAACGCATGTACTTCTTAATTCACCCAGACCTTTTGAGCCTGCCTTTCACAGTCAGAGAGAGATCAAAGAGAGACTGAAACTGGGAAAGCCAGAAGCTTCTGCTCCAACTGAGGTGGGTCAGGCCACATGCTGCATTGAGGCACGAACCCCCAGGAGCTCAGAATGTGACCGCATTTGGAAGAAGGGCCAAGGCGAGGCACTGGTGGGAAAGGTGGGCTCCCCAGCAGAGCTGGGGTGACTGGCACCGGCAGCTCTGAAGCAGCTGGTTGGATGCTCTAGTAAGGCAGCCCTGGAAAATGGTTGGGTGCCTTTTCTAAGAGAAAAGAGGCTTCTTGTTGCCACCAAAGGCCCCACACACTCCATCCAGGCTGTCACAGCCAGCACTCTGTCCCTGCATTAGGTGCGTATGGAGGAGTGCTGGGGAGCGCTTGGCCTGCGCCTCCATGCTGTGCTGCACTTACCAGCTTAATTTTGTCTTCACTGATGGCCTTTGGAGCAGAGGGTTATGGGCATCGTAGCCCTCTAGCAGAAGTGGCTGGCAACCCACTTGCCAGTTTGTATTAGTATGTAATTTCCAGAAACACAAAAACCACAAATTTGGGAAGTTTCAATGAGAAGTGACTGCTTTTTTGTTCGCTGATTGATTGGTTTGCTTTTAGATTTGTTTCAATTTGTGTTCAATACTGGGAATCCCCAGGGGCTCTGTAGCACTGAGCTGTATCAGTGAGAGTCAGCCTCTTTTGGTTTTTATTTTGAGATTATCTCATTAAGTTGCCCAGATGAGATTTCTGTTGGCGATCCTCCTGCCTCAGCCTGCTTGCCTGGCTGAAAGGTGGTTTATTTTGGCTCGCTGCTCTGGAGGCCCAAGGTCAGGGACCCAACCCTGGTGCTGGCCTTCCTGCTGGCAGATTCTCCAGTGCAGCAACGCCTCAGGTGGCTGGGGCAGGGAGCTTGTGTAACCCTAACCCTACTTCACCCTCCTCACCCTAGGCTGACCCAGTGCTTTCTGGTGCAGGAGCCGCTGTATCAGCCCCAGCCCTGTGCTCCACCAATTAACTGCCACCAGGAACAGCACCTTAGAACTCTGGCTGTTTGCAAAGTGTTTCGTTAGCGTAGCTGATGCAAAACTGCTGCCCAGACCTGGGGCAATTCCCACAGTGCCCAAGAAGGTTCTGCTGCCGCTGGGGCTAGGCACCGTGTGTGCTGCCTTGTCCAGGAAGTACCTGATGGTTTACAGTTTACTTGCAGTGAGTGGAGAGCCCAGGAAACATCTCCAGCTATTCTTCTGTAAATTATCTCACAACCTACTAAATAGCGCCGTTAACTCTGGTAGAGTGAGAAGGAACAGAGTGAAACCACCGATTAGAATGCTACCTGCCTCTGTGTGGCTCACTGGAGGGAAGACCACTGGACCTGGGGACAAAGCAAACAATCAGAACCACTCTGTTTGCACAGTGGTCGGAGGCGTGGGCGACACTGGCAGCACTGGAAGCCAGTCTCAATCAATCTCTCTCTCCCTCCGCCCTCCCTCTCTCCTCCTTCCTTCCCTCCCCTTCCCTCTCCCTCCCTCTCTCCTTCTCCCTTCTTCCCTCCCTCCCTCCCT
>PVKA01000655.1:0-185962 GCA_004027165.1 Ctenomys sociabilis | reverse complement strand
AGACAGACAAATGTCAAGCAGTATGAGGCCACTTCATGAATCATCTTCTAGTGGTATCTCAACTGTTAACTAAGTTGAAATTTTTTTTTAAATTTTTGTTCTATTGAAGTACAAATATCAATGAGATAGTTTTAAGATACTTTAACAAGATGGATTTGATAAATTAATGCATTGCAAACTGTTTTCATAATGTTTTGGTATCATAGAATGTGCATACATGATATACTTACAGACATTATTACACCATATGTCCCTTATCAGTAAATAAAGAGTATAGCTGTTTGCATATCTTATTTTTTATACCTGAATTACATCAAAGATTCAATAATTAATTCTACCTTGTGGAATGCTGGACTGCGTAGGACTTTGTTGTTGAGTTCAAGCACCTAAGTTAGTTGAGTGACAATGGAGTGCCCATCTCTGACAGGTGTAGACCAAGGAAAGGGTATAGAAAGGAAGAATCATGATGTGCGTGTATAGACAGTACAGTTGGGATAGATAACGCTGTGTTTCTACATAATTCTATGAGAGGAAAGATTTGCACTAATAGTGGTTGGACAGGATATTGTGTCAGCTTCTAGTACTATGGACAACCACTAGGAAAATATCTAAGTTGAAATTTTTAAGAACCATGAACTTGCTCAAGAATGTCAACTTTGAAAAAAACTGAGTTCTTGCTAAGTATGTTTTACTTAAAAATAAAAAAGATGTTATTTTGTTTTTCAAAACATAGTCAGTGTAAAAGTGGACCAAGTTATACATTCATCTATGCATGTTTAACTCACAAATAGGTTGATAATGCACTCAAGTATTTCCCTTTTGGAGTTGGGTTAGTCCTTGTTGATGTTATAATGAAATATAATAAGGCAGACTAATTTATAAAGAAAAGAAGATTATTTATCTCATATGTTTGAATTCTGAAAGTTTAAAAAGTATGGTTCAGGCTGTGGCAATGGTCCCTTCTTGCTGCATCACCTCAAGGGAGGAATCTGGATGTGTCTGTCTGGTCTTTCTCCTTCCTAAGAAGCCATCAGAATTCAGCTATAAAGGTTCTGACCTAGTGATCTAGATTTAATCACTTCTAATTTTTATACTGTTAATAGCCCACAATGAAGATTAAAATTTTATCACATAAAGCATTAAGAAACACACAAGCCATATTAAAATCATAGCACTTTACCTATGGCTTCCGAAGATTTGTATTCTTCTCACACTGTGAAGTACAATCATTCCATTCTCAGCAGATCCAAAGTTTCAATTTTGTTTAACCTTAAAAAGCCACATGAGGTTCACCTCACCTGCAACATGAGGCAAATTCCTTAAATTTTTGAGGAGTACATGTTTCAGAACATATATTCTATAATCATCATGAGGAGGGTGTACATGTACATGATACAACTTATTTTCTTTGCTTTTTAGTTCCTTTCCCCATCCCTCACCCTCCCTCGATCCTCCTATAATTCCCCTTCCCCCATTTTCATTCTTACTATTATCAGTAATTTTAGCCCATCTTAGGCCATATAATACTTATATTCATTGAGGTTATTAAGTTCCTGTGCATAGCATACCTTTCTTGGGCTTAGCCTCCTGGACCCCTTCCCATTTGCATAAGATACAAGCCCTTGTCTCCTTCGACCCAACTTCTATTGATCTCTTTGCACTTTGCCTAACTCAAATGCCATATAGTATTTAAACTTGTATGTCCAGTTTATTTCATTCAACATTATATTTTCCAGTTGGAGCTATTTGATCACACTCTAGTCAACAAAGTCTGCTTACGTAAATATAAAAGAGCTGAAATTATGCCATGTGTACTATCAGATCACTGTGCAGTGAAAACAAAAAATCAAAAAAATAGAAAAATATCACAGAAAAGGTAGAACACCTGCAAAATTAACAACAGACCCCTGAACATCCAATGGGTCACACAGGAAAGCTACAAATGTCTTGAATTTAATCACATTGCCAATATAAGTCACCAAAACCTCTCGAAAACTATGAAGCCACTCATAAGAGGAAAGTTCGTCAGTGTCAGTATTTAGTGTAGGGAAACAGAGAAAATTCAAATAAATTACCTCATGAAGAATCTTAATACAGTTCATAAACAACAAAATCCAGCTCCATGCTGAAATTAAGGAGAGAAATTATAAAGATTAGTGTGAAAATCAGTAAAATAAAAACAAAAATAATAGTACAATCAAAGAATTGAAGTGCTTGTTCTATGAAAGCATAAGCCCCTAGCCAGATTTACTAGAAGAGGAAAAAAAGATCACAATACAATTAGAAATGAAAAATGCAAAATCACATTGAAACCCAGAAGTTAGTAGTTTGAAATGTTGTATTCCAATGAATCAGAAAATTCTGAAAAATGAACTGATTCCTAGGCTCATACAAATTACCAAAACTAACCCAAGAAGACATAAATATACTAAACAACCAATTCAATAGTTACAGTTATAAAGTATCTACTAAATGAAAAAGCCCAGAAACAGGCCAGGGAGATAGCTCAGAAGACTAAGCTCCTGCTTAGGCAAGCACAGGGACCACGGTTCTATCCCTGGCACCACATGCCACACCAGGCCCACGATGGGCACATTGAGCTGGCCACCAAGATGGGTTTGTGGCACACACCTGTAGTCCCAGCCCTGGAAAAGATGAAAACAAGAGGATCACTACAAGTCCCAGCAGTGTAGTGAGATCCTGTGCCAAATTCATAAAACAAAAAAGCCCAGAAACATGGACTAATTCCTGCATTCTATAAAACATTTAAGGTGCTTTATATCACCAGTACTCTTCAAGTTCTTTAGGTTTCTTGCATTTCTGAGTCTATAAAAGTAAATTATATACTTCCAATATAAAAGGTAAAAGAAAATAGGACATATATCTTCATACCAAAAGGGACAATAGGCAAGAATAAAGGAGAAATCAGCTCAAAAAGGAGAAAAAAGTATGTACAGCATGGGAGACATTGAATTCTAAAGCTTCAACTCCACTTTCACACCCTCAATGAGAGTAAGTGAAGATCTACCAAAACTATGGGCTACCTGACACCACAGTCAATCTTACTACCATGCAAGGGAAGTTCTCAGGGGCTGTGACCTGGTACTAGTGACTTTCTTGGTGAGAGTTAGAATGGCAGGTTGCTAGGAGTTTTTTTGTTTGTTTGGTTGGTTTTTGTTTTCTGAGTACTTCAGCACAGCTTCACTTGCGTAGCTCCAATATATATCATTATGTTGACCATTCTGTTGGTGCTCTGGCCCTACAGTGAACTTCTTCCTGGCCTCCCAGGATTTCCTTTGAAATCATTATAGAAAATGTCATGATCTAATAATTCTTGCATTCCATATGTGTGCAAATGTAGCACCATATGGACATTAAGAGCTACCCTCAACATAAGCCATCACCAGACCTGCTTGGATCACAGCAATGGCTACAGAGGTCTTTGTCAGAAACCAGATTCTTAAGGGGACCATGGATTTTAGAAGCCATGCCTTTTATATTTAGTTTGTATTTTCTTACCCATATCTACCTACTACTTCTCACAAAATTGTTATACATGCTTGCACACATATCCCTTGCTTACATTATGTGGGAAAATAGTCTACTAATATTACAGGCAGATGTTATAAAATTGATATACACCCAGACAGGCTCTGGGCCCTCAAGGAAATCATTAAAAAAATCTAAAGACATAAATGTTGTGCCTTGATGTGCTTCAAAGACCAGGCCTTAAAATGCAATGGCCAGACTTATGTGCCTCCCTAAGGGATAAGCAATAAGGATAGATAATTTGAGATTATCTATACTTGTTCTCACATGGTCCAGTAAAGTCCAGGTAGCCATTAGTCATCTAGGTGGATGACCACATCATCTGGCCCCATTGCTTCCCCAAAATGCCTTTCAATTTTTACTTGTTCTGTTCCTCTATTGGCTCAACAGTAGCAAGTAGCTATACTTATAATCTTATTGTTTCATTATACTTTGACTCACATTTTCTGACACATCATGATTTTGCCCTCATAAAACATGAATCTTAGAGAAATAACTCCAATGATCGGATGTCATCGGTCTCTTAGACACCTCTCAATGAATCTTTTCTACTTCTAACCTGCTCATTCCATGGAATTTATTCTTTGATTTTGAGTGACATAAAACTAGCATATCTGATATTTAACATATTTTGAGGTTTTTTTTCCTGTATCATTAGAACTGAGAATTAAAAAAACAGAAGGATGGGATTTGAAAATATGGAAAAATTCCTAATTTCTCTTGTCCAGTGTGGAGTCCTTATTTCAGTTGAAATGAATTTCTTAAACTCTTTTGCTATAATTCTTAGTTTACATCATTTTATTTTCAACACTCAAGTTTCAGGAACAAGAACTTAAGTAATAATATTCAAAAGCCCCTGTTTGCTGTATTTTATTTGATAAGTAAAAACATTAACATAAACAAGCATTCATAAAATTTATGTCATTTTTAACTTCCAAAAAATAGGGAGGACATATTTTTAAGTTCAAGTTAGGAAAAGTTTATAGTTTTGTACTAGCATGTATACGAAATGATGTTCATTTTTCCTGTTTTTTCACAAAATTCTTAAAAGTCCCATTACAAATGTACTCTACTCATGCTATGATTTCAGGAATCACTCATTCCACACATAATTTACCTCATCCTGCTTTGTAAGAATAATTTTTAAATATCTGTTCCACCTTATTTAACAAATTTATTCTGCTTTTTAATCACCCCAACTATTGTCAAATGCCTCAGGGATTTGTATATGTCAATAAGAAATGCCAAATTAAAATAACTAGTGGATGATGTCAACTGGACTTTTTCATTAATTTTTCTATAACAGGAAAGAAAAAAATGAAGTTCACACTTAAGAATATTCAAATAAAATTCAAAGATTTTAGTACATTATTTGTAAAGAAGAAATTCTATTGTAAAGGAACTATTAACAACTTTGAAAGCAGATGTAAGATTTAAAAATATTATTAAACGAATTGCTACTGAAGTTCTACTTAGTCATAACTAAGGGACATGTGCCATCTAAAGCAGCTCAGTAATATGTCCAGTGACTCTTAAGCCACTCTGTTGATTATTTATCACTTTAAAAAGCAATTAATGATTAACTTTAACCTTTTAGTCAATAAGTTCCTCACTCTCCTACCACCTGCATTTTAGATATCAATATTTATAAGGTGTTAATCTCTTATGAGATAGGATCGTAAAAGTAGAAGTATTCCATTTTATAAAGCAAATTTATATTAAACTATACGTTTAATGTTACCTGGCATACTTTTATTGTATCAGTTTCATGCTTTCCATTTAAACTGGTACAAAAGCATCAAATATTGTATGTAATTCAGAAAACTTTTCTACAGAGTTAATGACACTTCCTGATATCTGATGCCCTTGGAAATTAACATTATAAGTCTGTTCATCCTGTTAGCATGTATTGTCCTCACAGTAGTTAGGATTTTTCTGAACTTTATTTTTGGGTTTCTATGTTAGATTGGCTTCTTAAATTTTCAGTTTTACTTTCAGGCTTTTATTTAGTTAAATCATGTTTTATCCAATACATTTCTATTAGTGAATATTAGTTACCAAAATTAAAGATTTTTCGCTCACATTCATACCGTGTAACACATCGGACGATAGCTTTTGAGAAATGCTTTGATCAGAGGGCTCTAACTTTATTAGGGGACCCATCATCAGGGATGCATAACTTGGTAGCATGATAGGGAGGCTAGCACTAACACTGCAGCACTGGGGCTTGGTGGAAGGGAGTACTCAGTCAGAAACGAGTGGCAAAACTGGGTCCCTGAAACCCTCCTCTCGGCCTGTCACCCCCCAAATACAAGTAGGTGTTTTGGCTTTCTGGCTTCTCTGAGCTGCACAGCTTTGCTTTGCCAATCCCCATCTGCCATGCTGCTATCCTTCACCACCGACACAGAATCCTAGTGACCTTGGAATGAATCCTTTGAGACTGTGACTCAAAGGAAGTCTTTACTTCTTAAAATTGTTTTCCTCAAGCATTTTAGGACAACAAGAAAGATTATCACAATATACCCCAAATTCGGTTAGTACTCTGTAACAGACTATAGAAAAAAAAATTACATTTAAGCTGAACTTTAAAAAAATATTTATTGGATATAAGGTCTTACTAGGCAGCTTGGACTCATAGTCATCCTCCTGTCTCAGCCTCCCCAGCACTGGGATTACAAGCATTCACCACCACACCCGGATCTGGGCCAGTGGCACATGTGGTACTAGGGACTGAGGTCAAGTCCTTGCACTTGCTAGGCAGACATTCAGACCACTGAGCTATCTCCCCAGCCCTGAACATTTTTTTTTAATAAAATGACTTTATTAAACCAAAGATATGCATACCACATAGTTTATAAATTTAAATAGTAACATTCAATAGTCCTCACATTAATATGGTTGTATAACCACAATCACAATAAAACTTACATCATTTTCTCTATCTCAAACCACAACACTCCATGTAGTAGTCATTATCCCCTAGTCCTTTCTGATAGGGAGCCACTGAGATGCTCTCTATCTTCAAAGATTTTCCTACTCTGAGACTTTACTTTTGTTTCTTTCAAAATATGTGGTAAAATCCTAAGAACAAAGAAGTATAAACCCTACAAAGTGAGTTCTCACCCCATATTACAGTGAAACCAGAGAGCAGAATCATATTTAAAATATAATTATATTTTTCTTTCTTTTTTCTCTATTAAGTTTTTCATATAACAGAAATCATAGGATGTACATGCCTATGTGCCTGATTTACTTCACTTAACATTATTGTCTTTTAGGTAAATTTATTTTCCTATGAATGGTTCATTCATCTTTCTTAAAGAGTATTTTGGCATTGTATATGGATACTTTGTTTTCTTTATCCATTTATCTGTTGATAAGCCTATAGGCTAATTCCAAGATTTAGCTATTGTGATTGAGCTGCTATAAACATCACTGTGGTATGATGTTTATAAAACTTTAGGGAAGATAGTAAAAAAGGTGAAAGATGGGTGAAATAATATTTCTATTTTTAATTTGTTATGAGTCTTCACACTGATGTCCATAATGGTTCCCTCAAGTCATAATCCCAACAGTTAAGAAGGTTCCTTTCTCTCTACAGCCTTGCCAACATTTGTGGTTGGTTGATTTCTTCGTGGTAGCCATCCTCTCTGGAATGAGATGGAATTTTAATTTTGTTCTAACTTTCATTTCTTGATCGGCTTGTGATGTTGCACATTTTTTCTGTGTATTTATTGATCCACTGAATTCACCTAGAAAGTGTGTATTCATTTCATATGCCTATTTTTCAATTGGGTCTTTAAATTTTTTGAGTTCTTTATATACTCTAGATATTGGTACTTCAACTGAAGAGTCATTGGCAAGATTATTTTCCCATTTTTTTAGTTTATCGGCACTTTTACTTGAAGTGAAAAATTGTAATAAGATCCTATTTGTCTATTGTTAGTATTATTGCTTGTGCAACTAGGATTTTACTCAGAAAGTTTTGCCTACACCTATGCTTGGGAGTTTTGCTTATTTTATCTTCCAGAAAATTAAATGTTTCTCTTTTAATATTTAGATATTTGGGCCATTTTTATTTTAGTTTAGTGTATAGTGAGAGGTATGTGTCTAAACTGAACCTTTGGTGTATGTATACCGACAGCCAGTTTTCCAAGCATCATTGGCTACACTGTGTCTTTCCTCCAGCAAGGCATTTGTCCTCTTTTGCAAAATTGTATAAGTGTGTCTAAAGTTGTTTCTATATGTTCTGTTTCATTGATCCACAAGTCTGTTTTACCTTGTGTGATGTTTCTTTGTTGTGATGTTTCTGTTTTTTTTTTTTTCAAATAAAGTGGTACCTCAATTCAGAAACAATTTTTTCATGATTCTGGTTGTGAACCAAATTGGTCATGCATCATATCAAATTTCCCTACAAGGTTCAATGTAAATAAAATTAATCTTAACTGACCTGGACAAATGTGCTCACAAATAAATTTTGGTCATAAACTAAATAAACATTTCCCATAAGGTTCCATGCATATAAGATGAATCCATTCTCAATCATATGCATTTTTAATCATAGGAATATAAAACAAATTATGATACAGTACTTTGTATGAAGACAGAGCACTAGCCTTCCTCGAGGCAACTTCTGGTATTGAGAATGAGAGATCTTCAGGGATTTACTCTCTGTCTTAGTTTCAGGGTGAATTTTAACAAAAAAAAAAGTCTGCCTAATAACCCTTGTTTTTTTCCTATGATGTATAATCCTTTAAAAATAAGAGATCATGTTATTCATAAGATTCAACACTTTGTTCACTGTATAGGATGGTGCTTTTCAAGGAAAAACTGCCACTCATTCCACTTTTCCATAATGGATTTTAATACACCAGGGCTAACCTCCTACTCGTCTCCTTCTTCTTCAGTGGAACACTCCTCCTCCAGAGCTTACTGCTGCTCACTCTGGAGTGCAGCAATTTCTCCTATTGTCAGGTCTTCCTTCCAGTCTTCAACAAGCTCCTCTCCGTCTGCAGGATGAATGTCCAGGCTCATATTCTTTCAAATGAGCATAATCTCCCCCACTTCCTGTGCACCAAGCCATCCAAAGCCACAGTCAGTAACACATTCTGGCCAGGTTCCGCTGGGCTGAGCTTAATGTCTGGTACATGACATACTCTCAGACTTTGTCAATGAGGTCATTTCAGGATGAACATGAAATGTTTCTTCCTGAACTCAGAATCAAGGACATTTCTTGAGTGACCTTAAGAAAAATTGATGAAGAGATCCTTTGTGTGTATGGAGGCAGCTCGTGCCTCTAGGATACCCCAAAGTTAGGACATTTCTTTGCACATCTGAGGAGACCTATGGTGGCTCTGCAGCTGTCATCATACCACAGAATGAATATATTGAATTCCACCATAAATGCTATGGGTGCCTCTTGGATTTCCATGAGAAAAAGAGAAAGGAGGAAAGTCAAGAGGCTCATGAACTTTCAAAAAAGGCAAAAAAAAAAAAAAAAAAAAAAAAAGATTGGCCTAAAGGTTAAGCTCTACCATAAACAACACCATGTAGAGAAAATACAAATGCAGAAGACTATCAAGACTCACTAACAGAGAAACACCAAACAAAACAATGATGAAAACACCACAAGGAGCAGTACCTGTCTGCCTGTTGGACAGAGAGGGACAGTCTGGTGCAAAATTACTTTTCAACATGATTATACAAAAGTGAAAAGAAAGGGTGGGAAAATGGGAAATTCCTCTGCCTGAAGTTCATGCCCAAGGAGAAACACAAGTATTAAAAGTTATTTGAACTAGAAAGAAAAAGAAAAGAAGGCATGGAAGAGAATGGCTACTAAAATCTGCCTTGTTTGAGATGATTTTGACAAGAAAATCACCTAAACATGAAAGATTCATTAGGCCAATGAGTTTACATTTTAAGAAAGCCCATGTAACACATCATGAACTGAAAGATCCCTTTTGCCTGCCAATACTTGGTATGAAGAAGAATCCTTCACTACCACTGTATATAACTTTGGGTGTTATTATAAAGGAACAGTGACTAAGGTGCATGTGAGTGAGTTGGGCCTTGTGGCACAAGAAGGCCAGGTTATTTGGGACAAATATGCCCAGGTAACCAATGATCCTGAAAATGATATATGCATCAGTGCAGTCTTACTAGTCTGACAGATGTTTCATATAATAACTTCTTACACTTATTGAAGACTACAGACCAATCAGGAAAATCATAACTTGAATACTGAACAACTCTTGTGACTACATCCATCAAGAAGACTGTTTATTAAACCATAAAGACATTAAAATGGCCCAGTTTTACAAATTGGCCTTTTATTAAGGGTCTGCTAAGGGCTTACATGCTAGTGAAGTTGAACCATTTGAAAAAGTAAACATCAGTGCTTGCATTAAAGAGTGGACACTCAGCAACACAGATGTCTCATTCCTTAATGCTACCAGTATTTAAAGTCAGTGTAAACTGGATTTAGGGGTGTAGGGCTAGAAATCTGCTGAAGTCTATTCTACTTTATCATTTATCATTAGTTCTTAAAAAACAGAATGCTTAATTTCATTCTCAATATAGTCTATTTATAATACTTTAAGAATGGCATTAGAAGTTTATTTAGATAATTTCAACTTAGTTGCACTGATGCCATGAAGAGAATCAGTTAAATAATATAAGGTTATCTGTTACGTGTGCATCTCAAGTTTTGTGATCTGAATTAAATGTCATGAATTGAAAAAAAGTTCCTTTGTGTACATCTTATTGCAGTTGCAGTACACTTGGTCCATGGACTGCAGAAGAGGTGCTTCAGTGAGTGAGGAGAAACACAAACTTTGTGAAGTGATAGCATCATCCCAATAGGTCTAGAAAGTACTACAGCATTGCCCATTAGAATATGATCTCTTAAGTATTTAGACTTTCTCAGTCATTCCACAATTGCATGTGACCAAAGATTTTGCATTGGACTTCCACGTGAGAGGCAGGTGAGCCTAGCTCACATTCTGTTCCTTGAATACACAAGGGACCTGCTCACCACAGTATGCAAATAGTGGCTTAATCTTCAGGTCAGCTATTGGGTTCGCACACTGCAAAATGTCAATCTGTGTTTCATGGGCTTGTGCCCCTGCAGGGCTTGTTCCTCCTGGCTAATATAGGTCCTGTTCTATGTCTTCATCAAGAAGAGCCCCATTTCATAGCAGTCGAACACTTCTTGAGTGATATATCCATCTGCCTTCAAGAAATTCTATAAATTCTTTCTTGTAGACTTCTGTAGTGGCTTCCATCATAGCTGGAAACCTCATCTTGTCTTATCAAACTATGGATACCTTATGCAAAATTTATCAGTACACCCTCTATTGGCTTTAAATTTATCCCTTGTTGCACTTGTAGAGGCGTTTTCTTGCAATAAATTGTTGCAAGTTCTTGTCCTTTTTACAGATAAAAGGTTCAAAAATTCTATTACCTGCCAGAGGTTTCTCATTCAACCACACTGTTTTTCCACCTCTTTCAGCACATGTGTCCTCTGTTTGGTTATCATCGCTACTCTTTTTTTTTTTTTTTTTTTGACATATTTATTTTTCAAAGTAATTATCTTTACTATTTTGTGCTCTGAAAGGCCACACTGGTCCCAAAAATATCCTGCTCATAATTTTCTGCCTGTCTTCTTCAATTCAATGTTTATTTTCTTCAAAACCTACTTCCCACCATTATTACTCTGTATTTGCTTGTTAACTTCACTATTTCTCTGCTCCTCCATGTCACCTTCACTACAACTTGACATTCTGGTTGTCCTAATTGTTACTCTGCACATTCTTGTCATTTACATTATCATTCTTCACTTTCTTTTCACCACCGTGCTTGCTCTGACTTGTTTTGGAGCCATGATGGATTAATTAACACCGTGTAGTACTAAATGTTTTGAAAGCACATAAGAAAGCTCCACAGCAAATGTGTACAGGTCTGTTTGTAACTTCTATCTCAACTCGAGGAAGCCATGACCTGTGTCAGAGCAGGGAGGATGGGCATTCATGTTCACAGAGGAAAGATGACAGTGGTCATATTTGTCAAACTATGCAAAATTCATGAACTGAACCAACATTTTGTGGAAAGCATGAACAATTCAGTTCATGAACAGAAGTATTCAGAAATCAAGGTCATACTCTACCATGATGTTTTTGTAACTGTAGCTTTGTAGTGTAACTTGAGGTCTGGGATTGTGATGCACCCTCCCTGTCCTTATTCAGAATTGTTTTTGCTAGTTTGGTTCTCTTCTTTTTTTTTTTTTTTTTTTTTTGTATTTTTGGGGAAGGGTGTACAGGATGTTCAGGGTCTCACTACTAGATCACACTCATAGTGATCCTCCGTTTACAGCCTCCCAAGAGCTGAAATTACAGGTGTGTGCCACCATGCCCAGTCTCAGTCACAGTCTCAGAATGCCTCCGAGGGTGGGGCTTTCTCAGGAGGCCAGGGAATCAAACCCCTGGCCCCTGAACCTTCTTGAAGGCACTTTAATCTGCTGAGCTATTGGGCTGGTCCTCCAGTCTCTTCTGATTCTAAGTGAGTGTTAAGATTGTTTTATCCAGTTCTGTAAATATGTCATTGGTATTTTTGTTGGGATTGCATTAAATCTAAATCAGTTTTGAGAATATGCCCATTAACAATATTGGTCCTGCCTATCCAATGACATGGTGTATCTTTCCCTTTTCTGATGTACTCTTCAATCTCCGTTTACAAAACACTAGTTTTCAACATAAAGATCTTTTCTTTGATTAGGTGAATTCCTACATATTTCATAATTTGGTGGTATTACAGAGGTATTATTTCCCTAATTTCCTTCTCAGCAAGTTCATTATGGATATACATGAACACAGTATACATGAATGATACACAGTCATTACTTTGGAGTATTGGGTGTTCATCTTGTTACATTACTGAGTGCGATAATTGTTTTAGCTGTCAAAGTGGGTGGAGTTTTTAGGGTTTTCTATGTAGAGGACCATGTTATCTTTGAATAATGATAATTGAACTTCCTTTCCTTTCCATATCTCTTTTTCTCTTTCTCTTGCCTAATGCTTCTAGCTAGTTGTTGAGAACTATATTTATAAAACGCATTGAAGTCTACATGTTTGCATTTTGAACATTTTTACTTTCTAAATTTCATACATACATCTTTAGACAATTACCTAAATTACTGTGGTTTAAACTGTTGGTTTTACCCAAACAATCTTTGACCTTCTTTCTACTTATTGGGAAAATGATTTTGTTGGAATGCTTATTCTGTTTCATGGCAGAGGTCCATTTAATTCATTTACAACAAAAAATAGTGATATACTTTTACATTCTGTGATGGGCTCCAGAGTAGCCATAAGATACAATTCTGCAAACTAAAATCTGAATTTATTACTGTAGGATCTACTTGGAAAACTTCTTTTACATAAAACAGACAAGGAAAGAGTGCGTGCTCCTTAGAAGTTGATGGATGAGAAAATGGAACTACTATAGCCATCTGGCAACCACAAACAGGAGATTCTGAATCCTAAATGCTCAGAAAATGATACCGAGGAAAGGCTATTTGGCTTAAAAATGTTGTTTGGCTTTTCAAGCAACACAATAATTTTTATACACACTTTGTACTGTTTGAAGCTTTTCAGTCATTGTTCTATGACTTTCAGTTTGAAGTAGTCTGAATGATGTCTACATATGAAAAATAACAAAATCAGGACACGAAAGTGTAAGGATGACAGAGCTGTGGCATCAGGACTAGAACAGAAATTCCTGGTTCAGCCTCCTGTCTTGAACACTGTGAAGACTCTTCCTTAGTGTCTTGTTGCTTCCACAAATATTCTGTACAAATTGAAACACCACCAACCTCTGTAACAATTAAGATTGTTTACTTTCAAAATTTTAAATGCTGAAATTCAGATGTTTGGAGTCCCCCACAAAAAAATAAAATAAAATTGCTATACTGTACAGCAGTATAGCAATAGCATAAATGTTATTACAGAAATCAATAATGTGTTCATTTCCCAAAACTACTCTGATGATAAAATATTGTTTATATAGATATTAAACAAAAGTGTTAGTCACATTTCATAATGATTTTTAAGGAAACAAAGACTTTTTAAATTATGAAACAGAAGTGGGCTAATAAATGAGTACAATATTTATTAACAGAAAGTAAATTTACATAAAACAAATGTTCATTGAATTATTGAATATCTACATGTCTATTCCTGTTTGTCATATCTTGTGCCTTTTGGCACATCAGAATTATAAGAATGTGATTTATGCATTAAATTTAATGCACAATATGACAACATACCAATATGTATGCCTTATAATGTATAATTTAAACATGATTGCTATATATTTCACCCACTCTTTCCTGGCTTTACCGATTTCCTTATGAAGCCAGAAATCACGATTAAAGTGCACATTGCCAGATATAAATGTCTTTCTGAATTAATGAATATTTTCATAAAAATACTAAACTATGAATGTTTTAAAAACCTTGTCATAACATTCCCCAAACTTACACATGACAGCTAGCATGTGTTACTGCATTTTCATCTTAAATATTTGATGATTGCCTCTTTAAATCCAAGATTCATAACCCAAAGGCTTTCATTTTCTTACACCATGTGTAATTCAAGAGACATTTATTAGTATAGCCTTTTTTATGCATCACCAAAACCTATCTTCAGAAAGCAATATGTGAATTTCCCAGAATTTTGGGCATATTTTAAAGTATCAATTATACATAACAATATTTTAGAATATGTATACATTATTTATACTATTTTTCCCCTTTTTTGCTTCCCACTGGAATAAAGATAGGATTTACAATAAAGATGATTCTAGTTAAACATTAAAAACTACAATAGAACTGGAATTTCTTAAATTATATTAAAAATGTGAAGACATTCTCCACCTACCTACACTTTCAGGAAATGATCATGGAACACAACTGCATTGTACAAGGTTCTAAGAAATACCAATGCTCTTCTTTACAATGATATTAATTGAAAAATTATAAATTTAAATTTAGAGTACTTATTTTTAAAGCTAAATAATTGAATATAGAGATAAGTCATAAACATTTTAGGAGCAATTCTTTACTGGTCTATCTAAAGACTTACCCATTGAAGCGTCTCTCTTCCTTAGCCTGGGGTGTGCATAATGTCGTTTATTAGGGTAACTTCGATCTTGATAGTTTTTTCAAAATAAGTAAGTTCAGTCCTGTCATGGAATGCCTATGCTGCTTGCTCATTCAATTGAAATGTAAGCCACATAAATAGAAACTTCTGATTTTTTCAGGGTTTTTTGTTTTTCATACAGTGTCTTGCTACGCAGTTCAGACTCATAGTGATCCTTTGGTCTCAGCCTCCCCAGTGCTGAGATTACGGATGTGTTCCACCATGCCTGGTTTTAGGGCTGGCACGGTGGACCTGGAGGTTTCAGGGCTGGCAAGGCATGTGGCAGATGGAACTTACAAACCTTGTACTTAGACAGCGAAGCTATCTCCCAGCCTGGAGAAGTTCCTAATTTCTTATATGTGATTAGATTTTTTTAAAAAAATGTATTTGGTATAGGGTCCCGGTACGCAGCTCAGACTTAATTGTGATCCTCCTATTTTGAGCCTCCCCCACACTGGAATTATAGGTGTGCACACCTAGCTGGGTCACTGTGGCTGGCTCAGTGTGCCTGGGAGCAGGAATGTGGTGCTAAGGACCTAACCCTGGTCCCTGCCCTTGCCTAAGTGGGCAGTCTGCTGGGCTGTCTCACTGGCCCATGACTAGATTTCTCATAGGTAGCTTTTGTGATGTATGAATATGGACAAAGCTATATACAACTATTTTAACATAGATTTAATTCATCATACTTTTCCCATCATAATTTTCTGCTTTAAAATACTCTCAGTATCATAATTTATTCTAACACATTTTTAATCTTCAAGTATTTACAGCTTTCAGTGTGCTATCATATACTTCATATTGTTTGAGATGAGATATGTGACAGTATTTGTACCTACGGAAAGTAGGTGTGTTTATATATAAAACAAAGCTTTAAATAATGCTGAAATTTCCAAAGGCAGGCAAGTTTTGAAAGGACATTGTAAGCCTTAAGCCAAAGCTGACATTCCACCTTAAATTATGCAAAAATCAAAAGAATGTATTTTAATGACAAATTATGAAAAAAGTCATGAAAACCATCTTTTCTTTTAAAAGCAGAAATTGAAAAATTATTTTTTCCTTTGTGAACTGTTCATGTCAATGTGTACACAATCATTTCCTTATGATTTTATAATAAAACCCTGCTTTTCTTTTGAAGCTCATTCCATTTTCCTATGAGTCTCACAATTATATATGTCAAGATTGAAGCCCTGCAGCCTTCACATTTGTTGAAAATCTCGGTATTTAACTCACAAATTTTTATTGGTCACAAGAACTGCCATCATCTTGGGAAATTTTTATTTTTATTTATTTACTTATTTAGTTAGTTAGTTAGTTTTGGGCTGAACCAGGAATTGAATTCAGGTCCTTGCACTTGCCAGGGAAGTGCTTACTCCACCAAAACATCTTGCCAGGAGAGTCATCTCCCTGGTCCATCTTGGGAAACTTTTAAAGCCACCTGGACAACTCACTCCCTATTCTGGCAACTCGGTTTCTCTGAATTCCTCATCTCCACTGACCTACTTTGAGGGTATCCACCCTTCCAAGCACAGGACTGTCATCTGAGAACTTTTTGTAACCTTGTATTGTTTATTTTAGGAATTCTGCTTCCTGGTCATGACTAATGTAGTTACGGTTGCTACCGTTGTTATAGTTCTTATTATCACTATTTAATTACTGTAAATAAAAACCCTAAAGCTTATCACAACTAAAAATGTCAGTATTGTTTCCTTGGATATGCCTTTATAATTTATACCTTTAGAATTTCATGTCCCTCTCTCTTCAGTGAAATTTTTGTGGAACATCATTCTAACCATTGCATTTATAACATTTAACTCAATTTTCTCTCTGCTTTTGCATTTACTTGAAATATAACAAATTTAAATAGTTTCCAAAATCTCCTTTTCTAGCTCCAAATTCAGTTAGCCCACATAACATTAAAATAAGCAAAAAAAAAAAAAAAAAAAAAAAAAAAAAAAAAAAAAAAAAAAAAAAAAAAAAAAAAAAAAACCCAGAGAAATAAAAGAACTGTAATGGGTAATAGTGACAATTTTATATGAATTAATAATCATTAGTCTTGATGGAACTCTTAACACTTGCTGACAATTGTACCAAATGAATTGGTCAAAAATTTCCAGTTACTAATACAATGAAACATCCTTCATGCAACCTAACTTGTCCTCTAATCAACAGAACTCTCTGATAAATGATACTAATGATGTATTTCTTCACCTCCTAGTATATAGTACAAATAGACACAGTGAGATGGAAACGTCTTTCAAGAAAAGGAAAACATCAAAACTATGAACATACAATACCTGCCATTGCTTCAGTCTTTTATTATCTGCTTGTTAAAACATATGGTTCCTTCTACTGAGGTTAGATCCATTTGCCTTTCACTTACTCAGAACTCCATATAGCACTTTTTCTGAGGCAAATATTTTCCAGAACATTCTTTGACCACTAAACTGATGAACATGTAGCATCCTTTCGATTACTACTAAAATGTTTCTTCCTCACTGAAGATTTTTACTATTCATTCCAAAGTACATTAGGCTTCCAATTTCAAGATTACTTTCAATCAAGTGTATTTCTTTCTTTCCACTTATTTTTCAACAACTTTGACATAATACAGAATGCTACTTTTTTTTTTTTTTTTTTTTTTTTGGTGGAACCAGGGATTGAAATCAGGCCCTTGCGCTTGCCAGGGAAGCGCTTATTCTACTGATTCATCTCTCTGGCACTGGAAAGCTACTCTTTTATGTGGTCATTGAATTAATATCTGCCTCTTCCAACACTGTTATGATTATAAAATCACTATTATGACATAAGGACCTAGAGGAATCTTTGATAGTGAATACATAACAATAGTGGAAAACTCTCCTATAGCATATATGATGTACTACATACTCATTTAATCCAGAAAATTGCTTTGCTTTCATTTTATAAAAGAGAAATGTTAGGCACAGGAAAGTCATACAGAACTTGACAGACACAATGCTAGAAGAGCTTTTTTCCAGTGTGTGACCTAAGGGCTGCACTCAATTTTTCATCAAAGAATGAAAAAAGGTATTATAATAAGTTTATCACAAAAGATAAAATACTAGAGTATCTATGATGAAATTTCACATAGAATTTTATAATTCACAACGTAAATCTAAAAAAGAAACACTGACATATATCAAAACTTCAGGACTTATTAGTCCATTGATAATTTGAATTCAAAAATGTGATAAAATGTATACATAGTATTACATTCATCTTGGATACTTCAATTTGCTGTCAGCAGGGGAGCAACATTCTAGAGTCAGGTTAATATTAATATGAGTAGGAAAGGAAACTGAAATATAGATTTCAGGACATAAACCTATTTAATAATTTTTTTAGGACAGGGTATACAGGATCTACGGGGTCTCATTGCATAGATCAAATTTGTAGTGATCCTCCTGTTTACAGCCTCCCAAGTGCTGGGATTACAGGTGTACAGCCCTGTCTCAATCACTGCGTAAGCACGCCCTGGGGATGGGGCTAGCACAGCAGGCCTGGGGATCAAACTCATGGCCCCCTACATCTGCCTAAGCAGGACTTTAATTCACTTAGCTATTTGGTATGCCCTTTATTTAGTAATATTAATAGATTGTCTTTGATTTAAATGACTTATCCAGGCTGAATTTTTAAACAAAAGGTATACTTACAAGAGATACAGAAGTACTGAGGACTAGTTCTGGCTATTAAGGTATTAAAAACATGATGAAAAAGACATATGCCTTAATTGTAGAGGCAGTGGGGTGAACAGTGACAAAGAAAGACAGAAATCAGTCAGATAATATCCCTCTTCCAACCCTATCTTGGCTCTACTAAATTCTTTAAAATGAAATCTACATGGCTTTCAAAATATAAGAATCACATTCATTATATTTCATTTTTTACCAACACTGTAGTGTATTGAAGAACTGAATATCTGATTCAATAATCAAGAGAAGAGGAAGCAATTTTCAACAAAGCCATCTTCCATGGGAAAAGAAATACACTTGAATGATTCTAAGAAGGCTTTCAACTCAGTGGGAAGGGAAGGTGAAAGCACTTCACTGAAGTTCATTGTGGCCAATGTACAATTTCCCTGACAAGAAATGCTCATTCAGCATAGGAAATAAATTCTCATTCACTAATAAACACAGCCAAACTCAAAGTTACTTTGCAAAGTCAAAGTCTAGAAATATCTCATGAGTGGTGTATGTCTTAACAGTTCCCCCTATACCTGAAGGCTTTTCAAGATATTCTATTATTATTTAATTAGACTTCAATTTTTGATGGCACAATAAGGTGCTGTTTATGTTATTCAGTTTTCCAATGCTGGATCCTGCAATATGAGATGATAATTTTGGCATGCTTTGTACATATAAAGAAACAAGAAGATCAATTATTAGCAGTGTTCACCATCAGCACCCAATCCCCTGTCAACCAAGGTTTAAGTGTCATCTCTTGACTTGCACATTGACCCAGGAGTCAAGAAAATAGCCTAGGGCCTGCCTTTTCCAATAATGTACTAGAGAACCATGACAAGTTCACAGACAAGTAGTAAAGCACTTCTTAACTCACAGGACCATCAAACAGGATTAAGTACTTTGAAATCTATGGATAACAGGTGCTCCAAAGACTCAAGAGCTCACCAGGTCACCTCTTTCCCTTCAGGTCATTCATCTCTTTGCCCCCATGCTAGCAGAATATTGATGAGAGGAAAGACAGAAGATATGCATGGCAAGAAAAAGTGATACACAGAAGCTATCGATTTCTCATGTACAGATGTTATGCTTTGATGCTAAAAATTTTAGTGTGATCTTAAAAGACCTCAGAATACTTTATCTTCCAGTATTCAATACTTTAAGATTCCTATCAAATAAAATTTATTCCACAATTACATTCACTTCTTACAGATTTCTTTGTATGTTCAAATTACTCCTGATATCTTATTAGCCAGTTTTGCAGTTTCCTATTAATGGTTTGATATAAAAGTAAAACCACCCAATAAGTATATCTAAGTAAGAATTTAAATACTAAAGATCATTTAAAAAATCACATTTCAATGAGAAAAAATTAATTTGCAACTCAGCAAATGTTACATTAGTTAAAAGAACTTCTCTGATTTATAAAACTCATTTAGTTGAAAGATCTATGAAAAGTTATTATGAGATAATATAATTTTAATTTAGAAAAGATTATCAAAGATTTCATTGAAATGAAGCAAGGCAGTAAAATATGATTAACAGAAAAATTACTTCACTAATAGTTAGATATCCCCCTTTTGGCAGTATGACAAGATACAACTGCACTATACTTCAGTAGATGTGTGCTTCTCTAAAAACCACTGTCTTCCATAGTTTGTTTTTTAAACCTTAGAATTCATTTTATGTGAACTTAGGTTCTCCTCCTCCTCTTCCCTATGATAATCTCAAAATGTCTCTATAGAGATCCCAAGATTCTCAAAGCTTGGTTTCAAATTTCTGCATTCATTTAACTCCCCTGGGCTTTGACTCGGTTGTCTTACTTAGGTTTGGATAAATGGTGCCTTATTGGATATCCATTCACTCAACAAATACATTAATGTATTTTTAAAAATATATTTGGTTCAGGTTCTTACTATGCATCTGAAACTCGTAGTGATCCTCCTATTTTCATCCTTTCAAGAGCTGGGAGTACAGGTATGTGCCACCACGTCAGGCCTTTGTGGCCAGCTCAGCACTCAAGGGGCACAGGAGAAGTACGGCATGTGGTTCTAAGGATCTAACCCTGGTCCCTGTGTTTGCCTAAGCATGTGCTTAATGAGCTAAGCTATCTCTGTCCCAATAAATACGTTAAAATGGAATGAGGAAATGAAAATGTATTGCTGTAATATAGTGTAATTGTTTTATAAGTGTTAACTTGTGTATTTTTAAAATGTATGTGTTATGTTATAGTATAATACTTTGTTCATTCTTGGATTTTTTTTAGACATATTAAAGGCACAACAAACCTTTGAAGAGAAAAGGAAAAAAACTGACTGCAGCACCTCATTATAATATTAATTTGCATTGTTTGAAAAAAAAATACCATGACTTAAATGTGTCTAAAAGTGGGAATAAATATCTCTGAATGTTAGGCAAACTAATTTACATAACTTTTTTAGAAAACTCAGCTAAAATCTGCATGAAACTATGTAATTGCAACTTGGCCTTCAAGTACACATAATAAGTAATGAGCAACTAAAAACAAGAACTCTGTGAGAGCTTGAGAGAAAGTTTTCTCTTCATGTGACTCTCCCCAGGCACACTATAGAACTTCAATCTCTTCCCTCTGTGGCTCCATGATCTCCTTGTTCAGAAAATTTGGAGCTCACCTGAGTTTCATGATGTTGCAGTGCAGGTTCTCCTATGTCTTGAGTCTTCACTGACCTTGAAAGGCTAGGGCCAAAGTGTAGGCTGGCCCTGTGGCTCTTATATTTCTCCAACTCTGACTTGTGATCTTAAGTTGTTAACCATCCAGAAGAAAAGCTGATTAGTATCCTGCAGCATATGCCATTCACTTTGCCTTATCTGACTCAATTGATTTTACTTGTTGTACATTTCCTTTTGTATTTCTGCTTTTCGCTTATTATACTAGGGAGACTATACGATATTTGCACATGTGTGTCTGGTTTATTTCACTTATGAGTATATGTTCAAGTGGCATCCACTGGCCGTGACTCATCCACATGGATGACACAGACAAAGGAACTACAGAATAATGTACAGGACTACAAAATAAACCCTGAGAGGACTTCACTGACCACATAGGAAATATAAAGTTCATGAGTTGGTATATAAGTCTTGATCTATCTAGGTCTTAGCCATCCAGCAGAAAAGTATAAAAATGAAGTATACATCGTGGGGCCATAATATTAAGGTGAGCTGTAAATGACTATGGTCGACAATTTCTTTGAATAACTCACTATTGTTGTAGAATGCTGGACTGTGTTGGATTGTGGTGTCGAGTTCAAGCACCTAAGTTGGCTGAATGTCAATGGAGTGCCCACCTTTGACAGGTGTAGACAAAGGAAGGGGTGTAGAAAGAAAAAAAATCATGATGTGTGTGTATAGACAGTACAGTTGGGATAGTTAATGCTGTGCTTCTACATAATTCTATGAGAGGCAAGATCTGCACTAATGGTGGTTGGACAGGATATTATGTTGGCTTCTAGTACTATGGTCATCCACTAGGAAAATAATTATTGAATATTTTTATATAATTCAGGTATAAAAAATAAGATAATTAAGCAGCTACACTCTTAATTTACTGATAAGAGATATCTGCTAAAATAATATCTATAAATATAATATCATGTATGTACCTTGTACACTACCAAAACATTATGAAAACAGTTTGCAATGTATTAATTTATCGAATCTGTATTGTTAAGGTGTCTTGAAACTGTCTGATTAACATTTGTAGTTCAATAAAATAAAAAATAAAATAAAAAGCTCATAAAAAAAAGAAAAAAAACTCTAATATAAAAGGAATTGAAAGATTGCCTCACAGAGCTGGCATGCTCGAGATTGCTGGGGCTGAGGAGGCTACCCTGTGCCTGGGTGGCAGCACATCTGCACAGTGCTGATGTTGATTCTCTGTGGATATCACCTGTACTCTAGGCTGCCTCCTGGGACAGCAGTCACTGTCATCATCCTTCACCCAGAAAAGTACAGGAAAGAATACGTTTTCATTTCCCAATAAATACAGTAAAATGGAATGAAGAAATGAAAACTAGGCATGGTGGCCCACACTTGTAATCCAAGCTCCTGCGAGGCTGTAAACAGCAGGATCATGAGGAGTCCGATCTATGCAGTGCGACACTGTAGACACTATACTTTGTAGATCTTGTCCTAAAATACAAAATAAAACAAAACAAAACCATTTTGATTATCTTTCACACACTTATTTGATTCAAGAAAGAAAAGGTTTTATAAACTCTGTCTTCCTCATTTATTATTGTTATCACTGAAAAAGGGATGAGGTTTATATGCAAAATAAAACCAAGCTTTCCTGAGGGCAGGACCAGTATGGGATGTGGTTCCAGGGCTAACCCTGGTCCCTGTGTTTGCCCAAGCAGGTACTTAGTCAGCTGAGCTTACTCTCTGTCCCAAAAAACACATTAAAATGGAATGAGGAAATGAAAATGCATTTCAGTTGCCCTCTCAGCACATCCTGGGGACAGGGCTGGCACAGCAGTCCAGGAATCGAACTCCCCTGCATCTGCCTAAGCAGGCACTTTATTTATTTATTTTGATTAATTTTATTGAAACAAATAGCAATGAGAAAGTTTCAAAACAGGTTAGTAGGACAGTTATAATATTTAATACATTGCATATTGTTGTCTTCATAGTAGTTATTCATACACAAGATGCAGACATCATATCCTATCCAAACACTATTAGTACAAACCTTTCTTCTCATTGAATTAAGAGAAAGTATCTGTACATCTAGCCTAACTATTCTATATATAGTTAGAAAATGGTCCTTCACTTATATTCGCTCTTTTGTCTAGTTTTGTCAGAGATGGGTATTCCATTGCCATTTAAATATTGTAGGTACACGTATTCACCAAAATAGTCAATATAGTCCAGTAGTCCATAATAGTAGTGGGTTTTCTGTAGAACTGGCAATGTCAGAAGTTGTTCACTTGAGCCTTTTACAGCTCAGCATATTAATATGGCTTTACTTTTTATTCTTCATTTTTATGCTTTTATGCTTGATGGTTAAGACCAAGATAAAGCAAGACCTATATAACAAGAAATGTAACTTCTGTATCTTACAAGGTCAGTCAAATCCCCTCAGGATTTACCCTGAAACCCTGTACCACAGTTAGTAGATCCTTTGTCAGTGTCAGCCATATGGATGAGTCACGGTCATTGCTTGACTAATTTGCTCTCTGTGAAAGCTTCTTTTCTGGAAGGTTAACAACTTAAGTTTGCAGACCAAAAATTAGTAAAAAGAAGGGCTACAAGGACAGTCAACATTTTGGCGCTATCCATTCAAGATCAGTGAGGACTCAGGACATCGGAGAACTTGTACTGTAACATCATGTAACTCAGTGGTGTTCCAAAATTTCTGATCAAGGAGATTATGGGGCCACAGAGGAAAGTGATAGACAATGTAGAGTGTGCGTAAGGAGAGTCACATGGACAGAAAACATTATCTTTAGCTGGCCTTTAATCCACTGAGCTATTTGGCCGGCCCCCCCAAGGTGTTTTTGTAAACTAACATATTGTTGCCAAAATCTTTTGAAATAGGTTAGCCATATCAATTTATATATTTTTCTTGAAATATACCTCAAATGTTTCATTCATTCAACTTGATTATAAAACACAAATGTAAAGTAGAATTAACAGTTAATTGAGAAATACATGCTAAGTATGATAACTGAAAAAAAAGAATAGTACAAAATGACCAAGTATTTCTCCATGTATAGAAGAAAAAATAAAGATTTATCAATTTTGTTTCCTTGAAAAACAGAGTTCTTCAACCTTTTGTGTTAACATTTTATTTGTTTACTTTTTATTAGGGGCCCCACTGTTTTCTTCTAAATTAGTAGACTCTATATATACAAAATGAAAATTAACTTGTCTTTAACAAACATATTAAGCATCTCCTCAGTATTTCTAATAGCAAGTCAGTGGATTGTCTGTGCCATAAAATCCTGATGAAAAAGACTATTTGGGGTCATAAATTATTTCCTCCAGTCTTGCTCCATCTTCTAATAACAAAACATTTGCTTCCAAAGAGAACAAAGGTATATACATATTTTTTTTCACTGTAAAAATGGTCCTTTATTTATTTCCCCCTCTTTTCTTTGCTTTGCCAGAGATGGGTGTTCCACTGTTGTTAGAGAAGCTGTGTCTGAAAAAGTTTTTAAAGACCCTGTCATACTTGATGCCAGTTCAAATATTGTAGGTACTGGAATTCAGCAAAATAACACAATATTATACAATAGTCCATTATAGTGGTGGATTAGCAGTAAAACTGGAGATTATCTGAAGTTGTTGCTTTGAGCCTTTTACAGCTTAGCATATTAACATGGCATTACTTTTTATGCTTTGTGGTTATACTTTTCTGTTGGATGGTTAAGATAAAGTTAAAGCAAGACCCATATAAGTAAAAATGTAATTTTTGTATCTGACAAGGTCAGTCAAATTCCCTCAGGATTTAACCCTGAAGCCATGTACAGCACCTGGTAAATCTTTTGTCAGTGTCAGCCATCTAGATGAGTCACAGCCATTACTTAAACATTTTGTATTGAAAAAAAAAATATATATATGTATATGCACAAAATAGGATAGATATACAGCTTCCTTCTATTAGTTTGGTGAGAAGAAAGATTTGTACTAATATTGTTTAGACAAGATATCATGTCTGCATCTTGTCCTCTAAATAACTATCACAAAGACAATAATATGCAATACATTAATTATTGTACCTGTCCTACTAACCTGTTCTGAAACTGTCTCATTTCTATTTTTCTCTTAAAATGAATATGAATTTTTTTAAAAAAACAAATGGATCAAAGGTGCAAGGTTAGTCCTATCCATCTTTTTCTCAAGATAATGTATTGCTTGTTAAGCATTATTCAAATTTTTGATGCCATTTTTATCACTTTGAATGTGTAAATTTCTTTAATCTTCATAAAGTTCACAGTTGTCCCTCCATATCTGTAGGTTCAGCATTTCTGGACTCAACCAGTCCTGGATGTAAAATACTAACAAAAAAAAACTATAATAAAATAATGTTATTTAATTATTTACATAACATTTACATTTCAGTATTATATTTGACTCAGAGAAGATTTAAAGTACATAAGAGTTTGTAGGTAGATGATATGAAATTACCATGGTATATAGAGGACTTCAACATCCTCTGGTCTTGGTATCCAAAGATGTTCTGTGAACTAATCCTTGGCAATATTGATAGACACTAGGTTATCCTCACTTTATTCAAGAACATAGTTTCTTCTAGGTTATATAATCAATAAGCAACAACGGAAGAGTCCTACCACAAGAGTAATCTTCAAAGTCTATTTTCTAACTATCTTTAGATGACTGCCTGTCACTGAAAGTCTTATGAACATGTTGGGACCTATTTCCTTAAATTTATCTCTGAGGATGCCTCAATATAAGCCATTCACTTGGGCAAGATTAGTTTATCTTCTGTGCAACTCATATCACAGAACTATGTCAGGGTGCATCTCAGTAAATGCTGTTAACATTTACACAAAAACAATAGCTTTTGTGACTGGAAAAGACCACATAATAAAGTCTTATGAACTCAATTTTCCTATTGATTGCATGTTCCACCCATGTGTAAATGAAGGGAGAAAATTTTATTCCTAATAATTTCATCTTTTTTTGAAACACTCTGGAAAGATTACTTGTATAACTCCTATTTTCCTAAGAATATAAAAGCACAACTTTGGCTCAATATTATAAAGGCTTCCCAAGAAGCTGTTACATTCTTGGCATATTCATTTAGTGTTTTCTTGCTTGCTTCAATGCTGTGATACATTCACAGCAATAAAATTATGTTAATAAAAATATTTTATAGATTTTTAAATTTAATCCATCATATGCTAATCATGTTTTTAGAAAATATTTATTTATTTGTTTGTTTGTTTGTATGTTTATTTATTTGGCACAGGGTCTCGCCATACATCTCAGATGCACACTAATCCTCCTGTCTCAGACTCCCCAACACTGGGATTATGAGCAAGTGTCACCAAGCCTTGTTTTGGTGACCAGAAAAGTGCATCCTGGGTTCTTGGCCAGTTCGGTATGTGGTACTGGACATTGAATCCAGGTCCTTGCACTTGCCAGGCAGGCATTTAATTACCAACATATCTTCCTACTCCCCATTGATCTTAATTTACTTATAAATACAGAAATGTAGTTTATTTACACCAAAAAATTTTCAAGTTAAACATAAATTTAGGCAAATTGCAACTTGATAGTATCATTGAAAGGGTTCTCATTGTAGTGTTCTAGGGAATTTACCTTTGTAAAAGGTAAGTCCAAACACCATAGTACAACATATTGGATGGCATTTCTTTAGACATTGTTAACAAAGTCAGTGCATACAAAAAAAAAAAACATAGGTGAGGGCTAGGGAGATAGCTCATCAGTATAAGTGCCTCCTTAGCATGTGCAAGCTCTATCCCCAGTCCTAAGTTCCATCCCCAGTACCAATTTAAAGAACATGGTTGAGTGATTGCAATCTGAGAAAACAGTGCTCATATCTCATATATTGACACTAATAAAATCATTTTACATAATAGTTCATGAGCACGTACTATGTTTTCAATGTATAGAGATCATATTTATTGTTCATTGCATACATTTTAAGAGGCATTATTGAAATTATTATTGCATTGCAAATAAAGTAGACTCCTTAAATAAAGATTAAAATAGTAATAAAAGTAGAGGGAAAAAAAGTGAATTCTAGTAAAACCAATGTCAGTTCCTTAATGGACTATTCCATAGTTTTCTCCAATTCACTTCAGTCAACAGTTCAAAATCTGAAATGTGTAAATATTCTGTCAATCACTAAGAAAGTTAGCAAAACATATATATAGATGATGCACAAATAACTAATGAAAATGTAGGGAAAATATACATCAGAAGCGAGAAGTGGTGGCGCATACCTGTAATCTCAGCACTTAGGAGGCTGAGGCAGAAGCATCATTGTGAGTCTGAGACAAGCCTGGGCTATAAAGTAAACTCAAGTGACAATTTTATTATTTTCTTCTCAATGAAATGATCCTCCAATAGAATAGCTCTTCGTGTAAAATCTTCTATGGTTTCTGCAAACTTCAGAGAAATTCTAGTTTCTCTAAATTAGATGTCAAATGACTATACCTGACTAACTACAGTGGATTCTAGTAAGGCAACAGGGGTAACATTTAAAATGATCTCCTTTTAACTCTTTAACCTAATCTAGTCATAGCATTTTGCCTGAATGTTTCTACCTTATATTTTAATATTGAGTCATTGTAATAGTTTGTACAATTCATTTCAATGTCCCTTTTATAATAAATGTTTTGAGATAAACATATAAAGATAAAATCAGAAGTGAAAATTGCTATTTCTTTCACAGTGTAATGAAGCTGTATAATTTATGTTTGAGGGATATCAAAATTTTAAAAAACTAAGTTGCTGACACAGACATTTTTGACTATGTCTTCTTTATGCTCCATAACTCAAAAAGAAACTGTAAATCTAAAAGTAAATCTATCTAAAAAATAAAGCTGCTGTTACTTATACCCTCTTTATTCTGGAAACATAAATATGAGCTTGACTTATGCATAGAATTTGAGTTAACTTTCATGATGATTGGAAGACCTTCTTCATGTTCTTATTCACTGAACCTAGAGATTGGAATTTAGTGTGGCACTTTTTTTTCCTGTTTGCTTAATGTAGCAGTTTTAAAAATATAAAAATTATCATTCTCTGTACAAGCTGTGAACTTTTAGAGTTGTTTTGCATCTGTTAAATAAAATATTTCATAATAAATGAATGAATGAAGAAAGAGAGAGAAAGAAAGAAAGAAAGGAAGGAAGGAAGGAAGGAAGGAAGGAAGAGAGAGAGAGAGAAAGAAAGAAAGAAAGAAAGAAAGAAAGAAAGAAAGAAAGAAAGAAAGAAAGAAAGAAAGAAAGAAAAAAAGAAAGAAAGAAAGAAAGAAACTGAGCTCAAGACCAGCCTGAGCTGCAGAGGGAGGGCCTGTATCAAAAACACAGGAAAAAAGAAGCCACCAAAGCAAAAAGGAAGAGACAAAAGAAGAAGGGATCAGTGCATGTTTTGAAGTTCTATATCATTTTCACTGCTTTTTAGCGCTTTAAAATGAAAAAACAAAATACTTTAGTGCTGGCCAGATAGCTCAGCGGATTAAAGCACCTGCTTAGGCAGACTCAGGGGCCAGGAGTTCAATTGCTGGTCTGCCATACCACTGGGCATGGTGGGCTGGGTCTGTAATCTCAATATAGGGAGGTCAAAAAACAGGAAGGGTCAGTAGGAGTTTGACCTGTGTAGTGAGACCCTGTAGACCCTGTACTATATATAGTAAAAAAGTAAATAAATAAAATATATTTCAAATACATAAGTCTAACAAAATAGAGTATCTAAGTACAACAGAGAGGTCCAATGAAAGCTGAAAAATATTCAAAAGAGTTTTAAGACCAAGAGGGTAAAGAAGTATTTCCTAGCCAGTAAAGTTAAAATCAGTTTGTATTATATAGAGAAATAAATGACCAGAAAAGAAATTAGAGAGAGAATAATGACTTCCTTAAAAACCTTTAATAATCTAGGATAAGGAAAATATTATTAGAGCTGAAGTTAGTTGGATACTCCAAGTAAATGGATTTATTTTTACTTGATTTTCTTTTTGCATCTGAACCTCAAAATTACTATTAAATAAATATGATCCAAAAGGCAAATAGATATAGCAAAAGGGAAACAAACTGCTCAAAAGGAAAGAACAAATGGGTTGGGGAAAAGAAAAAAGGTTAAAAAGAAAAGAATTTAATGTTGATATTTTGATCAATATTGCTGCCTTCATGTGTCCTTTTATAAAATTGGAAAGAAAGGGATTGTGGAACATGAAAGGAGAAACAAGAAACATATAATGTATATGTTGAGAAAAGATAGAAAAACTGTGTTTAATAATGCCTTACTTTTTAAATTAATACATACGGGATGGCACAGGGCACATGAAAATTTGAGGGTATTGAATAATACGATAGAGAACGTAAGAGGCAGGGAGTTCAACATTAGCAGAAATGATTTAGGTAGGGCTGGGGAGCCAGCTCAGAGGAATAAGTGCTTGCACAGCAAGCACAACATCCTGAGTTCAATCCTGACACAATAAAAAAAGAAGGAAAGAAATGATTTAGATAGAGCATTGTGAAGATCAAAGTAAATGTCATCCACAGCCATATGTAAGGAGTATAGGTAACATAAAGAAAAATTAAGCATAGAACTTACAGTTTTGTGAGAAAGTGAAACCAACATAACTAAAATTTCATTCTTAAATAAAATGTATTCCTCCTTTCTGAATATATACATAATGTGTTGTCTGTTTCTCCTGTCATGTTCTATAATAACTTTCTTTGGATGTCTATAAAGAAGAGACACATAAATGTCAGGCTTCTTTCCATAGCTTAGCTCTGTAGGCTCCAGAGAATCCCTTGAAGTGCTGTGGAATGGTATGGACTAAACGAATTAATAAGAGAGGAGGAAGGTAAGCTGCTAACATCATTTTGCTTCGCTCACATACAAATGAACCTCTCCTATAGAAAAACACATTACCCACTCCATAAAGGGAATCTGACATACGTCACTCTGTTGGGAAGATTTCTCATCTCTGAGGCCAAGTAGATGGCACACATGATTTAAAGGATGAGAGGGTTGTTTGGTTCATGATCTTAGGAGTCTCACTGCACAACTGGCTGGCTCCTAGTGGAAACTTTATGGCAAGGGACATGGCTGAATACCACTGTTCACAGTGTGGTGATGGAGAAGCAGTGCATGAGAGAACACGGTGCAAGATGCATCCTCAAAGGTGCGTCCTCGTGATCAGGATTCATTTAGGCTTTCCCTCCTGATGGACAGAATGTCCATAGGCCAAGCACCACTTTCTGAATCTAAATCCAGTAAAATTATCAGTTGACATTAACTGCCACAGAGACAAACACAAAATACTTTAAAGATGAGTAACATCAGTACTATCTATCATTTCTCAAAATCTACACCTTGGATATGTAATCTTAATATTACATATTAAGTTATTTAATATTCTTCAACTACTTTACTGGTTATGTTGATACTAATATGTTAACAACTTTTACCTTGTAAATGTATTATAAAATACATTTGAACTGAACAATAGTAGGTAGTAAGCAATTATTTAAAATATAGTTTATGGCAGTATTTCATTTTCAGGGGCAATGTAGTCAACAATGAATTCATTACAAACTATGGTGAAAAAAGACAACAGTGTTGTACTGTTTATGTTGCTAAAAGAAACAAATTTATCACATATAAATTTCATTTCGGTTTTATGAAATTAAAATCACTTGTCCACATTTCAAAGGCACCAAAATATATCTAAGGTTAATTACAACTTTCCCATATTTAATTATGTTTCCTTCCAAATGATAAGCATTGTTCATTCAATTAACTTCATTTTATGGTTGGCATATTACATGGAGTCACTGAAGCAGGAGAAAATGTGTGAAGGGGAGTAAAAGTGGGTAGAGCTTAAGCACACCCTCGTCACCCTGGCCAGATCTGCTGTTCCTTTATCCTTATAAGAATAACTTAAACATTTCAATGATGCTTTTCTTTCTAAGCACTGCAGGAAGGATGGGTGTCTGATATACACTACTTTTTGTGCAATAAGAAAGTATAAAAATTCACTTGACTGCTTAGTGACAACCTGAATTTCTTGAAATTAAACAATTAATAAGCCAGCAGCTCTGTGAATTATAAATTATTCATTCTTCCTATACCAATGAACATTAATCAATTATAAAGAGATACAGAAATTAAGATGAAGAAAGAGTCAACCATGGTCTTTTAATACTGAGACTCTGCTAACCCAGTCTCTTTAAACATATTTGATTTGTGTAATAGCATCAATATGCACAGCTATGCTCACTGCTCAAGTTTCCAACAAAATAACCAATTTATGAGTATACATATGCTGTCAACCAGTAACAAGCAACACTCATCACAATTCTGTAGTTTTTGACTAAGGGCTTATTAGAGTTCTTTCAAATTATTGTACCTTATTAAATATTTAGTATTAATTCTCCTGGCTTCCCAAAGAATTTGAAACACACTGAAAAGCATCTCTAGAATTCTTTCATAGTTTGAATACAAATAACTATACCAAAACCTTCACCTAGACAATAGCCCAAAGTAGACACACTTTATTATTAACAAGGACACAGGTTGAGCAACAAACACAGTTTACAGTCATCTGATCAATTTAACACAAAGCATAAAGTTCCTAGATTATGCAAGCACTGACTTATTTAAATTAAGTGAGTAACAGAACTGTATTTCCTTGTCTGAATTTTTACCAAGAATAAAGCAACAGAGTAACAAGCATATACTGATGGCAAATAGGGGCTTAAGTAGGAAGATGAAATTAATCAAAGCAAGAAGATCGGAATAGTATTTGTTTGTAGCTATCAATCAAATGTTAATGTCAGGTGTTATATGGAAATGGGCTTCAAATTGTACTTCAGTTGATGCCATTGAGAAATAACAAGCTTGTTTCTGAACTTCTAACAAGGACCAGAGACAAGTATTGTTGAATGGCCCATTTCAATAGTCCTCTGAAGTCTGAAGAATTAGAGAATTTAGGTTAACAATATGAGGAATTAAAAACTTATTTTTAACTTTTCCTGCATTTCTAATTTTTAATTTTTTCTGTGCCCTTAAACATTATTAGAGACATATCACCTATACCTGGAACTGATGTCCTATGTGGATAACTAACAAGGTAGCGAAGAGTACCTGAAAATGCATCTTAAGAATGTGAAACTGCTAGCTATCTTGAGTGGGTAAATAGCACTATCGGTACTCAAAACATTTATCACTAATACTACTTCTCGTTCAGGCAGAAGACTGCAGAATCCTCAAAATTCATATGCTCAGCTCGAAACATAAAGTACATGATTGTCCCTTATAATAAAACCAATCTACAAAGATCTTTGGCATTCTTAAGCCATGACAGCCCAATGCTAAGTGCTATGAAGACTATAAAGTGCTCTCCTGGCTTTGGAATTCTTTATAACACCCTAAATGGACACTCAGATGAATTAGCTGGCAATAATTAGTTCAAAGTATACTTTTACTCTGGGATGATCAGTATTATGATTGCCTTATCAATAAATATTAACTTCTCAGATAACATATATCTCTTACATGTAAAGGCTATATTACATCTTCTTTTAAAAAGCACACCAAAATTGAAGATTCATATTTTGTCAAATTATTTATTTAAAATTCATTCATGTAAAATTTCTCTTATGTATATGAAAGAAAAATGCTAGAAAACATTTATAAATAAAGATGAGAATGCAGCTCTGAGCCTCATCCATATCAGGTATTTCATCCATAAAGGAGTACTTCCAGGTACTCCTTTTACAGCATTTATAACATAGTAGGTGTTCAATAAATTTTAGTTGATTTTATTAATAAATAAATCACAACATTTATGTAGTATATTACAGCTCAGAAAATACTTAGTGCCCTTATTTAATCCTCCCTGTAATATTCAATAAACACTGTCATTCATAACAAGAAGCTATGAACACAGAAATGCCTACATTTTTAAAATCATGGACTCTCAGAATTATGAAAAACAAGTCATAAATTGGAATGTTCATGAGCTTTTGTTGTTTCTAAAGATTAAATACATTTCCATTTCTGAAAAGTTGCAAATGAAGCTGCTGCTCAGTGTTCTGAATAAGAATTAAGATAGAGACCACAGACACCACTGTTAGGAAAGTCCACAAGAGATCTTCATGTGTAGTTAATCAGAGTGCTTTTCAGTTTTCTTAAGTTCTATTACCAAATTTAGTCAGTTCAGGGCAGGGCCAGATACTGACCTTTTTATAATAAGTTTTCGTGATTAAGAACTGCTGCAGTAGAGTTCTTTCAAGAGTGCCAGAAAGAGGGCTTGTGTCTCAATGTAGCGCCTGTGTATCTTTCAGAATTTAACACAACCTACCTTAAGACAAAATAAAATGTGTTCTTAGGGACAAAATAGAACATCTTGATGGAAAATACCTGTTTCATGTTATGTCTAAGATGTTTGATATTCAGCCAGATAGTGAGGTTAAGCTCAATCACAATAAAAATTGATTTTTATTAATTTTATTAAGAAACAAATAGCAATGAGACAGTTTCAAAATAGGTCCGTAGGTAAAGATGGAATTTAAGACTGAAATCACCTAAAATTATCTGAATATAAGATAGTTCATAAAGTTTTATACTCAACGACAGATACTTGAGTCAGAAAAAGAACATGGGTAAGCATGTCTTAATTACATACACAATTCACTGATGATGTCTTGGAATCTTTCACAAATCCTTCCCCCAGGGAGTACAGAGAACTATATCCATTGTTGAAGTGATCATTTTATCATGTCTGGAAACTTCCTTTCCAACTTCCTTCTAAATTTAAACAACAGTCTATGAACCTGCCACTCCCCGATCCCCATACAAAAGTCTACTAGAAGTACTAGCAAAATAACTTTCCCATACTTGTATTCCTATGCTTTTCTTGGACTATAACCCATAAATATTTCTCTGAAAAATTATAGTCACACCTCACAAGGAGTGAGACCTACAGGCATAGTTATGACTCACGTGGGCATGACGTCAGTTCTTCAACATCACGCAGCAGGCGGTAAAGCGCAAAGTCTCAGCTGGTGTGTCCACAGCCACTAGATGCCGCTGATGTGTCTGGAGGCCTAGGAAGTGATTTCTAGAGAACTATAAAGGCTTACATCTTGGAAAATAAAATGCTGTTGCTATGGTGACCAGCTGAGATTATGGATAATGAGAGTACCATGTTTTCCACTCTCGAAGGAGCTATTGTTCTCCACACGTTGCTCTATGCTTAATATTACTGACCTTCAAAATATATCAGAATCATTGGTAATTTACTTTTTAAAATAAAGGATATTTCATTCAATACCTTTCTGTGAGTGAGATGTACACATCAGTTATTCACACATATAATATGAAAAAGGACAATTATTCAATCCATTTATCTTATGCATTTATAGATGTGTATTTGTTGGCCTTAGCAGTACATGGTGGCCTTTACAACTTTATGCGATACCATATTCTTTAGGGTTCTCTATCTATCAAGGCAGAGGAAAGAACGAACTAAATACATGTCATCTCTGTAATAGCATTAAATATCTACCTAGAAATAATTGTAGATAAGGCCATATTTTGATTGAAACAGGAATAAAGGAGATTTCCAGTTTAGATAAAGAAAATCATGAAATAGACACTAGTATTTTGCTTCCAACTCTCATAGTGGATAAAGAAAATAGGTCACAAGGAAGGAAATCTTTCATATGAAACAGTTTGGAATACATATTGAAGGCTATCAAAAGGATAATTTATGGTCTATTTATTAACTGTTGATTTTACTATCTTCATAGAAAATCTATAAAATTAAAACTAAATAAAAAGGCAATTTTCAATAAATATTGTGATGTTTCACAAGATTATTTCCAGAAAAAATATTCCTCCAAAATAATTTAACTTTCATAGAACAAGGAAATAAAAATTAATACATCTCAAAATTCAACCAGGTAAGAATTAATGACCAGATTTTTCATGTCAAAAAGAATTTATATAATAAATATTGAGCTGAAAGTACAATAAATATGTCAATTTTCATGAAATATGATTTCTCATCCTATGAATAGCTATATCCAGTCATTCCCTTCAAAAACTATCACTGAGCTGCTTACACTCAAAGTGAATTTGATCTGCTATCTCATGTGGCTTGATCTCCAATGATATTATATGGTTCTTGGAAATCATAAAGTGTGTGTATTTTCTTATCAGTGGTTGCATTTTTAAAAACAAATGGAAGGATACAACTGACAAGATTATCTCAAAATAAACATCAAGGGACATTGTTAGAATATTAAGCTGTTATTTGAGTCATAGTTTTCGAAAACAGAGGAGAGGAAATTCTGAAAGTACAATTTTGTGGCCACCCCATCCAGTTGTCACTCCAATGAAAATATAATGTAAATATTGTGGGACTATAAACAATGGTGTTATATACCACACCATGTGTTTTTCTTTCTAAATTCCTAGCACCATAATGAAAAAATAAAGTATCACAAATCTAAGTGGCTTAGAAGCAACAGAAATTTATCATCTCACAGTTCTGGAGTACAGAAAGATGAGATCAAATATCAGCAAGATCATTCTTTCTCTAAACCCCTTATTTAAGGAAAACTATGCTACCACTTTAGCCTCCAGTGATTTGCTGAAAGTCTGGCATTTCTTGGTGTGCAGCTGCCTAACTCTAACATCAATTTTATCACCTTACGGTGTTCTCTTTGTATGTCCTGTCACATGTGTGTCTTCTTATAAAGGCATTGTTATAGTATGGGAGGGGTTGTTCCTACTCATTTCATCTCATCTTACCCAATGACGTACATCTGCAAAGGTGCTGTTTTCAAATAGATCACATATGAAGTAATGGCAGTGAGGACTTCAATACATTTTTTTTAGGTCACAAAATTGAACCTGTAACTCTTGCAACAATACCAGAAGTCCAAAGAACATCAGATCATATAAATTGCTACATTTTTCTTCGCTTTGCCTGCAAAACTTTGTAAATGTAACAAAATTAGAAATCTGTATCATCAGTTTTATTATGAGCATTGAAAATAGATTCTAGTGAGCAAAAGTTGGGATGCACTAGTGGACCCCAAAATCGAAGGAGTTTTGAGAGTGTTTTCCAAAATTTACATGTAATCAGGTTAATAATATATTTAAATAAAATATTCTTAAGAAGTATGTTGACATTTTTCTAGTTGTCATTTGTAATTAAACAGCTACACATTGGGAAAGGTGCTCTGGACAATTATTTTGAAAAAATGTGTTATTCTAAAAAGTTTGACTTCATTTTTACTGGGAAATATATAACACATAACATTCTGATGTGTTTCACAGAGTTATATAAATAAAACAAAACTAAATTTACAATATAAGAACTCCTCAAATAAACCATAAAATTCTAAGTGGCATTCAATTATATTTAAACAATCTTAATTTTTCACACTTCCAACACACATTCGCATTACACTCTTTTCCAACATTATACTAGAGAAACAACACAAATGACTTTCAGCATTTCAAAAGAACAAAAATACATTCACTCATTTATTGTCTATTCATCCTTTCATCTTCATCCACAAAGACTACAAAATTTCAGACATTGTAATGGGTTCTGGATTTACATAGTCCCCAGACCTGGCAATAAAACTAGGCTATGATGGTACATGTGCTGAATCCTAACTAGATTATCAAGCTTCACCAAATATTTATTGAATATACAGAGATCTCCTTATAATAGAATTTGAAGAATTCAAAAGGCACTGAAAATACATACTTTGTAAATTACATTTTGATGAGTTTTCACCATACTGATGCTAATGCAATTTTTTGCTGGTTTTCAAGAGAAGCTTTGGATTGCTAGTGCAAGTGTTTATATCAAGAAAGAAATATGCAGCCACGTTTCCCACAGCCTACTGGCAGTCACCTACATGACTTGTCAATACCACAAATTAAACATGCTCCACACTAAACCTACTATCTTCATTCACTAACTGCACTTATTTGTGCGCCGCTGATTTATCTTGTTGATATCATCACCCAGGCTTAAAAATCAATCAACAATCTTTTCTTCTTTTATAAACATTCCCTTCATAAGAATTCCTTTTCACTCTCCCATGTTAATGCCACAATATTTTTCCATCTATTCTTATTCTTTATTTCCACAGATCCCACTCTTTTTAGCTCTCTCAGAACAGTTGCTTTCTCAATGGTCTCGCAAATTGGGTTTCCAGCATATTTATTTCACTACAACACAAATCTGATCATGATATCCCCTTAAATCAAATTCTTCTCTTTTTCCCCTTGGGCCAGTGGATAAAGCCCTTTCCCTAGCATTCAAGGTCTTCCATAATTGCTCTCCTATCTCTATTCCCTATCTTTCTATTGTTCATCATATCCAGAGCACTATTTTGAACTAACTTAACTGCTGGTAACCTAAGCATCTCCAAACCATGATGGTACATACACTGGTTCTCAAGGACAATGTCTTTATCTCCAATTTTATTATCCAATCATAATAATTATTTTTATTTGTTATGTGAAATACACAACTGAATTGAATACTTGCAATTAAATGATATACTTCCAATTCATTCAAAATTCATATTCACACTATACCAAAGATATAGTAAAAGCACACAGTATTTTTTAAAATCCAAAATTTGAGTGAGCATTTGCACATTTAATGCTTCCATATCAATAGGAAAAAGTATTAGTGTAGATTTTAATATTTTAAAAAACTGCCTAATATATTCTTCTTTGTACATGATAAATTACAAAATATCATAATAACAATACTCTAAAGTATTCCATAGCGTAAGTTTTTCAGCATGGCAAAGAGTAAAATAAAACTAATTAACAATTAAATTTACAATTATTACTCTGCTAAAATACTGATATGTCCATTAACCTTGACAGTATTTTTATATTTAATATGTTTGAAACAATCACATGAGGAATACGTGCTTCGTGTGAAGCGAAAAGAAAAATTGGATCTCCCAGTCATATATTGTTAAGAAATATTATAATACAACTTTGATATAGCTAGAATTCTTTTTACTCTGTGACAATACTTTTATAAGGAAAACTAAATATACAAATGAAAATTAAGTTGATTTATTCATTTATTCTTCAAATCAATATTATTACTAAATTTTGTTTTATTTTTAAAGATGTTTATTCTAAAAAGATGTTTGTTAATGAAAAGAGATAATTTAGTGATTTTGTTTGATGAAGTTATATTCACAGAAATAATTTTATTTCTTACTATTTTTTGGACATGACATCAGGAAGGAGGAAAAACACAAGATTTTCTGCATAAAAGGTCTTTGAGGGTCCAGAGAGATAGCTTAGTGACCTAAAGCGCCTACTTAGGTAAGCTTAGACAAGCACAGGGACCGAGGATCAATCCCCAGCACCACATACCATGCCAGCCCACCACTGGGCAGGCTGAGCTGGACACACACACACACACACACACACACACACACACACAGCTTTTGAGAGTTCTATTCAATATAGCAAATAAATGTACTGTGGCATGCATTCTATTTCAAAAATAAATAGTATAATTAGTAAAATGTAAAACAAAAAATCAGCACTTTACCTGACAAACATCAGGAGTCAAGACAGAAGTTTGAGGTAGTTCAGCACGTGGATGAGACAGATAGGCCAGCTTCTTTCTGATCAGGTGACTGACTTGGGAGTTACCCAATAGAAAAGAAAACTGAGCCCCTACGCACAACCATGTAAGTATAGGAATATATATGTAAATAATATATTACACATTCTAGTCTATCCAGGAATGAACATATCTACTTACACCTGATATCCTGGTATTTTGTCTGCTTATTAATTATCATGACTGTTATTTCAGATGCCCATATTTTGGAGCTAGTCTTTGGATTTAGGGGGGATATGATTTTTTTAATTCTTCATATGTTCTACATAGAAGGCCTTTGTTGGAGGGACAGTTGGCTATACTTTTTAACCTGTTTGTGGGGTTTCTTTTTACTCTGTGGGAGACTTGCTTCTAAGTGAAGAAACTTTGCAAAAAGATGAGAACCCAGTTGTTGATTCTTTGAAGTATTTCCCATGTAGTTTGGTTTTTGTTCATGAACTGTCTGCCTATTCCTACGTCTTTATGATTTTAACCTACTTTTTCCTCCATAAGATTTGATATTTCTATTTTAATATTTAAATCTTTGATCCATTTTGAGTGTAACTTTGTGAATTTTATGAATCTTATAAATAAATTTAAAACTTCAAGAGATCAGATCATCTATATTTTCAATTATATAAACTTTTAAAATAAACTTTTGGTACAGGGTTCACTTTGCATCTCAGACTTCTAGTGATCCTCCTGTTTTCAGCCTCTGCATATCTGGGATTACAGGTGTGCACTACCACACCCAATGTTAGGGGCCTGCTCAGGGTGCCTAGGGGCCGGGCCAGCAAAGCATACGGTGCCAGGGATTGAACCCCACTTGCTGCACTTGCCTATGGAGGTCCTTAATCCACTGAGCTATCTTTCTAGTCCACAGTTATATAAATCTTGGTAGAGTATATTTATATAAGAATATATAGATCTTTATACATGTTTCTGAAATGTAATTAGAATGATAAATAGAAATACATTTGATTAATACTTACAAAATATATAAAAAAATAGAGCTACCTACAAAAGTGAAATATAAAAAATAAAGATCAATAAGAAGATATTAGCTTCACTATTAAACCAAATAATACAATGATAAGATTTCAAAAATAAAAGACTATTATCAGGTTTTTTTTTTTTCTTTGAAGATTTATTTCCTAATATGGTACAGCATCTCACTACACAGCTTGGACGCATAATGACCTTCCTGTCTCGGCCTTCTCAGCACTGGGATTACAGTCATGTAACACCATGCCTGGTTTAAGTGACTGGCAGAACATGGAGATGGCACGTCGCATTCTAGTAGGGAGCAAACAGAGGCCTTGTGCTTGCCAGGCAGGCACTTACATTGCTGAGATATCTCCCTACCCCCTATTTTCAGGTTTTTAAAGACAGGTCTACAACTGTAAATATAGAAAAGAAGGTGTGATTAAAATATTCCTTCTGAAAGTACATAGAAATCTGTTTTATTCAAGTGTAACTAAGATATATTATGTAAATCCCCAGTTTTCATTAATTAAAATAATCTTAATACCCTGTAGAAAATATCCAGCAAGTCAAGCTTATAAAAAATTCAAATTTAATATTTCTCATTGAGCCAAAAGAAAATATGACATGTACAGCAATGCAGCATATAAAATCAAAATAAAAAAACTCAAAGATAAGAAACAGAACATAATGAAAGAAGACTTAAGGCAAGAACGTGAAATAAAGGATATTATTACATTAAAGATCAAATAAAAAAGTAAAAACAAATGAGCACTTTAAATGATTTCTTAAAAATAAAATATGAAAGATTAAGATTCAACGGCAAAATAAATTTTAAAATGATAAATATTTAGAATATAATGACAAATATAGACAATAAATGTATTCAAAATACATATAACAAATGACTCCAAACAGAAAACATAGCAGAGGAACATAAGAAGTGAAAAAATGAAATCATACAGAGGTAAAACATCTGAAAATATTGGGAAAAATGAGCAAGACTCGCCAAAACAAATTCTTCTGAAATACTGAACTTTTAAACATTTTTTAATCTTTCTAGCAAAACTTCTAGTCACTTAAAAAAAGCAGAAATCTGCTTATCTTTACAAAACAACTTCCCAGAAGTCAATGGATGGTATAGCTTACCCATTGAATAAAATAAATGCAATAATGAAATAAATAAGTGTCCACAAATGTAATGCCTATGCCAGATGAAAGCATAAAAACCTCACTCAAATCTAAAAATGGTAAAACCCAAAACAGCCAACTCTATCTGGCAAAAGCCTTCTTGCTATGTCAGCAGGTGGCAAAAGAATAAAATTAAGGGGGGGCAAAGACAGTTGAACTTATTACTTGATAATTATGTCAGTTCGGTGAGGGTGAAGCTCATCATCTCCAGCTGCCAAGATGACAATGGCAACTTGAGTTTTAGAGGGTACAAATATCCGATTGTGTGCATTTAGATTTGTCTATGTGGCACATATGAAATCACTGGATTGTTAGAAAATAAGAAGTTTCTTCGAAAAGGTGTCTGATATGGTCAGAATTTTTAAAAGCTGAAATACTGATATGTATACCTGCGTCTGATTAAAATCATGCAAGCAGCTAATATTCGAAAAAAAGTGATTATAAATGTTAAGTACCATTTTCTTTTTCTTGAAATCAAAATATATAAAATAGAAAATATGTTCAATTAGTATGAAATGCTACAAACATTAGCTTAACACAAAAATTGATAAAATTCAGGGAATATTTCAGAACTGAGGCACAGAGTATAAAAGTATAATTTTAAATATGAGAAATGACTTGTTGTATATGCTTATATTTCTATATATAGAATCTGGAAATTTAAATTGAATTTATGTAGTGTCCCCAAAAGAAAGAAAAAACTAATTTCTAATATCACAGTAAGGATAATTACACAACATGTTGTCCCAAAATGTTTTTGCTTTTCTCTTGATATTTTATAAAAATAAAAATAAAATGAACACAAGAATGCTATGAAGGCCATATATCATTCCAAAATGACATTTAATTGCAATATACTTATTAGATGCCCTCTCAATATTTGTCATATTGCTGGGTGCTTGTTACCCAGTTTATCTCTAATTCATGTAAGACTTTTCATTCAATGAGTTATACAATGCAGTTAAGGTTTAAAGTTTGAATAATATGTCGATATTGCTGCAGGCTGCAAGTGACTGAAGTGAAGTTATGATGCCATGCTTATGTGACTCTTACATTTCATTTTGTAATAAAAGTCAGTATTTTTAAGACTTTTGTATAAAAAGAATACTCCTTTGTATTTTCATTCTAGATAAGACTTAACTGGAATATTTATAAAGACACAGAATCGGACACTTTTTATATACATAAGAGTGTCCTTGGTTCTGTTACTACAGAATGTAGTTTGGTATCCAGACAACATAGGCTACTTTTCATCAGTGTCCTTTCCAAGAATAATGTCACCATTTTTATGACCATTTTTGGTGAACAGATTAGCATTTTAGGTATCTATCTTTCACTGAATGAAAGAATGTTCACCCAAAAGGTAGATCATAATCATATACAACTCTTTAAGTTAATACTCGTGCTCCATCTATCATCAGTGTCCTGGAGAACACCTGTGTTGTGGACTCAGGCAGACATACGTTCAAGTCTAAGCACCTTCACATATGAGGTAGAGCATAGGACAGAAGGACTGTTGTACAATCATCTCTAATCTCATCATTTGAAAAATAGGGAAATTACTAGGAACAAGATAGAGTTGAGGAAAATTTTCAAATAACTAATGTATGAAAAAGGCTTAACTAATCTTGAACTCATAGTGGGTATTCATGTTTTGTCTTGTTCTCTCACTCTCTCTGTGTCTCTCTCTCTCTCTCTCTCTCTCTCTCTCTCTCTCTCTCTCTCTCTCTCTCTCTCTCTCTCTCTCTCTCTCTCTCTCTCTCCACCCTCTCATTTCTCCATCCTAGCCTCATAATGCTTCTCAAATTTTCAGAAAGCTATCATTTTCATACAACTAATAAGTGGACATGTACCAAACAGTTAACTGAACCGAATAAAATGCTGAATCTAGTCAGATGCCACACATGAATGAAAATACAGTTTGTGTGTATCTGTGGCAGGTTTATTTTCACTTAACCGAGTAATTATAGACAATGTTAATGAAACAGGTAATTCAGAACTCTAAGAGAAAAGATTTTGAGCTTTGGGCTTGATGTGCTGGTGCAGGCCTGTAATCCCAGCACTCAAGAGGCTGGGGTACGATTACCAGGAGTTTGAGGGCTAAGCTGCATAGTGAATTGAAGGCCAGCCTTAAATACACAGCAATACCCTGTCTCAAACAAAAAAATTGAAAGTTTTCATCATAAAAAAATATAAATATTTGAAGAAACAAACTTTAGATAATATATATAGATCTCAAAATATCACAAGAATATATACATTTTTCATGTTTATACAGTGTCAAATAAAATGAATTTAATTTTTAAAAAGAATGCTTCAAAAATAAGATGGTATACCAACATATTTTTTGGCTGTTGAGAATCAAGCTGATCAATAAAACATTGTAAACATGATATTTTGAGGGTCTAAGAATAAAAGGTAACATTCTAGGTTATATTTTTTTATAGGAGAAAACTCAACTTTTATCTACTGGAAAAAGTTTGTTCACTTTGGACAAAAGCAACTTGCATTGCTAATAGTTTTTCACTGGTAACTTCTATTCCTATGAGTTGTAAAACAACTCATAGTAGTGAGTTAATCAAATGTGCACACCATTTTGCAATAAAATAATCAAAGACATTATATCAAACAGTGCCTAGATTTAAGCCAAAAGGACATGTACAATCTCTTTTGTGGATTCTCCAATCTTAAACATGCTATAGAAAAGTGTCAAGCTCTGATTTTTTTTTTTTTTACTCTGTATCGGTTTCAGCACATACAATTTCAAGATTTCACTCTGTCTGCAAATACAGTTTTAACATTTTAGGCAAACTGTATGCATTTATTTCTAAAAGTATATCCTCGTATATTTACACTTTTCTCTTTCAGTATCTTTCTGATTTATTTTGATATTGTCTATCATGCAGCAATTAAGATAATTTGTTCCAGATGTAATTCTTACTCCTCACTAACTGAGTGTATGATCACAATTAAGTTACTGTTATGGTTAAATATCAGACATATTAGGAAAGTAAAGACATCTTTATTGAATTGCACCAGTGGATAAAGGAGGTAACATAATATGTTTTAGGGATATTTTGAAATGTAGTAGTAACACACTATTTTTATCTCATTGTAAGCACATAAAGATTTGACAGATGAGGGCAATATTTATTTCTGCCTCTTTCTTTCATGCTACTCTAAAAGGAGAAAATAGAAAGAAATGTAAAGCAATGTTAGGGACCTTGGTGATAATGTAGCTAGTGTTTGTGTAATAATGTAGATGTTTGTGAAATAAACACAAGAAATCAGATAGACATTAGTTTAAACAACAAAAAATCACATGTATAGGCTGACCAGATAGCTCATCAGACTAAAGCACCTGCTTAGGAAGGTGCAGGGACCAGGGTTGAAGCCTGGGAGTTCCATGCCAACCACGCCCCTGAGGCACACTGAGACTGGACATGGTGGCAAGCTTCTGTAATCCCAGTACTTGGGAAGCTGAAAACAGGAGGATCACTACAAGTCTGATCTGTGCAGTGAGACCCTGTAGACCCTGTACTAAATAAATTTTTAAAAACAATCACATTTATTGGTTTTAAGCAAGCATATTCTTTCTTTAATTGAATGTGTTCATGTACATTTTAAGAGTGTATTAGAATAAAGAATGGTAACATTCATTTAAAAAAAAAGTTGACACATGCATTGAACATATCCTAATCATTTTAGTTCCATTTTTCCTTTACCCCATTCTTTTCATCTGCCCTTAAAGTTTAGCTTGTAGTGTTCTAGTATCTCCAATTTATTTTTGCTAATATATTTATTTATAGTTTTTGAAGTATTTAATGTATACATTCAATGTGAGGAGTCTTAATCCTTTTTGTTTCCCTTCTTCTTTTCTCCCTCCCTGTTTCTTTCAATCTTTCTCTTTCTGTTTTCATGTAAGAGGAAAATGTGATATTTTATGTTCTGAATCTGGCTAATTTTGTTTGACATAATGGTCTCCAGTTTCATCTATTTTCCCGCAAGTGGTACAATTTCATTCTTCTTTATGGCTGAATAATAACCCGTTGTGTATATATGCCATGTTTTCTTTATACATTCATCTGTTGACAAGCATCTAGCTTATTTTTATAGATTTTTCTTGTAGGTTGTACTGCTATAAATATAGCAATGCAGATATTGCTGTACTACTCTATCATTAATTCTTTTAGGAAAACACCCAGGAGTATAGCTGGATCAAGTGGTATTTTTGTTTTTACAAATCTGTACTTATTTCCATAACAGCGGCAGTAGTTTACTCTCTTCCTAAAAGTGCTAAAAGGATTTTTCCCCTGACATCCCTGTCAACATTCATTCTTTTTCCTTGTATTCTTGTCATAGCCATTCTAACTGCAGTAAGATGAAACTTCAAAGTAATTTTGATTTGCATTTCTCTAATGACCAGAGATGTTGAACATTTTTTCATATACTTACTGCCAATTTGTATTTTTTCTTATGAGTCCATTCCATTAGTTTGCCCATTGTTTAAATTTGGTAGTTTGGGGAAGTAACTTTTTTTAGGATTTTGTGTATAGTGGAGGTGAATCCTCTATGAGAAGAGCAGCTAGAAAATATTTTTCCCCCTTCTGTGAATTGTCTCTTAACTCTGTTTCATTTACTATGCAGGAGCTTTTAAACTTAATGTAGTCCTATTCATTCTCCTGTGTTGATTCTGTATCTGTTTACTTTGCTGAATTTGTTTAGCAGACTTAAAAGTCTTTTGCTGGATTATTATGGTCTTCTTAGCATTTGCAAATATGGGTAACTTGAATTTTCTCCTTTCCAATTTACATTTCTTTTCTTTGTTTATCTTAACTGGTTGCACTAACTAAAGTTTCTTTTTTTTAATTTATTTTTTATTTTATTGAAGTACAAATATCAATCAGACAGTTTCAAGACACCTTAACAATACAGATTCGATAAATTAATACATTGCAAACTATTTTCATAATGTTTTGGTATCGAACAAGGTGCAGACATGATATTATATTTACAGATATCATTTTAGCAGATGTCTCTTATCGGTAAATTAAGAGTGTAGCTGTCTACTTATCTTATTTTTTATACCTGAATTATATCAAAAATTCAATAATTATTTTCCTAGTTGATGACCATAGTACTAGAAGCCGACATAATATCCTGTCCAACCACCATTAGTGCAAATCTTGCCTCTCATAGGATTATGTAGAAGCACAGCGTTATCAATCCCAACTGTACTGTCTATACACACACATCATGATTTTTTCTTTCTATACCCCTTCCTTGTCTACACCTGTCAAAGGTGGGCACTCCATTGTCATTCAACTAAATTAGGTGCTTGAACTCGACACCACAATCCAACACAGTCCAGCATTCCACAACAATAGTGAGTTATTCAAAGAAGTTGTCGACCACAGCCATTTACAGCTCGGCTTAATATTATAGTTTCAAGTATTACACAGAGCAGGAGTTCTAAGGGGAGGAACTAGTCTCAACCCTGAGGAAATGCTTTCAATTGTTTCACATTCAGTATGTAAGCAATGAGTTTCTAAAATATGACTTTTACCAGTTTGAGCTCTATTTTCATCAGGATTTTGGATTTTGTCAAAGGAAATTTCTGTAGGTATTGAAATAACCCTGCGATTTTTATTTTGGGGTTTGTTTAAGTGGTCTATTACATTTGTATATATCTAACCATCCTTGCATCCTTCTTATGGAAGCAACTTGGTCACGGTGTTTAATATTTTTAATATGTTCACAAATTAAGTTGGCAAAAATCTTATGAAGGATTTTTCAGGTGTGTGTTCATCAATGATATTTGTCTACAATTTTCTTTTTTGAGTTCTTATCTGGGTTTGATATCCATGAGATGCTGGCTTTCAACAATGAATTTGGAAGAATTCTTTATCTATTTCATGAAAGCAATTTAATATTTGTGGAACATTGGTGTTCATTCTTTTCTAATGATCTGAAAAAAATTAGTGGAACTATCATATCTTGATCTTTATTTAGTTGGCAGAAGTTGTATTTCCATGCCAATCTCTTTTTTAAAAAATGTGTTCTATTTTATTTTGAAGAGTAAAAACAGAAACAAAATAGGGTAACATATAACAATAAATATTTTACAGAGTTTCAAAACAGTAAGAGCTAATTAACAATGATTGCTATATTATCTGTTTATCATCAAATATGGTGCTCAGATTAACAGATATAGTTAAACAAGATTGGGGAAATAATTGAACATTGATACTTGCTTTCAAGAAATTTTAGTATTTGTTTTAATTTATTTTATTTTATTTTTACATTCATTTTATTGAGAAAGAAGTAGCAATGACACAGTTTCAAAACAGGTTAGTAGGACAGTTACAATAATCAATACATTACATATTGTTGTCTTTGTAGTAGTTGTTCATAAGTACAAGATGCAAACATGACATCTTGTCTGACCACACTGCAATGAAACTGGAAATAAATGACAAAAGAAGCCAGGAAAAAAAAAAACATAAATACATGGAAATTAAACAACACCCTCCTCAGCAACCAATGGGTCACAGATGAAATTAAACAAGAATTGAATAATATCTACAATTCAATGAAAATACAAGCACAAACTATCAGAATTTACGGAATGCAATGAAAGCAGTTATTAGAGAGAAATTTATAGCTGTGAAGTCACACATTAGGAAAACAGAACTGGAACACATACTCTAATGCTACAACTCAAATGACTAGAAAAGGAAGAGCAAACCAAACTCAAAGCCCAAAGATGAGAGAAAATTATAAAAATTAGAGCAATAATTAATTCAATCGAGATGGAGAAAATAATTCAAAGAATTAACGAATCAAAAAGCTGATTCTTTGAAAGACGAAATAAAATGGATAATCCCCTAGCCAACCACATCAAAAAGAGGAAAGAAAAAACTCAAAGACAAGCCATAAGGAATGAAAAGGGTGACATTATCATGGACCCAGTGGAAACTCAGAAGATCATCAATAGCTACTTTGAGAATCTTTACTCTCACAGAAGACACAATAGAAATAGATTCCTAGAAAGTAACAAATTACCAAAACTGAACCAAGAAGATTTAAGAACTCTCAAGAACCCAATAACAGCCAAGGAAATACAAAATGTAATTTAAAAGAACATACTGACAAAGTCCATGTCAATCTCATTGTTTAGTATTTAGTGTTCAAATTTTGATGTCTTGTTTCAACTTTTTTAGATCATATTTTCTACAAATGTATATACTTCTAAGTTCTCATTTATTTGATTGTAAGTTTCAAAATAATTTATATCAAGATTTCAGTGGTATCTGTTACAATCTTGTATTTTTCATCTCTAATCATATTAATCTGTACTTTCTCTTTGTTTTGGCTAAGGGTTTAACAATATTCATGTTTTCAAAAAAATATACACTCCATTGATCTCTCCAATATTTGGGTCCCAATTCCAGCCATTTATGTTTCATTACCTATTGTTTATTTTCCTGTACAAGTTGTAGCATTGGTTTATTCTTGCTTTTCTGGGATCTTGTAATGCATCATTTTGTTTTTTAGCTGGAATTATTTCATTTTTCTGATGTAGACATTTAGTGCTATAAACTTCTGAAAACTTCTTACATTCTATTCTACAGATACTGGTATGTTGTACTTCCACTGACATTTCATCACCAAAATTTTTGAATTTCTTTTCTAATTTCATCTATGAAACTTTGATTACTCAAGGATTTAATATTTAATCTCTAAGTGTTTATACTGTTTTTGTAACTTCTTTTTTCACAGACTTCTAGCTTCAGTCTAGTATTGCCTGACAGGATGCATATTATTTCAATTCTTCATTTTTTGTTTTTATTTTTTGTTTGTTTTCTATTTTTCTTGACTAGCTTTGAGGTCTAAAATATGGTCAATTTGGAAGGAAATTCTGTGCATCATTGAAAAGAACATGTACTCTGCTGTGGTTGGATGGAACACTTAATAGTAACTTAGTTCTGATACTTTTTGTTTCTTTTGTCTGATTGAACTGAATTTGAGAGTGGATTACTGAAATCCCTTATGATGACTCTACTGGGATCAAGAAATATATATATATATATATATTCATAATATAATATATACTAATTGCTGTCATTTAGGGATTTCCACTGTTTGATTCATTTTTGTTTGTCTTAGTTTATCTACTTTCCCAATAAAATTTATTGTTTCTCTTGGTCTCATAGTAGTTGTCTTTTTGGTCCATGTTTAGGATTCCTTCATTTTCCGCAATGCTGGCTTAGTGGTCACAAATTTCTTTAATTTACATTTATTGTGTAGACACTTTATTTTTCCTTCAATTTTAGAGATAGGTTTGCAGTATATAATATTCTGGGATAATAATTATTTTCTTTCAGTGATTGAAATACATCATTTCCAACCTTCCTGATGGTATCCATTGAAAAATCTGCTAGTATTCTAGTTGGCTGTTCCTATACATAAGAAGTGGGGAGATACCTCGCTAATCTAAGCATCTGCCTGGCAAGTGCAAGGACCTGTGCCCAACCTTTTCCTGGTCTCTGCAGTAATGCCAGAAGACAGGTGCCTCACACTGCAAAGTGTCATGGTAGCAGAACTAATTGTCTGTCGCTCTAGCCAAATCATCCCCTTCTGGGAATGTCATAGTGCCTACCCAAGGTTCTCCTAGCCCTAGCCCAGAGTCAGTTTCCCACTAGCTAGGGGCCCAAGTCACTCTCCCAATCTCACGATTTTAGTTTTATTGTGTCATAGTCACATTTTTCCCTGGCCCATGGTATTAGGGTAGGTGTATATTTTCTCCCTATCTTTCAACAACAATTATATCTCAGAATTAATAAAAGTGTTGGGATTTTCTAATACAGTGTCCCAATACAATTATAAATCTAGAAAAGATGAAATTAACACTTCTGTCTCTCTTCACGGGGCTATACTCAGGTATCTTCTCAAGTTGTGTCTCTGTCTAAAAATAGAATCAGTGCCCAAGCACTAAGGCCAGCCTGAACTGCACAGTGAGACCCTGTCTCAAAAAAGATAAAAAAAAAAAAAAAAAAAAAAAAAAAATTGTGGTTTTTAACCACAACACAGAAGTAAACAATATTTTGCTTCTCTGCCTCCTCAGGGAGCCTCACGCTTCACAGAGCCAGAGTGTGTAGCTTTAGTTATTATCTTTTCTAAATACAAATATGTCAAGGTTTCTCTGCCTATTAATTCTTCCAAGTTGCAGTCCTGTGATGTCATGTGGTATACTTACCTCCTCACACAGCTGCATACCTTTTGTTTTGAATAAATAATCCGAAGTGACTCCTGAGTTTAGGGTGCCTCCAGCTTTTCCATGTACTTAAGAACTTTGCTTCAAAAATAATTTGTAGTTTGCCTGTGATCTCAGCGCTTGGGAGGCTGAAAACAAGAGGATCACTATGAGTCCAACCTGCGTAGTGAGGCCCTGTAATCCCTGTACTAAAATACACTAAAAAACAATAATAATTTATACTTGGGCCAGGATGTAGCTCTGCACCACAGCACCTGCCTGGCAAGCACATGGGCAGATATACAGCTACTTTCTCTTAATTCAATGAATAGAAAGATTTGTTCTAATAGTGTTTGTGGACAGGATATCATGTCTGCATCTTGTACTATGAATAACCACTAAGAAGACAACAATATGTACTGTATTAATTATTGAAACTGTCTCAAGCATACATACTATTTTTGAAACATTCTGCTATACCATAGAGTACATAGATGGTAAGTCCAACCTAGAACCCCAAAGTATTTGCCAAGGGGAGTAATTCTTGTTTTATTTGACAGTTGCTTTCTATCCTTCAAAATTATGATTCAGATAAGTCTGATGTAACAATGATGACTTTGGGCAAAGGAATTACATGTATAACATAAAAACTATGCTTGGGTTTCAAATTTAGTGTTCTATATTTGCTTAAGTGTAGACATCTGAATAAGTCTTCAGTATCATATCAATCCTCACTTTTTCTTAAAAAACTGAAATGCAGGAAAGCACACTGAACACAACAAAGTGTGTTCTTGGCACAGCTTACTCACATTTAGAAGTCTGTATTTGCCCTGAGACTCGGAAGTGTACAAATCAGAGTTGGAGAAATAGAAGAGCCACAAGAACAGCCAACATTTTGGCTCTAGCCTTTCAAGGCCAGCGAAGACTCAGGACATAGGAGAACCTGTACTGCAACATCATGAAACTCAGGTGAGCTCCAAATTTTCTGAACAAGGAGATTATGGAGCCACAGAGCAAAGAGACTGAAGTTCTATAATGTGCGTGGGGAGAGTCACAGGGAGAGAAAACTTTCTCTCAGGCTCTCACAGACAGCAAACTGGTCAAGCATTGGCCATGACTCATCCACATGGATGACACAGACAAAGGATCTTCAGAATAATGTACAGGACTACAAGATAAACCCTAAGGGACTTCACTGACCACATAAGAAATATAAAGTACATGTGTTGGTATATAAGTCTTGCTCTATCTAGGTATTAACCATCTAGCAGAAAAGTATAAAAATGAAGTATACATCATGGGGCCATAATATTAAGCTGAGCTGTAAATGGCTATGGTTGACAACTTCTTTGAAGTGTACAAGTATAGAATGTACCTTGTATGAAGAACTACATTCCTATGCCCAAAGTCATGAAATTATTAACCAACAGCCAACATTTTAGAGTCTTATAAATTAACTGTTATATCATGCAGTGTTTAAATGATAGACATTTAATATTGTACTACATAATTAAACTGCAGATATGTATCATTTACATAATTCTATGGTTTACAATTTAAATACAAGTTAGAAAAGATTTTATACTATATGTTATTTGAACAACCACAGTGTACTTTGGAAAAATAGCTGTGTTCTAAGAAAGAAGTCACAAACCAGACTAATGTGGGGCAAAGTTTTAAGTTTAAACATTATGTAAAATAAAAGTTTAGAAAATGGCTAAATATGCTAGACTTAAAAAGTATAAATCACAAGAAATAAGATTAAAATGTTTGTTTTATAAATAAAAAAAAACTGCTGAGAGTATTTTCCTAATTCATTAATCTACCACTTTTTTAAATTTCTAGAACAAGCAATATAAAACTTGAAATAAATGGAAATTCAAGCACCAAGCCGAGGCAACTTAAGAACATACCTATGAGAGAAATAAAATTAGAGTGAAGATAGCATTTCATCCATTTTAAAATATAAACTTCTAAAGTTATACTTTATAAATTTTTGTCTTCCCTGAGCTTCTTGAAAAAGATTTGAAAAAGTATTGTGGGCCAAGAATTAAAAAATGTACCCCTGGGCTTGAAATATCATAATACTATTTCCTTAGAAGATAGATCCAGATATAAAATACAGTGAGCCTGTATACGGTCACTTTTCTGAAGCAGCAGACTTTGGGCTGTGTACCACCTGACAATTTCTTTGTCCAAGCCACTCTAAAAATAGGTCTTTCTATAATGGAAATGTTGAAACATTAACTTTAGCAATGTGAATGAACACTACTTTAATAAGGATTTCTCATCAACTCAGTTTAGGTTATATTAACATATGAAAAAGTTATTTAAACATTAAAATTAATACATCATGAAACAATGGCAATGCTTCACACAAAATATACTTTTATTTGAGTCACAACTACTCACAATAGCTATGAATATGCCCATTCAAATTGCTATCATGAATATTGTATAAAATGAGAATAAACTAAAAGTAAAATTAGAATACTGCTTTATAAATTATAATATGTCAGGCTAACAAATGGTAGACTTGTCATATTGAGCAACTAAACGTCTAAATGATCATTCAGCACTCATAGTGTAGGAAGAAAAAAAAACATTGGCTTTGTTGCCTCTAAACCAGTTGCTCGATTTTTCATACTGTCATTCTGTGCTATTAGCAAAGCCTAACACAATTAGGTATGAATATGCAGTAATAACATGCAAATTGTTCCCTCACAATTGCCCTAAGGCAGTAGTCTCAGCCTTTCTAAGCTTGATTCCTTCTACATCATTACAGGCTTGGCATAATTTATCAGAATAAAAAATATCTCAGTCTTCTTGCAAGTGGCCAGCAAGTAAAATCATCAGTAGCTGTTAACCATTCTCCCTCGATGAGTTTGTTAGCAACGCCGTCCCTAGCTCCCTGCCACTCTTGCACTTGTACATGTTTCCCTTGGGTAATGTTAGACACTACATTTGAGCCTGCCAGAACAATTAACCCTACTGTTAATTAGAATGAAATGTCAGGCGCACAGATGGTACAAGCTGGCACCCTGCCATCCCGCCAACTGCTGCTGAAAGCAGCTACCCTACTGCTGACAGCTGCTCAGCCATGTCCCAAACCAGCAGATGTCAAAACTTTCCAGCTGAGGAAGGTTAAAAAAAGCAAAGAGGAGGGGCCTCTCATCCAGCAGTGATGACGACTGTTCAGTACTATTGTATCTATTACCTGTTGTCATACTGTACTAGTCAAGAAGAAGACAGCAAGCAGTGACACAAATTTAAAATAATGGTACTAATAATCATAACAGAAATAAACACAATATGGTTATAATTCAAGACAACTATAAAAATGACACTGGCAGCACACAAAGTGTCTGAACTTTTGCACCAAATTTTCTGTAAGCTGAGTGGCATATTTTAATATATCTTTTCAAAGTGAAAAAACACAAAGTTCTTAAATCAGGTTATTATAAAATCTATGAAGTATTGCCTACTTAATATTCAAACAAAATACTCTGATTTTGGAAATATCTACAGACAAAATTATTTTCCTTATCCTTTCGTTGTTCATTAGATACAAACACATATTATGAGATGATAATTTGTTTCCCTTTATCCTCATAAATACAAACACTATTATCAAAAACTTAGATAAAATAGGGCTGGGGAGATAGACCAGTGGCATAAAAATGGATAAAAGAGTACTATCCATTATAAATATCAAAAAATAAAGTCTGATTAGAAAAAATGACAAGTGAATATAATTTTGATTAGAAACAAGCTTCTGAGCTCTGACCTGCATGTTGTGGTGATCTTGAAGCTAGACCAAAAATTAAGGACCTCATTATAAATTCCTTGGAAATGTCAGCTATTTTTAAACATGAGAGGACCTTAAATACCTAGTACTTATTCTATACTTTAAAAAACAATTTTTCATTTGATTGTTATTAAACATGGAAAGTATAGAAGTGTGAAAGTAATTTCATTTCAATTATGCTACTTCAAGTCATTCTCTTTAACAGCCTGAATGCAGGTGGATATTACAAACTAAATGCCACAGGAAATATGCCATAAAATTTAAAGTTCATGCTTCTCTATTTCTACTCAATCAGACACCATTTACTGATAAATTATTCACTTGGTATTAGATAAGTATATACACATCCTCCAAAAGAAAACACAAGCGTCTTTTGTGTGTTCAAAATGGTTTAAAAATCTCATATATGTAAAACTATTCACCTAAATAAGCAAGCAAGAAAGAAAGAAGGACGGAAGGAAGGAAGAAAGGAAGGAAAGAGAGAGAGAGAGAGAGAGAAAGGAAAGAAAGAAAGAAAGAAAGAAAGAAAGAAAGAAAGAAAGAAAGAAAGAAAGAAAGAAAGAAAGAAAGAAAGAGAAACTAATAGATGCATGAAGCACAACCATAATTTTATGTTGGGCTTAATCAAAATTAGCTTACACTAAATGAAGACTTGTATGGAAAGGTTTACAGTGAATTTAAAATAAGAGAACAAGCTGAAAGATTGACTTGGAAAAAAGAGGACAGCTAAGGGATCTAGGAAGCCAGAATAACAAATAAGTTGCTAAATCCAATCAGTTCATACTGCCTTCTAACAACTTCAACTTATACTACTTTGTTTCACTATGCATAATCTTGATGTACACAACTGAATGATTCCAACCAGACCAAAATAAATGTTTTAGTTGCTGTTACAGAATTGTTAGGAATTCTATGTTTCAGAAACAAAAAGGAATCCAGGCATAGCGGCCTATGCCTATAATCTTGGCACTCTGGCAGGCTGAGGCAGGAGGATCACTCTTCCAGCTCAGTTCCATCAGCCAACCTAGCAACCTAATGAGATCTATTGCAAAAAAATGAAATTTAAAAAGGCTAAAAATGTAACCCAAGTGTATGGACCCTAGGTTCCATTGCTAGTACTGAGAAAACAAAATAATTAGATACTGGAAAAAAAAGATGAGTTCTATCCTGTGAAGACAAAGCTGAATGATTCCATGACAGTTTTGGTGAAAGTTTGGCTAAAACAACAAGAGATAAACAATGGATGAGTGTATGTTTCAGACATAAAATGGAGACTAATACCACAGTGATTCATGTACACCCAGGTTTATAGCAGTGAAAATTGTCATGGCTAAATCTGGGAGGCAACCTAGATGCCCATCAACTCAGGAATGGATTAAAAAAGGTGTGGTATTTTTATACAAAGAGTACAAAAAAATGATACATTTGGGGCTTGTATTAGCAAATGGATGCAAATAGAGATGATATTCCTTTGTGAAATAAATCATACCCACATGTGCAAACATCGTATTGTCTCCTTAGTGTGAGAACCTGAAAGAGAAAATAAAAACTGAAGGGTACAGTAGATACAGGGAAAAGGGAATGAATCTATTCAAAAGCAAGGCATTACGAGTAGAGGAGAAGGACAGGAGAGGGAGTATAGGAAAGAGGTATATGTATCAGGATAGTTTGGAGAACCGTACTATGGATTTCTGCTGGTCTGTGTAAAGGAGAAGTTAATGCTTAATTAGCTTTGTTTTCTTCTTCTTCTTCTTCTTCTTCTTCTTCTTCTTCTTCTTCTTCTTCTTCTTCTTCTTCTTCTTCTTCTTCTTCTTCTTCTTCTTCTTCTTCTCGTTCTTCTCCTTCTCCTTCTTCTTGTTCTTCTCCTTCTCCTTCTCGTTCTTCTCCTTCTCCTTCTCCTTCTCCTTCTTCTTCTTTTGGCAGAACTGGGGATTGAACTCAGGCCCTTGTGCTTGCCAGGAAAGCACTTATTTCATTGAGCCATGTCCACGGCCCTTATTTTGTCTTCTTTATTCAACTCTTTTTCCTTCTTCTCTTTAGTTTCTTATATATATCTTTTCTTCTTCCAATTTTGCTTGCATATATCTGGTAATATCAGCAACTAATTTGGAAACACTATTCATTACAACAAATAAAGTGACATTCATATTATTATGTTTAGTTAAATTCTGTATCATTTGTCATTTTTCTGTTTTAATATTACTTTGCATTCTCTTTTAAAAGTAAAATAAGGTACAGTTGAAGATATTACACAAGATGATAGTTGGTTTGTCTGAACAACAAGCAACTCACTGGGATTAACTAGTGTAAAATTAATGACTACTACTACACTTACTAATTTCCTACAGTAATCACCTTATGGTACTCTTCAGTTTATAACAAATTCAGAAATTATTCCTCAATTCTTACAGCAGATACTTTTGGACATTTCAAATATAAAGAATCAGGTACATGCTGTAAAGTATTAAAGTCAATACATTAGAATTTTTTTTTTGCTAACACACAAGAATTTTACAGTTGTTGAATATTTGTTATTTTTCAAAATTAGTCTTAGCCGGGCATGGTGGCGCATGTCTATAATCCCAGCACTCGGGAGGCTGAGGCAGGAGGATTGTTGTGAGTTCAAGACCATCCTGAGCTACAAAGTGAGCTTAAAGCCAGCCTGAACTGCATAGTGAGACCCTGTCTCAAAAAAAAAACCAAACAATAACAACAACAAAAAAAAAAAATTAGTCTTAAGCTTGGAAAGCTGCATTTCTTTCTTCTTTAAGTAATGTGTTCCTAGCAGCAATGTAAATGAAATCCTTTGAATATTATTTTGTTTTTCATTATTTTATAGTAAAAATTTCATTTTATCAAACAATTACCAAATATCAGGAACAAATGCAGATATCAAGAGTAATTACAGAAAGAAAACATAGTCCTCCTCTCAAGAAACTTGGAACACATATGAAAAGACAACAATTGTAAAAATAGCTTCTGGATGTTAGCAAAGAGAAGGTAGGAAGTATCGTGTACAAAAGAGAGAAGCATCATATCTTCCTCCATGGCAGTTATCAAGGAAGGGTCTTTACAGTCACATAACTTTTATTATATTTGAGCATTAATTTGCTTCTGAAATGCATAAGATATTTATTATACAAAAGTATAAGACATTTATGAAAAAATATAAAATACATCTATCTAAATGAATCTGTCCTAATATGTACAAACAATATATAAAATGTGATTTGAACACTACTGTTTGCAAAATTCCTCTAAAAAAGTAACAAATTAAAAATAGGATAGTTTTTCCAGGTGTGGTGGTGCATGCCTGTAATCCCAGCACTCAGGAGGCTAAGGTAGGAGGATTGTTGTGAGTTCGAGACCAGCCTGAACTACAAAGTGAGTGCAAGGCCAGCCTGAACTACATAATGAGACCCTGTCTCGAAAAGACAAAAAAAAAAAAAAAAAAGGATAGTTTTAAATTAAAAGTATTAAAGTTAAAAGCTCAACTGGAAAAAATCTTAATTGAAACTACATTTTGAGTTTAAAAATGGCATGTCAAAATGCACAGAATGCAATATTAAATTGTCTCTCTGCTACTACAGAAGTATATGATACTGTAAAATGAGATAATGTAAAATTAAAGTCATATGTATGGGCAATATTTGAATATTTTATAAGACAAGTAAAAGTAATACTTAAACATCTAAAATAAAGTATAGGAATGTGTAATTTATATGTAAAATTATATATTATATGATAAGATAAAATTTCACTTTTGTTAGAATGTTAAAGAATATTTGATAAATGTATATAGAGAAATATAGATAGATATAGAAATAGACATACACAAACACAGAGACATATATATAGGTGTAATTAATTTCCTGGAAAATATGTAATTGCAATGTGGTAATTCTCTACTTCATATTTTTGATTTATATTCTTACAAAGATTATTCTGTACCATCTTTATTGTTTTTTTCTTTTTGAAATAAATTTTAAAGCCTATAATCCCAGCACTAGGAAGGCAGAAATCAGGACAATCCCTACAAGTCTGAGCTACATAGTGAAACCCTGCACAAAAAAAAAAACCCTTAAAACAAATTTTAAACATTAAAACAAAAGTAAAAACTAAAAGATTAAGAGCTTGGGAATAACAGCTCAGCAGAATAAGCACTTGCCTAGCAAGCGCAAGGCCCTGAGTTCAATTCCCGGTACTGCAAACAAGAAGAAAAAAAAAAAGAATTATTGTGAGATTAATGACATAAAATCTAGAATGCTACAAAAATACAGAAAAATCATCACATTATTAAATATCAATCAAATATATGATTAAATATAATTTTCCTGAAACTCCTGTTTTAGTTGTTTCATCATTCAACTCTCTTACAGAGAAGATTTCTTTTTAGTCTCTGTCTTTTGATATCTAGATTTCAATTCTGAGCTTTCCTTTTCCATGTTCCACACATATGAAAGTTCATGCTGCTCAATGTATGCATATGAAATACATTAGTTACGATACTTGTAAGAGTTAATAACAGCTGTATGTATTTATGAGTTGATGACTTGCAGGAACACAGTTTCTCATAGTCTCTACAGTGCTGAGACACAGGACATACCATTCTGACCTTTCAGTGAGTTGCTCTGGATCACACAATTAATAATTAGCTAAGCTTGAGCCCACCCAAGGCTGCAACTGCCTCTGAGCTACATCTCTAGCCCTCAAGTAGTCCAAATCCCTAGTTATCTGTTTTCCTTAGAAACCGCTATAAAAGTCAAAAATGTCTAGACAAGCTGGAGAAATGAACCAGAGATATTTAGTAAACAGTCATCAAAAGAGTCACAGTGCAGGCTTTAAATATTTAGGCAGAAATAAAGTAGCTTCTGTTCCCTGCAGACTTAATAGCAGAAATACATAATAAATTTCCCAGAAGAGCAAATATATTTAGCTTTAAGGATATTCTTATTTAGAAAAATGCAATGAACATGGTCAAATAACATGGAACATCTTGCTGTCTCTTCCATCTTCTCCAACTTGCAATCTCATCTATCAAGAGACAGAGGGAAAAAAAGCAAGAGAAACATCACAGAGAGAAAAAGGAAGGGAAATTTTGTGGGCATAATTAAACTAGGATAAACAAACAAGAATTAAAGATGAACATTCCATTCCATTCTAAAAAGATAAATTTAAGGCAGTGCTCAACTGCCTATATTAGGACCCCCATACCAAAACACCTTTTCTTTAAAACTTCCTGAATATGTTACTTTATTTGCCTTAATTCCACTCAAATATTATTCCTGGAGGAAAAAAAGATGCTTTTAATAATTTGAATACATCTGTGAAGGTTAAACTCTATCATTACTGGAATAACATGACATCACTGGGGAAAAACTTCATTAATTACTTCAGAACATGTTTTGAAATACAAAGATGCAGAGATCTTGAAAATTCAAACTATTTTCTTAAATTACAAAGCTCAGCAATGTCAGAACCTAAATGCAGTCTCCTGCATAAGTGGATAAAAGAGCAGCAATCGTAGTGGACATTATCTTTATGGTCCACTCCCAGGCAGCCACTGCTCAGGGACAGTTCCCTGTATCACAGCATTAAATGGGGCTACTTGCCATGGTTTCTTCATGTAGAACAGAGCAAAAATTTTAAGGATCTGTTTCAAGAAATAGTAAGAAGAAGGAAAAAAAAGTGGCTTCATTTTAATAACATCCACTCAGCCACGTCACATACTGGCATTTTATCTGAGCCTCGAAAGCATTTCTTACGATCTTTCGTTTAATGTAACTGTTGATTTCATTTATCCTTGATCTTCACAGTCAAAGAGAGCTAGTCAATTATACTTTTCTTGTGTGATAAAGTATTATTATATTCTAATAGTATTACATTTATAGTGTAAAAATCAGTGTTCCATAAGATTCTTATCATATATTTGGAATTTTTAACAACCCATAATATTACTTATATTTTATTTTTAACAAATTACTTAGAATGTCTATATTAGGCATTATTTTGTTTATAAAATTGACAGTATTTGAAAGTTAAGAGAAAACAGTAATCTATAATTACTAATTTAAACTGTTTCCCCATTCTACATTATAACAATATACCCTAATCAAAAAGATTAATTATGCTTCTCATTCTATCCAGAGTGGTCACTTCCCAACATAGCCTGACTAAATTCTTTCCCATAAGCAAGGTCCACTGTTAAGACTACTTCAACTTCAAAGCTTTTTCCAAACCACACTGCTTGAATACATAACTGATCATTGATTTTCTATTTCAGTTTGAGGATCTACTCCAAATTCATCAAATATCTTGTCAGATTACAACTCTTATTCACAAGACCCAGCTGCCTTCCTAAGTGAGAGATAGTCTTGGTCAAGGTACAGTGATTCTGTCATAAAACCAAGCACTTTTTCTTATATAAATTCTAAATTAATATGTGTATTTTTGAATGAATAATGGGTTGACACAAGATGGAATGTGAAAGTAAAGAAAAGGAAGGGAAGGTACAGGATAGAAGGGGAGGGGAGAGAAGGGAGGGGATGTTAAGGTAGGGCGGGGAAGGGAAGGCAAAGGAAGGGAGGGAAAGGAAAAGAATGGAAGAGGAGGAGAGGGATGGGGACAGGAGAAGAGATAAGGGGATGGGAGGGGAAAGGAGAGAAAGAAAGGGAGGAGAGGGGAGGGGAAAGAAGGAGAGAGGAGGGGAAGAGAGACAAGGTTCCAGATGTATAGACTAGGGAAAACGGCTTGAGAATCCCTCACAATTGGATCCCTAAAGATTACAACGAAAGACAAACCAAATTTACACACCAAGTGCCTACTGTATTTGCATCATCAGAAGACACAGTTTAAAAAAAATCTTAGGAAAGTCTTAATGAAACTTGTCTAAAGATATTGTTTATCACTTCAATCTGCCAATATATCCACACATCTTTTTATCATATAGGAGAAAAAATATGAAACATTCATTTGACATAGAATGAATAAGTCCAAACTCCCACATTCCAAGTCAGGCTCTTCTTATGTCTACAACTTCTACCAGCCATCACAGGAAAGAAACATGAAAAACACATGCCACACTCTAGAGAGAATATACTCTGTGGTTAAGGTAGGGCATGTAGTAGCTACTTAGTGACTTGTGAAGTATGGTGCTTACTTTGTGCTGATATAATCTAACATTTACTTAAACTTTTAAAGTGGCAAACAAGGGCACATAGATTTCCAAAAGAAAATTAAAGAAACCTATATTCTTTATTGTGCAAGGCAGCATGTTAGTTTTTCATGGGAACAAATCAGAGGTGGTTTCTGACCTTATGGATTTTACACTCCAGAAAGTCACTTATTGAGCAATCCATAATACACTCAATTATTCTTGTGTTATACAATATACTTAAAATGTTGATAAGTAACAGAAAAGAAAGCCCTCTCCAGTGAACACTTACTGAGGGATATTCTTTGGAATCTTCTTTAAGAATATGGCACTGGAGCTTGATGTTGAAAATCTATCTACTGGTTCTCAATAATTATCTGTAATTCACAGTTCCATACATTTGTAAAGGAATAATTTATGACTAAAATATTTAAAAATTACACTCTAACTTTTTTTAATTCAACGTCTGCTTTAGAAATGCATTTTCTTTGTATGGGAGAAAAATACGAAACATTTATCTGGAATAGAATGAGTAAGTCCAAACTCCCACATTCCAACTCAGGCTCTTCGTATGTCTACAACTTCTACTATCTATCACAGGAAAGAAACATGAAAAACACATGCTACATTCTAGAGAGAATATACCCTCTGGTTTACATGTAGTAGCTACTTAGTGACTCTGACAGAAAACAGAACAATTGTGGAAAACCATACAGCAAATATCATTCATTCATAAGCCTTCCTATAGCTGTGGCTGCTATTTTGTTCTACTCAAGGTAGAAGGCCCATTTTCATTTAGAGGGACTTCTAAAGTCAGGTGCTCACTGACTTGGGGGCTGTTAACACACGACTGCCAATCACCGACTTCATCATGTGTCACCCATAAATGTTCATATAGAAAGTCAACCTGGTCTGTGCTATACTATCACTCTGGGCTGAAAATTTGGCAAAGAAATTTTGTTTTCTTCTTTGCATAGATCAAAAAAAACTCAAAAAGATCAGTGTGCTGAGGTCTCTCATTGGCCTTAGCAGATGAAGTGAGCCAATAGTGTTAATTCAGTTTTAAGAAATTATCTGAATCTTGGTTTGTGTAGATTTACAATCTATATAAATATTAGTAACACACAGGTTTTACAGTTCCATGTATGTACACAGGCTCCCTCCCTCCTCCTCCTTCCACATCCAGTAGTTACTGAACTTTGTAGCTGGCATTCTAACATTATAGCAATGTTTTGTTGTGCTAATTTTATAGAATTTGCAGCACAGTATTTACTACTTATCTGAGACAAATTAAAAGTATATTTCTCAAGGTTTTTGCTGCCTTCTTTGGCAGCATTTGATGGAGGATGCTTTACACATTTGTAACAGATAAAAATAAGCCAGGTTTCAACCTTTTTAAAATCATAAAGCCTTCTGCCAACATTTTTGGTTGAAATTATATAGAATAAGTTATATTGCATTCTTTCAACCAATAGGAATATATTTCTGTAAACATTGTTATTTTGAAATAAAGTTGTAAGAAGCAAAAAAGTGTAATATCTATATTTCCATTATATTTGTAGACTGATTACTTGGTTGGGATGCCTACCTTTTTGCAATGCTATTTGTGAATAAGTGCAGATAACTCAAGTTGGCATTTAAAACCAAATAATTTTGCTAGGATATTCTGATATATTAAGGAGAGGCTCAAGGTTCCATATAACTACATATGTAAGTACACTCTTATTGCTGACCTTACAATGCACTTAGTATCTTATACTTCACTAATGCTGTCTCTACCACCATGAGCAATTTATTCTGCCTCTTGTTCTTCAAGTGCTCATAAATCAGCATTACGTCCTTTTTACTGAGTTGTTGGTTTTAAGCCAGCACACCAAGGAGCTTTGGATTCAAAGTATAAGATCGGCACACATATTGATTTTAATTAGTATAATTAGTTCATTACATTAAAAATCACACAGATCATTTATTACACCAACCTAATGGCATATGATCAAGGATTTAATATGATAATGAAGTAGATCAATTATTATTCATAGAGGAAGTCATTAACAAGTATAAACACTGTCAAACTGAATACCATTACAAATTATGAGTTAATACCAAAGACATTTTGTATGTACAGTCTAACTTTATCTTACAGTCAATCTCTGTTAAAAATGAATTGTTAAATTTCCTTGGCTGTGTCTATTAATATTATCTTACGTTTGCATAAGCAGGTTAACATAGGTTATAGGTTTAAATACTGTGATGCTCAAAGTCTCCATGGGTGTGATATTACACAAAGATTATCATTGGCTGAAATTCAAGTCTGTTTAGAGTTCTGACCTCAATTTGAGAACTAAGCATTTATTCACTTCAGCAATTTAGTGTCCCAGATTGCACAAAAATAAACAACTAAGGAGGGTGCTTGAGAAAGGCATGATATTTGACACACCCTACAGGCCAATATAATTTTTTATCTTTAATTAATGAAGAAAAGCGACATATGACTGCATGCAAAACCAAAATATCTGCAGAAAATATTTCATATTACGATAGTACCTACTCATATATTAATGCTTCTTGCAGCTTTAACATTACCAAGACATCTTAAATAAAACCAGCCAACTGTGCACGCTGGTCCTAACTCAGAGCATTGCCATTTATCATTATTATTGCTATCATTACCCTTTGGTTAGGGTCCCTTCACTCTGTTTTAAATCCATTTGACAAGAGTGCACATTCAAGCCGTTCAGAATTTATTTTTCTGGTGAGAACTTGTGAAGTAGTATATAAAGTATTTCCTTGATAGCCAATATAACATGATCTAATTGTCATTCCCTAAATGTTAAATTTCCAAAAACAAATGGACTCTCAGGAATTCTCCTAAACCACCTCAGATACTTCCCAAACAAAAATGACACTTTGTTTTTGACAATGGTGTATGTAAAATCTAAAGCTGTATTACACATGTTATTAAGCAGTAAACTTCCATAGCTAAAAAAAAAAAAAGCAAAAAGAAGGAAAATATCTTCCTAAAAAGGCCAATTAACTCACTCTGTTGTCAAGATAGCAAATCTGGAAAGAACACTCTGGGTTCCACACTTGGCTCTTCTGCTTCAGGGTATTCACCTCAAAAATTTCATGAAGTTTAAATCAATTAATACCTGTACAGAACCTAATGGTCTGCTGTGCATTAGCACTAGCTATTATGACTGCACAACAGCAAGGACTGCTACATTCAGCTCCTTGGTATTTTTCTAGTCTAACAGCTTCCCAGAGTAGACTGTGATGCAATAAATACACATTGCTCACTCCTATACCTGGTATGGAATGAAGTATGCCCCAGTGGCTTCATTTCTTAAAGACATTCTCTTACCAGACACTCATGTCTCAGTACATCCTCATTATTGATACTATCTTCCAGTAACTGAACTAAGCACATCTTTTCACCAGTTTTGTGAGGAGGAGAAGTCCATTTCAATCGCCTTGTCATTCATGTAATGTCATTGTAGTTCTCTCACATTCGCCCCATTGCCTACCCAGGATATGTAGGCCCATGCTCTTTGCATCAATTGCTCTTTGTTTCCTAACAAGCACTGAACGTATCCACTGCTGTATTCATCAGTTTCTGAGTTTGCATTCTGATGGCTTTTCCTCCTTCCTGAAAACTTCCTAGTTAGCCTCAATGTCCATCTTTTCTAAATGCACACTAACTAGAAGGTGAACCATAAATCTCTGAAGAAATCATTGAATATCCTTTAACTTTTGTGAAATGAGTTAATAACTATAATCTCATCTAATCTATTTGTCAGATTAAATACACATCTCAAGGTCCAGCATGGAAAGGGTTTTGGTACTGAAAGCACTTTGTTACTTTGTTTTTGTTGTTGCTATTGTTATTATTCCATTAAAAAGTCTTGATTTTTTTCACCAAAATACTTTGAAATGCAGAGTGATAAAAGTATTTGAGGCTCTAGGTATTAAGTCCTCAATACCTAAAACTGTACTGTCTGGTGCTTCACTCCCACTGAGTAATGCAGATGTAGTATTTTTAAAATTCCAGAGCCAAAATGTATGCAAAATTGCCCAGGAAAAAAGCGTAACTGACAAGAAAGCCAACCTGAAGGGTGTGAGACCTCCAAAGGCCACAGTGCTATCAAAGGTCATATTAAGATAAACTGAAAATGTATTTTAGGTATTTAAATATAAAAGAATACTATCATCTTATGAGCTATAAATAACGCAAGATACCACTGTTTTATGATGCATGAGCAATGTACATATTGATTAGCCTACTCTGAAGAAGTAAAGAGAAAAAGCACCTCTGCCTTCTTTCGGATAAGTACTGCACTTGCTCTGTCAAAATCACATGCTTTAGTGAGTTAGTCATGGGGCTTTGTGTTTTTGATTCAGATAAGCTGATTCATTGCTTTTGAACAGGAGTATACAGACCTAATCGGAAGTTGAGAGGAACATCCTGGAAAATAGATTGAGAACTACCATAGACCCACAAAAACACTACACAAACTGCTCTCCAGATTTCATTTCACAGCGCACATGTGCCTGCGTGCACGCGTGCACACACACACACACACACACACACACTCATCCTTAATTAATCCATCATTAACATCTGAGCACAGTGCAGCATGCCTACCACACCTGGCTTGACAGCTGGATTGTAAGCACTGTTGACAGCTGGTGCTCATGTACTTGCATGAAGCACAGGGACTGATGCTGGGCTTGCCTAGTGAGCGAGAGCCCTATGGAGAGGTTATATGTTTGATGAAGGTAATAGCAGTTAATGAGGATATTTTTGCAAGAGTTTGGGGGCTGATGTGACAACATTACAATAAAATGTACATCATTGGTAATTCAGAACCTAACTCTGCTAAACAATGTAAAGCCATGTAAACATTTGAACAAATATCTCATGTATTAAGAAATAAGCTCCCACAGAGCAGTGTTTTTAACATTAATAGCTAGAATCAGCACAGATCCTAGTGGACAGAAGAAGAGTAAAATATCCTCACAAACATTAAGGCAATTCCCTTTCATCCATGGTCATACTCTATGTTTACTACTGAGGCTCCCAGTAGGTCAGATTCTAATTTGCACCCCAAATGTTTACCTTTTCTCTAAGTCGATAAGCATCTATATTTCAGGACCTTATTCAGATAATTTCGTCCCTCACAGCAATTAATGGTGATTAAGCAACTCAAAATGCTGGAATTGTCCCTTTTATTGCTTATTACATTCTGGACCTGCTTCTCACTTGTTATTATCCAGAAAGATTGAGTTCATTGTGTCTCCAGGTTCAACAGGCAAGCACAGAATTTTTCCCTAAGTATCTTCCTCTTGCCACAGCTTTATTCAACAACTATCATAGCAGCATCATTAATAGCTTCCTGAAGCATTTGGAACTAAGGTTAAAAATCTTAAACTGGCTTTTACCTCTTTCCCCTGGCTTCCACCAAGCAACTTAACCTCTTCCTTGAGATTCTCAGGGAGATTAACCTGAGTATTTTAGTGTTGTCTCAAAGTACACTGGTTTTGTTTTTTTTTCTCAAAATTATTTCTTATTTCTTTCTCTATTCATTTATATTACTATAACTAATTTTCCAGAATACGTCAGAAATCATCTCTAAGTTCATTTGTTTATGGGTATACAGAAGAATGTAAGTAATTTGATACATTACTGTAATATTTTTGACAGGAAGTGACTGTGTCATATTCATCTTTTTACAGTTCTTTTCTTAATACATTAATTAAAAACAAAGGCAAGAAGGGCCATGGATACAGCTCACTTCCTGCCTGGAAAGTGCAGGGTCCTGAAATTTATTCCTGTCCTCTGCCAAAACAAATGGCAAAAATACCCAATTTATAGTATAATATTGGCCCTTTCTATCCTCAAGACTATGCATGAACCAAACATTTATGAGAAAAAAAATCTGTTTATCTATATCTCTCTGAGATATGCAAAAATGTATGGCATTATATATTATTCTGCTACGAATAAGATACATTAAAAAAAGCAGAAACCCAAATTTATCCTGTTTTTAAATCTTTATTAAACATATTCAATCTTTTTTTTTTTTGTGACTCAGATGTCATTACTCTCACTTTACACATGAGGAAAATGTGACTTAAAGAGGAAGTGAAGATATTTTTCTTAAGGTCATAATGAAATGTGACCTAAGTAAGAGTTTATAATGATAATCATTACTGAACTGATGTCAGGTGTTAGAAATTGTCATAGGCTCTTTCTTATACTAAAATTTTAATTCTCTGATGTAGATATAAATTTTAACAATGAGGAAATTGAAGAGAAGAATGGTAAACACTGGATACTGGATGGTAATTGCTGGTATTTCGATTTACATTCAAGCATGGTTTGGCTTGTGTCTGCAGGCCACCCAAAAGCCTCATGAGGACACAGATGAGCCCTTTTCAGAGGTAGCTGAATCTAGAGTGTGACTGATTTATGATGCAGTGCTAGGATTAAGGGTGATAGATTTAAGGGTGGATGATTGCTAAATCAATCCATTGGCTAGTTTGGCACTGCTCTAATCCCAATAGCCAGGATAAAAATAACAGAAAGAGGCTTCCCTTGTTTCTTACTTGCTTTGCTATCTTCTGCCCACCATCAACTGTTTCCCTTTGTAAAGACCCTCTGCGAAGGGTACTGAAACAAAACATGAGCTAAATAAAGCTTTCGCCCTTCAACTTTGGGCGTCAGGTATTTTATCTCAACAATGATAGAAAAGTAAGCAAAACCAAAACGTTTAGTTCTGCCTCTGAAATATTGTAAGTACCGTATAATGGCAAGAGTAACATCCCTGACATCAAACTCAGACTTGTACTATGTGCTGAGTGATGCTGCCTTATACAGACCACTCAGCCCACTGTGTTTCATAGTACATATGAGTGTAAGTGGATCTTCACTCTTGAGAACACAAGTCTGGCCTTCTCATTACTCTGTATCATACAGTGTCTAATATTTTGCTTTACAGACTATTTTCAAGTATCAGAATTATAGAATTAATTGCTTAACTCAAAAAGATACATAGATAATTCTCCAAGAGTCACTCATATTTCTAGTTAATTTATAGAGCTACAGATAACCATTGGTCAGAGGTAATCCCATAAATATTTGTGTCATGAATAACCTAAAGACAGATACTTTATTTCTCTGGAGTACAGTAAAAGTATGCTTACAGCCCTAAAGCATAGAGATAATGTCTCCCCTAGAGCAAAGAACAGTATACAGGCTGTACATTATAAAATTTCAGGTGCTCTAACTCAGGATCTCTATTCTATAACACAATCCATGTTAATACATATCTGGGCCCTGTGCATGAGTTGAAGGCAAAGACACAAATGGATTCATGTTGTTTGACGGCCATGAATAACCTAGGAAATTTGGGGCCTTCTACTAAGCTCCTAAGAACTTTACAGACTAACTTGACAGTTTCCAAGGAAGATGAAGTCTTAGACAGTCCAAAGCTCTTGTACAAAGCAAAGCCCTGAAAGTAAGAATACAAGGGACTGTATTGGTAACCAAGAAGTTATTTCTAAAATGCAAATTCAATTTTTTAAAAATTTACAAATATTGATTTACATGTACAAATTAAAAATTGTTTTTCTTCATCAAACATGTTTGTGGTACATAATTATTACTCATCATGTGGAGTCATACATATACATAAAATATCTTATATCATTCAACACTCCTTTCCTCTCTCCTTCCTACCTCCTCTGCCCTTTCCACATATAATGTTGTCTCCCAGAATCCATGGGATCTTCATTTGAGAATTTGACCAACCATAGATTGTATATGGTACAAGTATGCATAGTCTTCTGATCATCATTCCTTAAACAATACAGTATAACAATTAGTTATATAACATAATATTGAGCATTATAAATAATCCAGAGATTATTTGATTATGCAGGAAGTTATATGTGAATCATATGAAAATAATATTCCATTTTACCTAAACATTTTAAGTATCCAAGATGGCATCCTCAGCAGTTCTGGAGCCAATCCTCCCTGGCTACCAGGGGATGATTGCATTTATCTTCTAGTGAAAAAATTCATGGCTCAATAAAGTCTAAGTAATACTAATTTTAAAACACCATAGGAGATTTCCAAACTATCAACTGATGAATCACAATAAATTCAGTGAAAGTAGAACAATAAAATTTAAATTTTCATTAACTATTTGCTAATTAAGTAATATTTTAGCAACATTGAAATACATCTGGAAAGCTGTTACTTAGTTGGCAAGGATCTATCAGAATTCTTTGTTCTATATTATCAAACATGTGAGAAGTCTGTGGCTTCTTTATTTTGCATACAGGAACCATGACATAATATCAAAAGAACAAAGTAGGAAAATCATCCTTCTTGCTCAATTTTTTAATCCTTCATTCAAAAAATATAATTGAGTACCAGGCCCTAGTACTATACAAGCTATTGGGATGCTAAGGACTAGTAAAAATCTATTTAGTAGAAAGCTGGTATGTTGGCATATCCCAGCACTTGGAAGCCTGAGGAAATAACATCAGTGAAAATTCCAGGCCAGAAAATACTCTACAATACTAGAAGAGTAAGGAAAAGGAATGCAATCAAATAAAGAAGATTTGACACAATACTATCATGTCTTATAGTACTATCTTTCAGTGTTTTGACAACAGGACCAAACTGGCTTGTCATAAAATCACTAACCTGGGGCCAGGGAGATGGTTCAGTGGAATAAGTGCTTCCCTGGCTAGCCACAGGTTTGAGTTCAATCCCTGGTTCTGCCAAAAGAAAATCACTAAGCAAATACATACAAACTAGGTCTTGAAGATTGGGTTTAAAGTGAACAAAGAGTATGGATATACAAATCAGATACAGGAGCAATTTATAGCACCCAAGCACTTTCATGAGGGAAGGCAAAGTAGAACAATGATGCATTATATTATGTGTCATGTGAAGGAAAACTAGGGAGAAGAGGAAAAGAAAAAGTGGAAAGAAACAACTCCACAGTCAGTCAGACAATCATATGTTCCATTAACCTTGAAACCTATGGAAGGTTTTGGAGTAAGCAAATGAAAAATTCACAGAGTGATTCAGGAAAATAATTCTGATGACAGTATTGATGGAGACATAATTGAGGCACAATCCCCAGTGGAAAATTTGATCACTTAGGAAGTTGTTTGTTACCCTTTAAATAAGAGACTAAGACTCAAACCAAAATAGTGGCCCGGTGGCTGGAGATGTACACTGAAATGTGTTTTAAAAGGAGTAGCATTTGGATGTGATAGGCTATGGTTTGCCAAGCTGAGAAAAATATGAGGCAATGCTCAAATTTGGAATTTAGACTGTGTGGGACCTCTATAAACAGAAAGAACCAGAGAAAATTGCTAAATTGAAAATGAGTTCAATTTGGAACATGTTGTGTTTAGGATGCCCTCAGAACACGCAAAGCAAGGAGAAATAGGCAGTGGCCAAATATGGGAGTTATCCAAGGGTTCTGTATATGTGGAATCAATAACAGTTTATGGGATCACCCAGGGAAAATATGCAGAAGCACGGCTACATAGCTACAGAATGCCTCTAAAAATTCTTTTAGTTGGTATTAAGAATTGAACCAAGGCCTCTGATCCACATCTCCAGCCTTTTCTTAGTTTTTTATCTGTTGTCATAGGGTGTCTTAGTTGCCTGGGTTTAGCTCCTAATTGTGATCCTCCTCTTCAGGCTCCCAGAGTGCTAGGATCACAGACAAGCACTATCATGCTTGGCACTTAGGATTTTAGAAAGATTTGGAAAGACAGCGAGCGACAAAACAGCATGAACCTTTAGGGAAAACAGAACCCAATGAGGAAAAAAGAATAGGTCCTGATCAAGAGTATCTAATGCTGCAGAACGGTAGAGGGGGAACCCTTAAGAGCATCTAATTAACATACTGTTTCAAAACTCAGTAGACTGAAAAAGGTCAAAGATATAATATCCCATAGATAAGAGAAGGGGCAATTAACATACACTTTTAGCCCTTTAAAAATTCAAAGATGCCAAAAGAAAAAGCTTCTCATTTTATTCATAAACAAAGTTTTCTGTTTCATTAGATATTTTGGTCTAAGTGAAATCTTCTGTCATCATTTATGCAGATGGAAGCCATAGTGGCTGTAAAAATATAGCCAGGACACAGAACATCTGGTACACACACACACACACACACACACACACACACACACACACATACGCAAGTATTAATAACATCTTTGTTTTCTTTTATATTCACTGAATTTTCATCACAGTTTCTGATAGGCTCTGTAAATAAGAGCCACATTTTCTATTTTTCACTTTTGTATTAAATGTCCAGTGCCAGTACTCCTTAGCTGTCAATTAATATTTTGTATTTTTGTGTTATTATAGGACGAGAGTGGTAGCTTTGCCTTAAAATAAAATTTTTGAAACTTTTTCACAAATCAAGAGGGATATTGAATTTCCTACTTAATGTGCCACCAAAGTAACAATGCCAGTTTAAAATTTGTAAGATTTTACAAACTATAAAATCGTTGTCTGAATTATATCATCTGAATATTTAACAACTTGAAAATGTAATTAAGGAAGATATATTTATCAGGTAATGAATATGATTTTAGTGTCTCAGTGTTTTGTCAAAAATTTTATCACAAGAATTTGGGCTTTTGCTTTGTGGATTTACATGTAGTTAGGTGTGTGTGTGTGTGTGTGTGTGCGTGTGTGTTGTAGAGGGTCTCACTAGCACACTAGCAGATTGGACTCTTAGTGATCCTTCTGTTTTCATCCTCGCCAGCGCTGGGATTATGGGCCTGCACCACCACTGCCAGACTCGATCGGCGGCTCTGCAAGCCCAGGGGCAGGGCCTGCACGGCATGTGGAACAGAGGATCAAACCCTCATGCCTGCCCTAGCTTAAGCAGTGCTTAGTCCACTGAGCTATCTCGCTGGCCCTTGGTAGTTAGTTTTAGATAAAAAATAAAACTTCACAAAATTTTATTTTGCAATATAAAATATTCACAATTTTAAATTCTCAAGACAATTTGAGTTTTCTTTTTCATGACAAAAATCAATCTCTGTTTTACTTTCTAATGTAAATAAACTAAATTATACACAAAAATATACTAGCTGTATGAAAAGTATAAGTTTTTTTTACATAACCAAATGGAAGAGGTCATATGACACAGAAATTATAAGTTTGGCATCTGGAACCATCTAACTAGATTCAAATCCTAGCTCTATTAATTTCTAACCTCCCAGGGCTTAGCAGGTTCACTTTAATTCTCTGTGTCTCAGTTTTTCTCTTTGTAGAATAGATGTGGTACACTATAATAATAGTTTGTACACTATGGCTGGTTCCAAAAATTTCCTTTTAAGCCCTATTCTGGTGTTGGCTACTGCTGTTATTATTCAACAATATATAGTTTCTTAATGAAAAGTGAGGAATTAAATAGAAGACTTTCTTTCAATAAGTAGGACTTTTAGCATTGATGTGAGGAAAGAAAGGAGGTAAGTGTCTGTTGTCAGAATCACCACGTTGGCTTCAGAGGCACATGCGGCACCTGCCAGAGGACAACCTGAAGCACACACCTAAATCCCAAGTGAATGGTTTGCTCCATTATTATATATTAAGTACAATTGTTTTGAGAGCAAACTTACTATTTTGAAACAAGCAAGGAAATAAATTATTAGTATGCAGAAGAAAAGAATATAAATAAATAATGAAGAATGCCAAACCTTATAAAGATTTGAGGAAGTAAGACAGATAGCTTTGTAGCCGGGCGTGGTGGCGCATGCCTGTAATCCCAGCACTGGGGAGGCTGAGGCAGGAGGATTGTTGTGAGTTCGAGACCAGCCTGAGCTACAAAGTGAGCTTAAGGCCAGCTTGAATTGCATAGTGAGACCCTGTCTCAAAAAGACAAAAAAATAAAAAAAATAAAAAAAATAAAGACAGATAGCTTTTGGGATGCTTGTGCCTTATTATATAATAACATGTGATCAGAAAATTTGAAACAGACAATTATGAATAAAAGAATAAGAAAAATCAGTGATCTCATTAAGTTTAAAGAGCTATTGCTAGTATATAAATCCATTGGTCTGTCTTCTACTACTGAGCTACATTCCCAACTCTGAAAGCAGAATTATCATTTTATTTTATTTTCTGGATCAGGAATTGAACTCAGGAACTTACACTTGCCAGGCAAGTGCTTATGTGGCTGAGCTATTTCTGAGGCACAGAATTACTTTTATAAATAAGTAAATTACATGAATGAACACTATTCAGATAAATAAAAATAAAATAATATAAACCAGGCATGAAATAATGAAGAACATCCACTGAATTCTGTGGCGTCTTAGCAGCCCTGGGGATCTTATGGGATCCCATTAATCTTTGAACTCTGAACAGTGCTTTTGATATGACTGTACTATGCACAATGCCAGGTATTACATCTCTCATTTCAGGATCTCACAATTTTGGAAAAATCTCTGATCCACATTTCATCTAGTGTTGTCCTTCAGCAATTAAAACACAAGGTAGTGGTAAGGTAAAGCCAAAATTTTAAGGATGCTCGAAAAGAAAATGGACAACAATTCTAGTTGAAAGAAAGAATTAAAATGTGTTATGTACATGTACCAATTGCCACGGTGAAGGCTGGCCAAATAGCTCAGCAGAGGGGCTGGGGGTTTGATCCCCGGGCCTGCTGTACTGGCTCTGCCCCCAGTGCACACTGAGATGGCAATTGAGACTGGGCACAGTGGTGCACGCCTGTATTTCAGCTCTTGGAAGGCTGTAAACAGGAGAATCACTACAAGTCCAACCTAGCATTGAGACCTTGAACACCCTGTAGACCCTTCCCTAAAATAAAAAGAAAGCCCTCCCATGGTGAATGTATTCCATGTACTGCATGGATTATGTACTACAAACATATACTAAGAAAAGTAGAAACAGAAAAGGGAAGGAAGCAAATGTGGAAGATTACCCAGACCTCCTACCATCAAGTCACATAATGTTTACATAAATATATAATTATTATTTTACACAAAAATAATTGAATCCATTATTTGTGTTCCACAAAATAGACTTTTAGCACAAAACTATTTTGGTTAAATAATACTATTTTGGGGGTTATTTGAAGGTACTACTATTTTCATTTTTTTAGAAAAATGATTGTTTAATTAACTGAGGTCATTTCTTTCATTTTTGCCAACATTAGATACTATAATTTTTAAGTAGCAGTTTTAATTTGACAGGGTGAAATGGTATCCATTATGTTAACTTCATAAATGTTCACTAATTCTTCTACTACACCCTCTTTTGCCTTAGGTTATCTCAAATTAATTTTTCTTACTTGCAAAGAAAATTTGAAAAGTAATGTTAAAAAATACAAAAGATGTCAATCTCAGGATTATTTCACTAGTGACAATCTGGAAATAATTATTATGCATCAATAAGGAAATGACTATATTTTGTTAAATACGCTGAAAAATAACATGCTTTGAAATTCATTTTAAATATGATTAGCAGCATGAAATATGTTCTTATTTGTTACAAGAACATGCATACCAAAGACCTTGCATAATTACCAAGTGAAATACAGGAGATATGGAAAAAAATGAGAAAGTAATTGATTAAAATGCTAACAGTAGCTATTTTTCGAGAGTGGAGACTAGTGTTACTGGCAGTAGCATCATATTAAAAGCAACACTCCATGTGAACAGTATGGTCCTTCCACAAGACCCCCCAGGGCTGCCCAGGTTCCCTCAGTCCCCAGTGCTCAGCAGAGGTTTACTGTTGTTTAATTCATTGTTTATACCTGTCTCTTTTTATTCCTTTACACATTGTTTATTAAGTTTACATTCAAAATAAATGTATAATATTTAATTTGTTTGCAAGTATAAACAAATACCTTGAGATTTAGGTTTATATCTCCAAGTCTCCAACAGTCAAATAACTTCAAGTCCCATATTTGATTCTCTTCCTCTTTACAACACTAAACTCAGCCAAAGCCAATGAGCTAGGAGAATCCTTCTGGGCACCAGAGTAGCACAGGGAGAGCTCCAGGAACAGTTATCTGAGCAATGGGCTGTAATGACACAGAAGAAACTGCTGAAATTAGGGAGACAATTCTGAGGATAACAGATCCTAGAGACAGTCCTTAAACTTGCAGAGTTGTAGAAGTCCAGCAACAAAGTGATGGTGGCTCTGTGAATAGGTATTACATTTACTGACCTCAAAGGGCAATTGAAAACTCAAGAGCTGTGTTGAGGATTGCTTTTCTCTGAGACTGGAAGATTAAAAAGTTCTGCAGCAGGAGCCTCATAACAGTGCCACTAAGTCAGGCACCTGAGATTGCCAACATTCGCAGTAACCTACAAAATCTAGACCCATGTTTTAAAGTACAGTGCACTAATCACAACTTTGAGGCCTAAGGCCTACAGATGAAGCAATAATGACAACTGAGAAATAGTTTATGACACACAGGTTCTAAGAAGAAAGGCATATTATAGCATAGGAGAACACGTGGAGAAGCACTGGGTTCTTCATGAAGCAGAGGCAGAGGGAAGAACTATAGACAAAGTTTTATTGTAGCTTTCATGGGAAAGAATAGCAGGACAAGCAGGCAAATTCTTGGCAATCTTGAATGATGTTATTAGATTCTGGGGCAAAGAGACTTTCCTTAGTTGTCTGCTACCTGACCTTGGTTATTAAGGCAGGTAAATAGTAGCCCTCATTCTGAAAGTACAGAGAAGGAGGAACTCGAAACTAGGCTTCAGAGAGTTTATCTTTTTGGGGAAAATCCCATAACAAAATATGTGAAAACTAAATTTTGTGTGTTGTCTTGCCCCAAATTCCTACGTTGAAGGTATAATTCTCACAAAGCAATCTTTCTTGGTTAAAGGCTATTGCAGATGTACTTAATTAAGATTGTCATACTGGCAGAATAATCTAATATAATTGGTGTCACCCTGCAGGAAGAAATTTAGACACAAATACACCCATGGGAAAAATAATCATGTATAGGAGTAGTCAGAAATTGGCATGATGTTTCTACAAGCCAAGGAACACCAAAAATTGCCAACAAATCAGAAGCTAGATGAGAGAAATAGAATATGGTATTTCTAACAGCATTAAAAAAATGAACACTGTAGATGCCTTGGTTTTATATATGTAGACTAGACAATTGTGAGACAATGCATTTCTATCTTATTATCACACCTCTACAAAACTGATACACAGAGTAAAACATTGTGAAAGAATGAGTACAGAACCTTGTTTCAGATAATAGCAAAAGCATATGTATCCCATTGCACATAAAAACTGGGAAAGGAAAAAATAAAGAGTAATGGAATGAGAATGGAAAAAGAAAAAACACCTATATTAAAGAGTAGGAAAAATAAAACATTGATCAATACAAGAAAAAAAGATAAAGTAAAAAACATTGTTAATATTAATTACTGCAAATTACATGAACTCATTTCACAAAAGACAGATTCTAAAACTCAGCACTTAAAAAAAGGAACTACACTGTACTTACAAGAAACATATTAGCATGGATATGAAAATGATTCCCAGGGGCTGGGGAGATGGCTCAGTGGAGTAAGCACTTGCCAGGCAAGCTCAGAGGCCTGAGTTGAAACCCCAGTTCCATAAAAAAAAAAAATAATAATAATAATAATAATTACCCACCATTCCACTTTCTTCCTTGTTTTAGGTGTGCAGACCATATTCCAGTCCTTTAGTTTTCAGTGAGTCACATGACTATTGTCAGCCAACAGCAGCTAAATGACAGAAAATCAATGTGCATCAATTTTCCCTTCCCTGCCATGTCAAACACCAACAGCTTATGGTCAGAAGACAGATCTCAGTGACTGAACATGCCTGGTGCATTAAGGAGACAAATGAAAGTATCTAAACACTTAATTGGAGCTGAGTTTGAAAGTAAGTAAAAATTTACTTGGAGAGCCAAACAACAAACAACTTTTTCTCCTTCCTACACCTGCCTGCTGGGTTTTGAAATTTTAGGGTTGATTTGTTAGTTCAGTATACTTTGTTATAACCAGATCGATACAATTAAAACAGAGACATTTAAAGAATCACTGGAAATAAAAGGATAAACATAAGGAAATATAGAGAAGATGCAAATGAAAATAAAGAATGACAACATGGTATGATGTATAATACATTAAAGGCACCAAAAAGAATGTACAGTGACAGTGGTTACTAAAAGAAACACAGTCCATGAAAAAAGTAAACATACATATTAGCATATCGTGATATATTAATACAATGGTTTTAAAAATAAAAATTATTGAAAGTGCAATAAACCATTGAACACAATAGATTATAGTAAGACATTTTGGTACATCTCAGAATTTGAAAGCCATAAAGACAAAATATAAGAAAAGTTATAAAAGAATTAAATGAAACAATTATTTGATACATGTGCTGAATAGAAAATACATATCTTATTGGTTTAATCTAGCCATAGGAAAAATAATTCTCGATATTATATATCTCATCTTCAAGCTATTCCATACATCTAAACAATCTTCTAAGACAGATACAATTTTAATTCTTTCAAAATCAGGCAAGAGTTTAATTGCTTATGAAATCCTCCTACAGGCTAGCTATAAGGAAGTAGAATGCACACATGAACAGTGCAAGTTCCTTCAGCTCAAAAAAAACTTCCCAAACCAAGTTATGTTCTAGGCTTGAAAGACCCCATCCATCCATCATTATATTGTCATCATGTAACAGGATGACTATACGTCCTGGTTTGCCCAGGACAGCGTGGTTTATGTCCGTTGTCCAAGTGTAGTTTTCAATAGTACTCCCTTGGATTTCAAAAGTGTCTCAGTTTGGACAATAAATTTTATAGTCATCCTACCACATAATGGTACAACCCCATTGCTTTAGAGATCTCACACCTTTTCTGTCCAAAGATTTGTGATGTCTACAAGCTGTCCAAAGGCCTTGTCTTTGCCTTTCTATATCTGTGAAAGGAACATCAATGAAATTAAATATTAATTGATAATTAGAATAAAACCACCAAGAGCATGATTTATTAGCTGACAACATTAAAACTTACATTCACTGAAACAGATGGTATGGAAATACTAAGTTCTGCTGCATAGTATTACATCAGAGAAGATAACTATATTAAAAATGTATGACACGGCTTTATGAAAACATATTTTTCTAAGCAAAACCCATTCAAAAAAGTACAAACTGTGATAAGCTCTTGCTTATGTGTTAAAAGGGATTAATACCAATTTGGCTACCTGGCATATACCAAAAAAAGTACACTAGGTTAGGAAAATCTATTAACATCTTGAATGGTATGATACCTCCTCATTCTGTTTTCCCCCCTTACTTTTTATGGTATTCATGTTGATTTTTACTATTTAATTCTATGAATAAAGACCAATTACTAGATTAATACTATCATGCTAATACCGTAAAAGTTTCTCCAACAATGTAAAATACATGTATTCATTTTCCCATTCTTTGATGAGATGTTTGTTTATTCATTTATTTACTTTTATGTATTGAGTACAAGGCCTCACTACACAGATCATAGTGATCCTCCTGTTTTCAGCCTCCCAAGCCCTGGGATTATAGGTGCATAGCACCACATCCAGTCTCAATTGGGAGTGGGGCCAGCACAGCACACTGGCAGTCGAACTTTAGTCCCTGCGCCTGCCTAAGCAGATTAGATACTGAGCTATCTAATCAGCCCTCATTTTTCCATTCTTAATACTCAGTCAAGGCAGTCCAAATTAGAAACAAATTTTGTATCCCACTGTTTGTTGTTTTCCATTATATTAATAAACTACGACTTTGTCCCTGAGCAATATGTGAGTACTATCTGTCCCCTCTGATTAGCAGCCACCAATTTCTCCTTCAGATTTCTTTTCTTTTTCTTTCTTTCTTTTATTTTTTCTTTTGTGGTACCAGGGATTGAACTCAGGACCCTATGCTTGCCAGGCAAGCATTTATTCTACTGAGCTCTCTCCCCGGCCTCCTAAAATTTCCCTTTTAAAATACCTATTCTAACCTTTATGTCTCTGCGTTATAGGCCTCAATGCAAATAATATTTTTGGAATAAAGTGAATATAGTATTTCTCTGTATTTCAGTCATTAGATAACCAACATTATTGGCATTGTAGTTGATAGCCATAAAATATTTGCACATTCTTCTTTATCAGTATTACATTGATTAGAATGGTTTGAATATCTGCATATTTGTGTAGATAGATGAGTTTGTCTTGAATCTTTGTCAAATTAATGCTTGGTCGTAGACTCCTACTTTATTATTTGCCATAGAAATCCATAATATTGTCTTTCAGCTATTTAGTTAATTAGTGTAGGGATGATTAGTAAATATTGAGCATGAATTCTCGTTTGAATTCTTGTCTCCTACTGGTAAACCAATTGACCATCCAATGATGAAATGACAAGAATCAATTCTTCTTAAAGGAATATTTGCGTATTCTTAAATGTTCAATTTCTATAACTTACAAAAGGGATTTACAGTGAATACTGGTAATTTCTAAAAGTAGAATAAATTTAGTTTTACAAAACTAATGCTTTTCAGTGATTTAAAAGTTACATGTAAAGTTGCATATAATTTGAAGTTATTGACCTTACAATTTTTTAAAGAATGTCATTATATTGACAAATGAAAAGGTAACCAGATTCAAAGCATCCAGTGTTAACATGCAAACAATACTTGCATAAATAAATAAATGCTTTTTATTTTTTTATACTGGCTAAACGTTTTTTGATTCCAAATAATACTAACTAGTAGCACATAGTATATAATTCTTCATCAGAGAGATAAAAATATTTCCTTTACAAATTTTTATATATATATAATTCTGTGGAGGAAAATATTTTAAGTCACTTCATTTTCAAAATCAAAGTGACATAATTTTGATACTTAATGAACTAATATGTTAATAGGTTTGAGAAAATATGCCCTAAAAATTGCAATCATTTAAATACTAAAAATATTCTACTAGGCACAACAGCAAACCATACTTTTTATAATGAATTGTGTAAACAGATTGGTTTGTTCAGTGCATTAGGAAGTTAAAATTCACTTCATCGTTTCATGAGAAGACAGATGCTTACCCAGCAGCAATGTTTCTAGTAATCCAGAAATCACACATGACCACTGATAAGACTGTTAACTGTGGGAAAGTAAACCAGGAGTACCAAGTACATTTTTCAGATTTCTTACTATCTGAATAGGTGTTTCTGTCTATTGCAAAGTTCCAATGTTCATTTTGTAATGAAAATTTGTTGAGATATTATAATCAGTTGACACATAGTGCACTTTGTCAGAATAAAATAAAATAACTGATAAGCGCTATGAAAGCTGTTTAAGAAAAAATTATTATCATTACTTAATAATTTCAGATTTTTAATTCTACTTGGGTCAAAAGTTTTCAGGATTGTCTCTGTCTTCAGTGGTAGCAGTAGAAGAGGAGAAATCATTTTCTATAAAACATGTATTAAAATGCCCACAAAAGTGATCTAGAAGCTCAAAATGATGACAAATGAGTTTCTAACAATATCAAATCAGGGGTTAATAGAGAACTAGTCAACATTTCGCTCAGGTTCAGCTCTGGGGTTAGGAAATGATCTTTTTCACACCCAGCAAGCCACCTTAAAATTGAACCTTAGTAAAACTTTTGAGGACTTTAAAGTTAAATTTGCATAGGAATCACTTGGGGATCACACCCAGCAAGCCACCTTAAAATTGAACCTTAGTAAAACTTTTGAGGACTTTAAAGTTAAATTTGCATAGGAATCACTTGGGGATCACACCCAGCAAGCCACCTTAAAATTGAACCTTAGTAAAACTTTTGAGGACTTTAAAGTTAAATTTGCATAGGAATCACTTGGGGATCCGGTAAATGTAGATCCTCAGGTGTGAGTAGAGATTCTGCCTCTTAAACTGTTTCTAGGTAAAGCCAGTGCACCTGGTCCAAGGCCCACATCTGGAGGACCAGCTCTTGGAAGAAAAACATAATTCCATGTGTAGGTGAACACCTGGACACTCTGAGCCAGAATTTCTGAGAGCTGACTCTACCCACTTCGTGAAAGTTGGTGTTGATTTCTGAGCCTGGTGAAGGGGAAACTGACAGAATCAAGTTACGTCTTTCATAGCTTAAAAGTGTTACACTATGTAAATATAAAAGAGAAGTATAACAGAGCTGAGTAATCCAAAGACATGTTCTATTAAAGCCAAATTTTGGAAATGACTAGAATAACCTGAATTAGAAGTACAAAATTTTAAAACAGACTGCATACAATTTATGCTACATAGAAAAAAGAAAAAAGCCAAGGGAAATTCAAAAGTAGTTAACTAGACTAGTTAGCTAAACTTTTTAAAAATGTTAAATTAACTAGAAAAAAAACACAATGAACAAAGCAAGAACAAATAGCTTTATTTCAGACTTACAGGAGACAAGATAAGGAAGATAAAGTGTACATTATCTGCATATAATCATACGGTAGAAATTTTAAATATTCTAGATTGAAAAAATATCTATCTGGTGAAAATATAAACTAAGAGTAGTATAGAGAAAAATATAACTGGAAAATAGCTGAGATATTAAACAGAATTTCATACCAGTCATTAGGTAGAAAACAATAAAAAAAAAAAAAGATAATACTAAAACAAACTAACCTCTAAAAAGGTATGCAGTCAAAGATTTTAAAATTCTGAAAACACATGCATCATCTAATACCAGTTATTATTGTGAGAATGGAGTGCAATTTAGGAGGAAAATATAATGTTTCTATGGCACTAAATCTTTAGTTTTATAATCATAGTATATCATAGTATCAACCTTTTTTGGGTTCATAAGGTTGAAATATCTGCTTCAGCATGAATATATGATTCAAACTGAAGCACAAAACACATGAAAGAATAATAATAATATTCAGGGGAATATCCAGAAGTCATTTCCCCACAAGACTCTATGCAAGAGTGATATTTTTGTATTAGTCATTAGGGAAGAGTAAGGAAAAGGAAGGTTGTATGTGTAGAAATTTTGAATTGAGAATACGCTGATGAAATACACTAATTTCTGTACATTCTAATCTACAGCTGAAATCTTTTTTTACTACTGAGTAACCCATGATACCATAATATGGGGAAGCCATCCATTATTGACACAGAAGAGTAAACGAAACACTTCGGAAGAGAACCGCCCTTCAGGTCACCAAGGCTCGATTGGCTTAATTGCACCCCATTGTACTAAGTGGTACTTTAGTGGGAGGGAGGATCTAATGCAACTACAAAGCACTTGACACAACAGGGAATATTTTACTCATCTGAGAGGATACTTACAGATACTGCAATGATAACAATTGTCTAGTACCACTTCACACAAACACCTCTCAACATTTCTATGTGTTAATTTACTTTTAAATTTGTCACTGGAAGACAGGGTGATTTTTGTACACTTCAGAATTTTTCAGAAAAATAAAAGGTATTTTAAACTAAAAATCAAACTTTAAACGAAGAGAGCTCTTCAAACTGCTTGAAGTAGGAATCACATCTTTGTAAGCACTGCAGTGCCCAGGGTGAACTATTGTGTGTGTATACATGCATGTATTTGGATGAGCCCATGCATTTTTAGCAAGAGAGGGAGTAGACATGTTGTTTCTGAGAATATGCATTGTATGTAGTAGGCATGGGTAAAAAATGCCTTCATCTGTCCCTGGGTCAATAAATAATAAGATTCACTCTGAATTTCCCACCTCTTTAGACCACAGTGATTAACTCTTGGCTCAGATTCTGGCAGACTCACAGGAGTGCCCATCTGTTTATAAGCCACAGCCACAACAAACATAAGGTGGAGTTATCTCTAGTTGAGATGCCTGCCTAGGCTTCAGCAACCATACTCAAGCCGGCCCAAGTAACTTTGATGTAGCTATCTTATATTGGGAGTGTATCTTTAAAAATTTTGGTAATTATATATGGAACTATGATATCCACTTGAGAAAGTATTCCAAAGTGCTGTTTACATAAGCAGAAATTTGAAAACAGAGATCTACGTAATATTCTTATAGTTAATTGTTAAGCAGTTAGGTGTGGGGGCATACCCCTATAATACCAGCACTCAGTAGGAAGAGGCAGGAAGATCTCACTGAGTTCAAAGCCTCTCTAGCTACAAAGTGAGTTCAAGGTCAACCTGAACTACACCATGAGACTGTCAAAAAGAAAGAAAAAAAAATTAATGTATTGAAAAAAATTGACTAAATTTCTAAGTTTAAAAGGATAAGATATATGAACATAATTTGCTAAATTGTTTTTCATTTTTAAGATATCTGCATATTTAAGATAAATATGTAAACTCACCTCTAGAAAAAAATAATAAAATATTCAGCCTGAAATACAGTCTACTTCAGAATGGTAAAACCAGAGATATTTATTCTTTATTCTGCCCTATTTTTCTCTTGCATTAAAATCACACTACCTTTTACTATTATACATCTTTAAATATGACAATATATTTCTACCAAGGAGGAAACGACTTTGAGAAAAATCATTCATTGAGCCAATTACAGCTGTATGTGATTGCTGGGAGCATGGAAAGCACCCTCAGTAAGAGTCATGAGAGGAAAATGCAGGCTACCAGGATGTGGTGCGGTGTGTTCTTGCAAGAAAGGGGAGGATAGAGAAGATGTAACGGACACAAGAGCAGAGGGGGTGATACACCGATGTGGGACAATGCAGGAAAACACAGTGGAAAGGACACTGAAGCAGAATGGCAAAATCACATTTTAAGAGCATTTGATTCAATGTCTTTATTTGTATTGTATGTGTCCCTTAACCCCCCTTTAAAAATCTTCAGTAAATTCTTAGTGTTTGTTATCTATAAGTGGATTTTTTATGCCACCTTCAGTGTGTAGTGCAAATAAGTTTCTTCAGTGTTTAGTCCAAGTAAGAGCAAGTATACCCAGAAGGAGGTGGAGGAAACTGAGAGTGTAGGGCTGGGGAGATAGCTCGGCACTCTGAGCGCCTGCCTGCGAAGTACAAGGACCCAGGATCAACTTCCGATACCTCATGTCTTGCGGGTCTGGAATCATGTTGGCCACAGAAACTGGGCATGGTAGCACATGCCTGTAATCCCAAGGTGGGGAGGCTGAGACTGGAGGATCACTAGGGGTGCAGGCTGCATGTTGAAACCTTGTCCCAAATAAATAAAAAGATAGATAGAAAGAAAGAAAAGATAGATAGAAAGATAGATAAGATAGATACATAGATAGATAGATAGATAGATAGATAGATAGATAGATAGATAGATAGATAGATAGATAGATAGATAGATACATACATACATACATACATACATACATACATACATACATACATAGACAGACAGACAGACAGACAGACAGACAGGCAGGCAGGCAGATAGATAATTTAATTTTTTTTTTTAAATGAGAACTTGAGCCTGGTAAAGTTCATAGATGTCATAGTGAGGACTTGCCATAGGACACAGAAATCAAATGAAATCAGCGATCAGTGAAGTCCCCTCAGGGTTTATCTTGTAGTCCTGTACCTTATTCTGTAGATCCTTTGTCTGTGCCATCCATGTGGATGAGTCATGGCCAATGCTTGACCAGATTGCTCTCTGTGAGAGCCTGAGAGAAAGTTTTCTCTCCCTGTGACTCTCCCCAGGCACACTATAGAACTTTGATCTCTTTCCTCTGTGGCTCCAACTTCACAGACCACATAAGAAATATAAAGTTCATGTGTTGGTATATAAGTCTTGATCTATCTAAGTCTTAACCATCCAGCAGAAAAGTATAAAAATGAAGTAACCATCGTGGGGCCATAATATTAAGCTGAGCTGTAAATAGCTATGGTTGACAACTTCTTTGAATAACTCACTATTATTGCGGAATGCTGGACTGTGTTGGATTGTGTTGTCAAGTTCAAGCACCTAAGTTAGTTGAATGATAATGGAGTGCCCACCTTTGACAGGTGAAGACAAAGGAAGGGGTATAGAAAGGGAAAATCATGATGTGTGTGTATAGACAGTACAGTTGGGATAGATAACGCTGTGCTTCTACATAGTCCTATGAGAGGCAAGATTTGCACTAATGGTAGTTGGACAGGATATTATGTCAGCTTCTATTACTATAGACAACCACTAGGAAAATAACAATGTAGAAAGTATTTATTGAATCTTTGATGTAATTCAGGTATAAAAAATAAGATACGGAAACGACTACACTCTATTTAATGATAAGAGACATATGGTATAATAATGTCTGTAAGTATAATACCATGTATGCACCTTCTATGATACCAAAACATTATGAAAACAGTTTGCAATGTATTAATTTATCAAATCCATCTTGTCAAGGTATCTTAAAAATGTCTCATTGATATTTGTACTTCAATAAAACAAAAATAAAAATTAAAATAAATAAATAAATACACCTTACACACATTAAAAAAAAAAAATGAAATCAGCGAGTGAATGGAGCTCGCTGCTTTTCAGTAGGGACTGCATTCCCACTGCATCCAGGACACAGCGTGAAACCAGAAAAAATGATTCTCACTTCTTGCAATTTAATAAAACTGACCTTCTAAGTTTGATATTTATGTGAAACCTGTCTTCCTATCCTGCTCTTCTATGTCTCCTCTCTGGATGCAAATGTCTAGCCTCTATCTACCCCTGCTCTATGTATCTTTGAAGCATAGAACCTGTCTTATTACACAAGGCTTCTAGATGTGCAGAATTCTGCTTTAAGCAAGACTCCTAATTCACATCCACTTCTCATTTATATGGTATTTTGATTATCTGGATTACAATTTTATATAAAATAAAAGGCTTCACAAGTCAGATCAAATAACTTGCCTGGCTTGTACAACTTGCATTTTGAAGAAAAATGCCGATTGCTGGTATTGACCTTGGCCGTCAGATTTTCCCATCTTTTTACCTTTGAGGTTCTCTACATCCTATTGATTTGCTGTTGTAACCTGGTACTCTGCTTTTCCTTGAATACCTTTCAATTGGTTTATTGCCTGTCTAATATTTGGAATGATGTAATCTTGACTCAGATTTCTATTTCTACCTGCAATTCATTTTAAAAACTATGAAAAGTCTTGTGCTCCATTTTTTTTTTCAGGCTTTAAAGATTAATTTGTTTTTAAAGGTTACCTCAGCACCTGTAGACACACAGTGAGAACCATGGCTTCCTGCTCTGATTTTCTCACCTACATCTACAAGTCAGTTCTGCTTACCTGCTCATATGACTGTCAAAATGCACATTTTTATTTTTTTTAGCAGGAAATTATGTACCTGTAGCACATAGTAGATGTTATGAGCTTCCCCTCAACTAAATTTAACAGGATTTAGAAACAAGTATTGAGTTTCTTACAAATTCAAATTGAAGATGGATAAAAATAGAGGCAGGAACTGAGGAAAGTGACACTAAGGAATGCTAGTGGGTCTCTCAGAGCAAACAAGAAATCAGCCCTCATATGCAAAGAGAATTTCCATGGTCATAGGCCACTTGTTATTGCTTAATCTGGAGATCTACACAATGTCTGGCATGGAACAGAACGCGTTAAATTAGGAGGATGAACATGTGATGAAGTGATGGCTACATCCACAAGCTTAAGTATTAGGACAATTTCTTTTAGAAAGTACATAGAATACTACTTTCTGATTAGCAATAGAGCTTGTGATACACTGTTATGTAACTTGCATCAAATAATTTACTTTTAATTTTGAGAACATTGACCTAGTCTGTAAGTAACCTGTATTCCTTCACTGAGAAATGTTAGTCCTCAATTAGAAGTCATTATTTCTTGGTTTTTGTGTCCTCTGGGGTTTTCTCTTTTTATGACCCACTCCGTGATTCTAACCAACCTGAAACACTTACCTCTCAGGACTAATTTTCTCATTGTAGTCTTTATTCTGCAAACATTACTTGTGAGTCCTTTTCCCTTTGTCTCTTATGAGAGTCAGGCTCTCAGATTCTTTTTGCCTTTTTTTTTAAGATATTGTCTCCCTGTATAGTTCAAGCTGTCCTTGAACTCATGACAATCCTCCTACTTCAGTCTCCAAAGAGATGGGATTACAGGTATTACATACCATACCAGGATTCTTGGAGTCTAAAAAATGGCATTTTATTTAATTTGCAAAATGTAGCCAACCATGCTCAGTTAAGAAGAATAGTTCTCAAACCTCATTGTTTTCTAGTTTAATATATGTGTTTTATGGAACTTTTCTCTCTTTTACTCACCATAAATAGGTAATTTAGAACTTCTAATATGAGAATTTTAAGCTTGATAATAGAAAATCACGACAGTGGTTCCATTCACCCTCAAATTATGTAATAAATCATTTAGATATGTCTTCAATATGTCACTTTAAAATTTTTAGGTTTTTTTTTTCCCACTAGAATTTTCTGGATTTGCCTTTATGCATAAGAAGGGAAAGTAAAGTTTGAACTGAAGGTGGTTTTAGGTTTTGTTTTGACCTTTCATTCACTAAGTATTACTTTTCTATGTATCATATGAATTTCTTAATTGTAAGACAGAGATACTGCTGATAAAATAGAGACAGACAGATACACTGACAGAGATGACAGAATATCATATATACATTTATCCTAGGCCATGTTGCTAAAGTAATTTAATGTAGATATAAATAAAATTATAGCTGCAGTGATAGAAATTCAGTCATAATGCATCCCTATTGAGTTAAAAGACATGAAACTTAATGATAATCTTGATTGATTCTGAAATCTTAGTTACTGGAAAAAAGCAAAGAACTTTTTCCCATTAACTAAATAATGTCTGGCTGCTTACATCAATACTGTATTTTCTTAATAAATTAGAACCTTGGCCACTTTTAATCTTCAAAATAAGTCTGTCTTGAAATAAATTCTTTTGGATAATCACATCCTCTAATAGCAGGGAGCAACTACATATTTAAAATGAAACAAGACTTATAACAACTGAAAGACAAATCTTCTCCATTTTGCCTTGGCAAGAACAAGCATGCCCCCAATCCTTGTCTTAGAATCCAGACCTTTCTCAAAACCACTGAATGTTTTATGACCCTACTGCCCAACCTTGTTAGGCCCTTTTGAAGGAAGCACAGAACTCTGAGTGCCACTGCATTCCATAGGTTATCATATAATTGATTTATCAAAAAGCAGTCAATTTCTGTTAGAAGGTTGTACTGATCAAGATTTATAAGAGATCAAATATAGTCCTGAAATACAAAGTAGTAGAGACGAATTATTTAAAAAGAATTTCAAAAGAACTATCAAATGCTAATAGTTTGATAAGTCCCTGTTGATGCACAACAAACCCTTCCCTAAGAAATATGCCAAAGTGAAAAATAATAGCCACAAATTTCCTTAAGTATCTAACTTGTTTGCTGAGTTGGGGAGACACACTTCAGGCTGATCTGATTTACTGGGACAAAGATGAGGAAGGGCTCTGCTACTGAAGATGTCTCTAAATTTTCTTCAAAAACATACCCTGAAATGTCTCCTGACTTTTATATACATGTAGAATATGTCATTTTCTTCCATTATATTCCTACACAGAAAACCTGAGATAGCATGAGAAATGGCTCTGTCACAATTGTTATTCTAGTTTTAGCTAGTCTTATCCTATCTCTCTAGTTGATTTCTGCTTAGGAAATCTTGTTGGAAAAAGTTGCTAGTCAAAACATATCTGTTCAATTACTCCTGAATTAATTTTTCTTAGATAACTTATAGAAAATCGACCCCAAATGCTCTTCTCAAGTGAATTTAACCCAAAATCTAGATGTAAATATGTCTGTATTTAGTGATGCCTAGGCACTCTTGTGTGGCTGGCCTACTCTCATGTTCTTAAGTGTACTTCTTTCCCTAGTCTTACTTGACCCAAATATGCTCTGCAGAGTCCATTTCTTTTCTGTTTGTGATATCTTACAGCAGTCAATGATGAACTGAAGCCTCTAAAAACTGACGTAAACCTTTTATCCTTTGAGTGTGTTGGGGTTTTTGTCTCAGCAATGAGAAAAACTACTCAAATACTTCTCACTTTTATAATAGGTCAGACTAGGAAAAAAAAAAGGCCAAAAATAAAGTCTGGTTTTGGTGCATCTCATCCTAAGAATTACAAAAATGAGCAATAAAAGCCAGATGCTTCCAAATAATCAGTCAGCTGACAAATCAGGTGCTATACGTAAAGAGTTGTCATTTACTGAATAGTCAGTGTATTAGTTCAACAAATTATCAAATATCAGGCATTGTAGTGGATTTCTGAGGAGCACAAATAATTACAAAACAGTGTTATCCCCAAAGGCTTATAAATTAGCAAACATAAAACTGCAGTGCTATACAATGGTAAGTGAGAAAGTGGAACTATCTGTGGAAGATTTGTTGAGAACATCCTTTCGTTTCATCAGTGGTGAAGGTGAAACTGTCAAGAAAAGCCTGATGGAGGAATAGTGCTTGATTCTGGAATTTCCTTCCACTGGGAAGACCATGATTGAACATGGGGAAGAATGTGGAAATGGTAAAAAGGAAAACTGCTTGGATGACAGACAGCCTAGGCAATGTGGGACTAGCACCAACAGAGGTTATCCTGGCAAAAGGCATTTCACTCTTTCACCCACCAAATGCACAGAATACTTGCTATATGTGTATTATTCTCTATCTTAATTGGGTAGGGGTGAAATTTGTAGTCACTAACTTGTAGTTTAAGAGACACACATATAACTGAATTATAATTTTATTTTGGGAGGTGTATTACCAAGAATCAAACTCAGGACCCTGTGCTTGCCAGGCAGGCACTGTGCCTCTGAGCTGTATCCCCAACCCTTACATTATATTTTAATAGGCTAAGCACAAGGTACACATGGTATATGATCAGAGACACCACTTAGAGTGAGAGAAAACTTTCTAGAGACATGAGGAATTTTAAAATCATAATTCACAATGGATCCGTAAATGAAAAGGAAGGATGAGTGAGACAAGTAACAAGGCATCTCAGAGAGGCAATGAAATAGAAGAGTGACAAAAAGTAGAATAGAGAATGCAGAAGGAACACAAGACAGGTGATAGGAGCAGAGAGAAAGCCACCCACAAGACAGTGGCTGACAGGAGAAGAGCTTGCACTCCCTCCTCAACTGTGAATCTGCAAAATTCCAACACACCAAGAAATTTGTCAGTTATCTGAATGCTGTTCTGCATTGTCCTTATCTGAATTACATACAGTTGTTTTCCCCACTACAATTATCATTAAATTATTTACTAATAAAACATCTTCATGTTTGTTCTCTAAAGTATCTAGAAAGAGAGGGATTTCTTTATGTCTTTTAAAATTTATTTTTATTGATACAGGGTCTCACACTAAGAAGCTCAGCGTTGGAGTCATCTTCCTGTCTCAGCCTCACCAGCCTGAGGATTACAGGCATGTACCACCACACCCGGTTTCACGGCCTGCGTGGCATGCCCAGGGATCTGTGGCCAGCACGGGATGCGGTACCAGGGCTCCAACTTGGGTCCTTGTGCTTGCCAGGCAGGGGCTTAGACCACTGAGGTAGGGAGATTGCTCTATACTCTGTAGTCAGACTTGAATTTAAAAAATAAAAAATTGACAATAAAAACCGTTAAGGAACAGGATAGATGAGGACTGAGAATTGGAGGTGTAAAAATATCCAAAGTCCCTTATATTCTCTTGAATTATAAAAAGTTCTTGAGAACTTCACTTGAGCCAAGGAAGGTCCTGAAGCAGAATGAATCATGGACCTTCGGGGCTTCCACAAATCCACAGGAGAAAAATTGCAAGTGTGAGCAAATATTGGTTACTCAATTTCAGTCATAACAACTTGAGTTTATGTATAAAATCCTGGATGATCCACCAATCTTGATTTTGGTAATACTGGTGTAAGGGCTGTTCTGGAATTTTTTTGAGGAATGTTTATAAAACATTTTGAATTTTCCATGTTACTAGTGATGTGTAATTAAGTGACACTCTAATATAAAATTACACTTTTAATATAGTTTTCTAAGGGTAATTATATATAATTAAAGAAAAATAAGAGTCACTCCTACTTTAAAGTAATGATCATATCATATTGATGATTCATGTATTAATCATATCAACAGAATAATAAGATCAAAGTATGCGTTTCTGAGCAAGTAGTCTATGTGCAAAGTATATTGAGCAATTAAAATAGAAAAACTTCCAGCAAAATGTCCAATATTGGCAAACAAAGATGAACTTTAGAGCTTTTGGGGGGACATTATCCATGGATTTCTCAGATTTCTGCATGTCCTATGAAAAAGGGATGGACTCCTTCATTTTAAGGCACCAACTGCTCTTTTATTCCAGAGTAACTTTTCAAGGAAGTTTATATGGCACACAGGCTGGAAAGTACAGTGTCTTGTCCCAGGACAAGGAAAGTTTTTTTACAATTGAGAAGAAGAGAGAAATCTCTTTCCAAAGCAAAAGGCCCATAATATTGAATAATACAAGGTTGGGCCTTCTAGATTCAGGATTCTGCTCTAAGTCACCTGAAACATAAGCATCATTTAGGACATCCTGGAAGACCTTCCCATTGTCCCTAAGGAATGCAAGGTCAAGGGAAATAGACAGAAACCTGCCAGTGCTCATGCTGTTCACCGTGCTACAAAAAATAAAGTTATAATGCAGTAATGATCACATCTTCTAGCATTCATAGAGTTAAAATTGTTCATTTCCAAGTAGAATAAAATTTTGGATAACATTCATAGTTTTGACAATCAAATGATCAAAAACAGGATGATGTTTGACAATATTTTAATTAGAATGGATTTCTTTTTTGTTTGTTTGTTTGTTTGTTTTGTACTTTAGGGAAGAGCCTACAGGATGTTCAGGGTCTCACTACTAGATCGGACTCCTAGTGATACGCCTGTTTACAGCCTCCCAAGAGCTGGGATTACAGCCACACGCTACCACACCTAGCCTCAACTGCTGCACCTGCTTGCAGGTGCGTTTGTCCACTGAGCCATTTGGCAAGCCCTTAGAATGGATTTCTTACCCTAACTTTATGATGGCTCCGATGGAAAGTAGCTCCATTCAAGAGTCAAGAAGAATAATGTGCTGACTCAGTCCCCTAATTTGGGGAGAATAAACTATGAAATTGATAGGAAGGGAGTTCCTTTAGAACTACAATAGATTTCTTTGATTCGGGCACCAATTAGAAACAGCATGTCTCGAAGGACACTGGATCTGACCTGCTGCTGGCAGGGGTAGTCTGCTTGAAGAGGTCAGTCCTTGGAGGCATGGCCTGGGAGGACATACTCTCCCTTTCTGGCTCTTTCTGCCACTGTTTTCTGGCCGCCATAATATGGAAGCCTTTTCCTCTGCTAGGTCTTTCTGCTGTGATGCCCTGCCTTAGAACAGTGTACTGTGGACTGAAAGCACTCCAAACTGTGAGGCAAAATGAACCTGTCTTCCTTTAAGCGGTGATTGTTGGGTACTATGTGATAGCCACAAAGAAAGTGACTAAAACAAGGGTGCTTAATGGGCACATTGAAAAATAATATAGAAAGTAGATCACTACATAACTGCTCTGCCCCTTCAAACTTTGTGGCTGTAAATTCTTGTGACCGAAGATTTTATTATCTAAAAATTGAATTAATGGCTTTATAATATGAAGGTTAGAAAATACACAGGAGACTGTTTAATTGGTAGCAGGAAGGGAGAACCTTACCCTTCCTGCAGGCAAAGGTTCCCACATGCGGAGACCCTGTGGGCATCGACCACAGTATTCCAGAGATCCCTGAACTAGTTACCATGCTGCCTCCAGCCTAGTTAGCATCACACCTGGGAAGAGCCCCAGTCACCATCACAGCAACCATGAGCAGCAAGGCCCAGACCCAGCAGCTGCTCACCGCCCTGGCCTCGGGGCTGCTGACACCAAGCCCGGCACCAGGGACAGCAGCACGGGGAGCATTGGGTGGCCTCACATCTGTGGTGCCTGCCGACTGGGACAAAGAGATTATCACAGTAAAATGGTTCAGTGTAAGAAACAGATATGGCTTCATCAACAGGAAGGACACCAAAGAAGGTGCATTTGTATACCAGACTGCCACAAAGAAGAACAACCCCAGGAAGAACCTTTGCAGTGTAGGAGATGGAGAGGCTGTGGAGTTTGATGTTGTTAAAGGAGAAAAGGGTGCAGAGGCAGCAAATGTTCCAGGCCCTGGTGGAGCTCCAGCTCAAGGCGCTAAATACACAGCAGACTGAAACCATGATAGACGCTCCCCACATTGTAGGGGTCCTCCACGCGATTACCAGCAGAATTACCAGAATAGTGGGGAGGGACAAAAATGAGGGAGGTGTAGAGCAAAGTAGGGGTATAGAATGGAAGAATCATGATGTGTGTGTATGGACAATACAGTTGGGATTGATAATGCTGTGCTTCTACATAGTTCTATGAGGGGCAAGATTTGCACTAATGATGGTTGAATAGGATATTATGTCGGTTTCTAGTACTATGAACAACCGCTATGAAAATAATAAGGTAGAAAGTATTAATTATTGAATCTTTGATGTAATTCAGGTATAAAAAATAGGATACGCAAACAGCTATAGTCTCTTAATTTACTGATAAGAGACATACAGTATAATAATGTCTGTAAGTATAATATCATGTATAAATCTTTTATGATACTAAAACATTATGAAAACAGTTTGCAATGTATTAATTTATGAAATCCATCTTGTCAAGTTATCTTAAAACTGTCTCATCAATATTTGTACTTCAATAAAAAGTACAACTTCAATAAAACTAAAGTAAAATAAATAAATAAATAAATAAAATAAATAAAAAGGAATGAGGGATCAGAGCGCTCCCGAAGACCAGGGCCAGCCACGCCGGCCCCACCGCAGGCGCAGGCTCCCACCTCGCTACATGCAGAGACCCTGTGGGCATCGGCCACAGTATTCCAACCCTCCTGTGCCAGGAGAAGTGATGGAGGATGCCGACAACCGGGGTGCAAGAGAACAAGGTAGACAAGGGAGACAGAACATGTATTGGGGTTATAGACCACAATTCCGCAGGGGCCCGCCTCGCCAAAGACAGCCTAGAGAGGATGGCAATGAAGAAGATAAGGAAAATCAAGGAGATGGGACTCAAGGTCAGCAGCCACCTCAATGTCCATGCCCCTGCAACTTCAACTACCGACAACACAGACGCCCAGAAAATTCTAAACCATAAGATGCCAAAGAGAAAAAAGTAGCCGATCCGCCACCTAATTCCTCAGCTCCTGAGGCTGAGCAGGGTGGGGCTGAGCAGTAAATGCCAGTTTAACATCTCATCCCGTTTAGTCATCCAGCAAGAAAGAATCAAAAAGGAAATTCCACGAGAGCCTGAGAGAACGTTTTCAGTCCATGTGACTCTCCCCAGACACACCATAGAACTTCAGTCTCTTTCCTCTGTGGCTCCATAATCTCCTTGTTCAGAAAATTTGGAGCTCAACTGAGTTTCATGATGTTGCAGTACAAGTTCTCCTATGTCCTGAGTCTCCGCTGACCTTGAAAGGCCAGGGCCAAAATGTTGGCTGGCCTTGTGGCTCTTCTATTTCTCCAACTCTGATCTGCGAACTTATGTTGTTAACCATCCAGAAGAAAAGCTTATTAGTATCCTGTAGCATATGCCATTCACTTTGCATTATTGGACTCAATTGATTTTAGTTGTTGTTGTACGTTTCCTTTTGTATTTCTGCTTTTTGCTTGTTATACTAGGAAGACTATAGGATATTTACACATGTGTGTCTTTTTATTTCACTTATGAGTATATGTTCAAGTGGCATCCACTTCAGTATAAATGCTTCAAACTTATCATTCTTAATAGCTGAGTAATACTCCATATATACCACTGTGCTTCTACATAATCCTATGAGAGGCAAGATTTGCACTAATGGTGGTTGGACAGGATATTATGTCGGCTTCTAGTACTACAGACAACCACTAGGAAAATAACAAGGTAGAAAGTATTAATTATTGAATCTTTGATGTAATTCATGTATGAAAAATAAGATTCGCAAACAGCTACACTCTCTTTCTTTACTGATAAGAGTCATATGCTATAATAATGTCTGTAAGTATAATATCATGTATGCACCTTCTATGATACCAAAACATTATGAAAACAGTTTGCAATGTATTAATTTATCAAATCCATCTTGTCAAGGTATCTTAAAAGTGTCTCATTGATATTTGTACTTCAATAAAACAAAAAAAATAAAATTTAAAAAATAAATAAATAAATAATAAATAAATAAATATATAGAGATATGTAAAGATTTCAAAAAAAAAAAAAAGAAAAGGAAATTCCATCCATAAGAAATGAACAAAAGATTGGAACAGAAGACATTGCTTGCTTTTTGCCCGTTGATCAGATAATTAGAACTATCTCCATTATATGTGCAGTATGGGGTTTTTATTATATTTACCTAAAGACATCGTGTTTTGGTAATGACAAATGTGTTTTTTAGAAAAGCCTATATTCTTTTTTTCTCAAAATGCCTTTAAATGTTTTTAAATTGTTTCATATCTGGTCAAGCTGAGATTTTTAAGAACTTCATTTTTAATTTGTAATAAAAGTTTACAATTTGATTTGTTTCAAAAAATAGTCAACAAACTGCAAGCGCCTGTTAATAAAGGTCTTAAATAATAAAAAGAGAAAATACATAAGAGAAATATATCTCAGAATTAGTCCTTAAAATATAATTTATTATCATTGATATAACTATTAAGTAAAATAAATGCTGTGTAAGTTTGCTTTCAGTTTCAAAGGATGAACTAGTGTCTAACTTTGTTCATACTTTTGTAAGGATAATACTCAAAAGGAACATTGAATTGCAGGTGATGATGCTTACTGAGCCTATTATATGCAGCTTCCTAGACCTCAGTTATGCATGTGGCAGTCTATGTATGTTAAGGGCTATCTCTTCCTTGTCTCATAAACACATTAGAGAAGTCTCTGTGGTAGGCCACCTTCAGTTCCAAGACAGTATGCAACCCCAGTCTCCCCTTCTGTCTCAAGAAACTTGGACAATTATTCATTTTCTATCTTTAGTAAACACAGATAATTATTTTAGTAAGTACTTAAGGGATAGTGTAATGAAGGTTATTAAATTATAATTATTTAAATATTTACATTTAGATTCACGAAAGTATGCTTTGTCTTGTGTCCTACGAACTCTTATCTTCCTTTTATTTATTTTTATTTTTTATGTATTTGGTGCAGGGTCTCACAATGCACCTTGGACTCACAGTGATCCTTCTATTTTTTAACCTCTCCAGTGCTGGGATTATAGGCATGTGCCACCACACCCAGACTCTGTGGCTGGTACAGCGCTCCCGGGGCTGCGGCCGGTGTAGCACGTGGTATCTTATCCTCCTTTCAGTTTTCAAGTAATACATGTTATAGTTGTTTGCTATGATTCTATATAATTCTATACAATATTCTAACAATCTCAAATATCACAATAAAACATGGTCAAGTTCAAAAATTGCTAAGATAGTATTCAGAAAAAGAAAGTCAAGATGTCAATACAAAATATTCAGAAGTATATTAATTAGCACATCAGACACATTACTTGCTTCTGATTTCTTTTAACTTCAGAAAATTTAAAGCATTAGTCTTTATATAACCCTTTAAAGCACAAATGTGGTTCTGCAAGGGAAAAAGTGAAATCCCTTTAAAAAATCAGGGACAGTACCTTCAGTTTCTTTCTTTTTGTGATGGGATTATTTTTCTCATGAGGTTTTGGCAGGCCCTTGAATTTGATGTCATTTTTGATTAATTCTTTTTGAACTCTGATGACAGCTAATGGAATGATTTGAAAGCTATTTGCTTTACAAAAAAGATTCAATATAGCTGCCTTTTGTGCCCATTCTTAAAGCTTTTACTTCTTTCTCTTGAAATAATTAGTAAAAGAGAAGAAAGATTGCTGTAATTACTAAGCATTATAAACTATATCTGGGTGCCTGACATTACCAGTAGCTTTCATTAAAATTAGATCGCTTGTCTCATTTTAAGGAAATGTTACTTTTTACTATTTTAATGCTATAATCTGAAAACTATCTTGACAGGATACTAATTCTGAAAGTGGAATATAAACCTTTAAATATACATAATTTTTGCCCTATTCAGAAATCTAGAATGGGATTAAAGTTGTTCCTTTCAGTATATCAAGTTCTTATGATCGACATTACAAAAATGGATCAAAGTCATCAATTATTTTGTAAGAACCATCAGAGTTCAAACATTATATTTGAAGTCAATTTTAAGAACACATCAAAAAGTGAAAGTTAAGAATAGCTCTTCAATCCTAATCGAATAATATCAAATTACATACTTTAGGAGCAGGACTTTTGTAAGAGGACTTAATACACACAATATTTCCAAGTGATCCTTTATCTCTGTTAAATTTAATATTTATGTCTACAATATTTTCTTTTTCAGTGCCTTGATGATTAGTAATATAGCAAAAGTATATACTGAATAATTTTCTTGAGTTATAGATAAATTTTAATTTTCATAGTGAGCACTTAACCAGAAAAGTATCAAACTCTAACAAGAATAATAAGAATACTGTTATATAAAAATAGCAGACATAATTAAAACACAAAGAGAAAAAGTCTAATAAAAGCACAAGTCAAAATATTATCAATAGATACCCAGACAAGTTTTGCAGAAACAAAATCAGATAACTCTCAAGCTATATTCTGAAAGAATAAGAAGCTTAAATTATCTTCATTAATCATTCTTAAAGTAGAAAGAAAATGCAAAAGCTATTCAAAGAAATATTTTTAACTGGTGGAATAAGTAAATGATCTTTAACAACAAAATCTCAAATTAAATGTGTTATACTTTCATGCCACACAGAGTCCATAATGATGGTTCCCATAAAAACCAACAATAAAAATATTTGAAATTAATCATATCCAAAGTCATTCCTTAAATTTAATGTCCCCCTCCCTGAAATGACAAAGTTGATCCTATTAAATGTGATAAATGAAATGTAAATTAAAATTTTAATAAGGTGCTTGTTAATCCATTTTTCCCAGTTAACTTGAACTCAGTTAAATTAGTTCCTTATTAACACTACAGACATTATTCTTTTCTAAATCTCAAGGGCAAATAAGTATAGAGGACTGCTTGCCCCAAGATAACTCCATAAACTCTTATGAAAATTATCACTATACACTTTCTTCCGTGCTGTATTACATTTAGAAAATCATTTATGTACTGCTAAAGATAATAGAAGTTTGCTAAAAACAATCACAGCGTCAGATACAAATGCAAAAATTTATCTGTGTATAAGCTTTATGTGATATTTATCCTTACTCTGGATAGTTTGTCACCAAGAATCACACAAAACAATTCTCAACTAATTGTAAAATATCATATACCTTCAGAAGGCCTGCAAATTAGCTCAGTAGTTTAAATGCCTGCTGAAGTAAAGCAGTAAGGGTCAGGATTCTGTGGTTTGATCCCCAGATCCTCATGCCTTACTAGACCTGCCCTTAAAGCATATTAAGCCAGGACCCAAAAAAAAAATTCTTCTGAACATCACGAATCAAAAAAAGTGGATACAAATAAAGGACCACTTTGTATCTGTATATACAAAATAGGATAGATATACAGCTACTTTTAATTCAATGAGAAAAAGATTTGTACTAATAGGACAATTTGGATAGGATATCATGTCTGCAACTTGTATCATGAATAACCACTATGAAGAAAATAATATGCAATGTTTTAATTATTGAAACTGTCCTGCTAACAGATTTGGAAACTGTCTCATTGCTATTCATTTCTCAGTAAAATAAAAGAAATCACATGGCTTCTAAGCCAGATGAACTCCTCCTAGAAAGTACAGCAAATGTTCAGCATTTGTTAAATGTCTTCAATCTCTAAGGCAACATCTTTCAGCTCTGTGTACTTGAAATCACCCTTTATTTACCTTTTGTACTTACAATCTGTCTGCCATAAATAAATCCACAATTTTAGACAAAATTTTAACAATAGTTCATTATAACTTAAAAATAAAATAGCTACTAACATTCCTACTAATAATTTATGTTTCAAACAGAGAATCTTTTTTTTTTTTTTTTTTGGCAGAACTGGGGATTGAACTCAGATCTTTGCATTTGGTAGGCAAGCATTTATTCTACTGAGCTATCTCCTTGGCCCCAGAGAGTCTTTTACATAGTTTTACCAAGATGTCTGAAGTCAGACCATTACAGAGAATTTGAGCAACAGGTAAAGTACAGGTAGTTCATTCGTACAGTTAAGTCAATAGTACATGGCAGATGATTTGAAACAGCAACATGTTATTCAGACTACTGAATTTGTATTCCATCTCATTTGTATTTCTTATTACTCAAAGCAAACATAGGACTCATTAATATTCTTCTTCTTCATACTATGCCTCTTTAACAATCACTCAACTTGCAATGTGGAAATAGTGCTAAGTTTCTTAGAAGTAAGTTCATAGCAACTTCTTAAATGAAAGTTAGAAAAAGAAAATGTAAGCCACAACTTACAATGATAATTACTGAGTATTACTTAAGAATTAGTGATTCTTGGACTGGATAGACAGCTCAGTGGTCTAAGGACCTGCCTGGTAGTGCAAAGGACCTAATTTGATCTGTAGTACCATATACAGTACCAGCCCCAAAACCTGGCATGGTGGTACATACCTGTAATCCCAGTGCTGGGGAGGCTGAAACAGGAGGATCATTGCTAGTCTGTCCTGTGTAGTGGGACCCTGTACCAAATAAATAAATATTTTTTAAAAAAGAATTAATGATTCTTAACCATACTTATCATACTAAAAAAAAACTATCATACATAGTAAAATAATCAAACAATTGTGAAAAGAGAATATATTTGGAGAATTTACATTTTACATTAAAATGCATTATAACCTACAAAAATTAAAACAGCATGATAGTGGCAAAAGTTCAGACACATAGAACCATGGAATAGGAGTAAGGGTCCTAACTTAAGTCTACTAATGTATGGGTGCCTTTTTTTTTTCTTTTAAATCAGATTGTAAAGATAATAAAATAGAGCTTAACAGAATTATCCAACACATGGAATCACTGTATATCCATATACAAAAGAATGAAGTTGGACTCACGCACCGGGTGAGGCAAGCACAGAGACCAGAGTATGATCCCCTGTACCACATGCCGTATCAGCCCCACCCAGCCAGGGTTGGGTGTGGTGGCCACCCCTGTATCCCAGCACTGGGGAAGCTGAAAACAGGAGGACCACTAGGAGTCCGAGTTGCAGAGTGAGACCATGGACCAAATATATAAAGAAATGAAGCGGACCCTTACTCCACTGCATATGGAAATTAACTTGAAATGGACCAAAAGTCTGAAAATAAGAACTAAATCTATAAATGATCCCATTAGGGGATTGAAGCCAGGGCCTTTGCATCATGCTATCTCCTCAGCATTTTTTAACATAGGGTCTTACTTAGTGGGGAAGTTGCCCAGGTCGGTCTCAAAATTATGATCCTCTTGCCTCCCAATCTGTTAGGATGGCAGCTATGTACTCTTACACCCAGCTTTTAAAGAAATTGCCTACTTATAATGAAAGAATATTGGTTAGTTTAGATTAGGCAGTGAGTTATTAGAAATAATACCCAGATCATAATACACACACACACAAAAAAAAACCTAGAGCTCACTTGGGCTCTTCAAAAATTTAAAACTTTGTGGTTTAAAGGAAATCAAAGCCAGGCCTGGTGGCGCAGGCCTATAATCCCAGCATTCGGGAGGCTGAGGCAGGAGGATTGTTGTGAGTTCGAGACCAGCCTGAGCTACAAAGTGAGCTTAAGGCCAGCCTGAACTGCATAGTGAGACCCTGACTCAAAAAGACAAAAAAATAAATAAATAAATAAATAAATAAATAAATAAAGGAAATCAATACAGTCCAATGTGCCATGCCAGCCCCACCCCCAAGGTATGCAGAGACAGCAACTGAGATTGGACATGGTGGCGCACACCTGTAATCCCAGATCTTGGGAGGCTGCAAACAAGATAATCACCATGATTCTGATCTACGTGGTGAAAGCCTTAACACCCTGTAAACTCTTCCCTAAATACAGAAAAAAAAAAAAGAAAGAAATCAATATAGTGATAGGAGAGGACAGGAGAGCAGATTGGTAAAATTGAATAAGATGTGATAAACATATATACCAATACCCAAGATGAATGTAATTATTATGTTTTACAAATATACACTAATAAAAAAGAAAATGGAAAGACAACTAAAAAATAAGAAAAATTTTAAAAACTATCAAACAACTTATATCCACAATATACAAAAGATTCTAATGATTTAATAGTGAAAAGATAACTCAGTTTAAAAATCTGGCACAATATTAAAATAGCTCTCCAAAGATAATTTAAATGTCCAATAAGTATATGAAAATATTCTCAAGATCATTCATTATTAGTTATATGCCAACTGAGTCTACAAGGTGATATCTCTTCTAAGAAGGCTAAAATCAAAAAGGCAGACAGTAGTAAGGATTGAGAAGTAGGTGAAGAATTTGGGGGGCTGGCAAGATAGTTGGGGCTAACCAGATAGTTCAACAGACTAAAGTGCTCACTTAGGCAGAGCACAGCGGCAGGGGTTCAATTCCCCATCATGGCATGCCGGCACCATTCCCAGGGCACATTGAGATAATGACTGAGACTCGGTGTGGAGGCACACACCTGTAATCCCAGCACTTCGGAGGCTGAAAACAGATGAATTTACAAGTCACTTCTGTGTAGTGAGACTCTGTAGACCCTGTAAACCCTGTACCAAATACAGTTTTTTAGAAAAAGGAATTTGTAATATTTACTGGCTAAATAATAAAATGGTACATCCAAGCTAGAAAAAAATGGCAATTTCTCAAATAATAAGCATAGAGTTATCATATGACCTTCAAATTCTACACTTAGGTATTAACCTAGGAGAAATAAAACATGTCCTCACAAAAATATGTAAGCAGATGATCAAAATAACATTACTCATAATAAAAGTAAAAGTGATTGGACATAAATATACAATCACTGTAGAATGAGTAAATAACATATGGCATATAATGGAATATTACTAAAGTGTAAAAAGTCAAAGTATTGACTTTTTCATTACAACATGAATGAACCTTAAAGACACATTCTGTATTAAAGAAGTCATTTATAAGAACTATATTTTGAATGATTCATTCACATGCAATATCTAGAATAAGATAATCAATAGAAACAGAATTTATTAGTGGTTTTCCAAAGACTGAGAGCAGGGGAAAAGGTAAAAAAAAATGTTAATCGGAATGAAATTTTTTTAGGAGTGATGAAATATTCAAAAAGTAAGTGATTATCAATCAACTTTGTAAATATACTAAAATGGCTGGAGGACATTCAAAGCCATTAGTACACATTTTATTACTATTGTAGAAAAATAAAAAAGTGCTTTTAGGTAAGCAAAAGCTCATCCTCCATACATGCTCCATTTTGGGAAAGAATTTAAAGAAAATTTACTGGCAATCCAAAAGAAATATTTGTTTAGTGGCTCTATACTATTACTCCATTTGAACAGTAAGGTAGTGAGTACATCCCAAATTACAGGATATGAAATTAAAAATTGATTTCATTTTATTTTTTTGTACCAGGGACTGAACTCAGGACCTTGTGCTTGCTAGGCAGGCACTTATTCTACTGAGATAATTCCACAGTCCCCAAACAACTGAATTTTTTTTTGACAAAATTCTGGAACGAGAAGGTCATAACTTCAACTATGTCTGAGAAATATGATATAAATCTAAGGAGTTCCTTAAGTTGTAACAAAAGCACCTTTCTTCAAAAGTTAGCTGATACACTGAAAATAGCTTCCAAATAGTAATGAAGACAGACTAACACAAGAGAGAGATAGAGTGTATTAGGAAGTACACAAAAGCCTAACACAAAAAGAGATAATGATAGAACAAAAATACATGAGTATATTAGAAAGTATTGATACCAAAAAAGGATATGGACTTATAAACAATACTTACAACATGTGATTACTATATATACTATAAATTTAAATTACCTATCATGTTGATTTATTAAAAAAAGGATAATGGACATTTCTAAGATTTCCTTAATAGCTTAGAGGTGTAAGAATGATAATCAAAAGTTACTAGTGGAATGATGAATCCTGAAAAGATGAAGCCAATCAAATTAAAAAGATAAATTAAAAGAAGCACTTAAAATGGGAAAGCAGAGCAATACAATATTTTGAGATTGGTATTTTGAGTATTTATCATGATCTTGATAGTTGAAGCATGCTAGCGACATTAAGAGACAAGAACAAGAAGGATACTACTCTGAGAGGACAGAGTTGTTTTCTGTGGCCAAAGCGGTACAAAGGAATGGTGCTTTCCTGATAAAAAAAAAGATAGAGATCACAAAAGATAGCAAAATATAGAGCAATATAAAGACTTCAATTTAATCATTAACTCATATTTCCTCTTGGATATCAGTAAAGCTACTTAAAATATGTTCACTTATCCAGTTAACAATTTCCCACACACACACATACACCCTAAAATGAGATAGTGGGGTGAGGGAGTGCTCTGTGGTTATTTTTTACAACAAAGGAGGAATTAAGTGACAAAGTGGAAGTGACCAAGCCTGGAAGTAGGTTTTCCTGTTCTCTCCCAGAAAGATGAGGAGAATCAGATGTGAAGATGTTCTGAGAGTTGTTGAAGGTGTAAGTATTTCTTTAAAAACAAAAACCATGCTTTGTTGTTTTTTGAGCGGGGGTTGATATAATAGTGGATTTGAAAAAAGCTTGTAATAAAAAATCTGTATGTGTGAGGGGGAGTAAGAGGAAAGAAGGCATGAAAGGAAGCTAAAATAATGATGCCTGCCTATGAAAACCATTAAGAAATTAATTGGGGGAACAAAGTTAATAACAGAGCACTTACCCAGCATGCACAAGGCCTTGGATTCAATTCTAACAGCAAAAATATGAAAAACAAAACAAAACATTAGTTTAATGAAAAAAGCGCCTAAAATTTTGATCTTAACAAAACAGGCATAAAATGTTCAATAATAGCTGATTGTTCTGGTTTGTGTCTAGCTGTCCCCCGAAAGCCTCATGTAGTCATGGGGAGGCTTCTGGAGATTGTGACTGATTCATGATCCAATGCTGGGATTATGAGTGTGAGTGTCCTGGGGCAGATACTCTACATGACAATGTAAGGAGGGGAGAGAGGCTGGCTAGCTGCCTGAGCTGCTGCCCCTCCTTTTGTTCTCTGCTCTTTGTGACTCCAAAGAAAGGTTGCTCTCTGCCATGTGCCACTCTGTCTTGGAGCCAGCCCAGTATGGACTAAAACTGCTGGTGACTGTGAGCTAAGTAAACCTTGCCTTCCCATCAGGTACCAGCAAGGAGAGCAGAGTAATTGAGACTTAAAATTCAGTAGCAGTTAAAATTCTTAGTATAGGTTGATTTGGAGAATAACTTAAGTTAATTTCCAAACAACAAATAAAGGTAACTTTACATAGTACATTGTACATAGTATATAGTACATTGCTAAATACCACATGAATATTTGGTAAGCATAATTTACCCAGCTCTTTCATGCTCAGATTACCTATGCAATTGACTGTGTTTGCTATACACATGATGGAAATTCTGCATTCTGAAATGCAGTCTTCCATCCTCTTCCCTTTGTCAGCAATTCTATCATGTTCCCTATCTTTGTCATATCATTACCTTGAAGAGATAATAATAAGAAATCATTCCAAAATACTTTATAATTTGAATTGGTGGAGCGCACCCCACAGTCTCGGTGCTCTGGAGTCTAAAGCACTATCACTATAAATTCAAGCAATTTAGTGACTTAAGGAGAGCCTGCTATAAAACAAAATCATAAAATAAAAGGATTGAAATGAATTTAAGTAGAAAGACTCTGGGTTCAATGCTCAGTAGCACCAAAAAATAAAAAAGAAAATAATTGTGATCCTTAAACAAAATTTAAATGTGAATTCACACCCAGGCCTTCAGGGAATAATGAATAGTGAAAGGTTATCTTTATATGAATATGATTAAAAATTTCTCACAAATAATCTACATTTGAAAATTTGCAAAGAGATTCTTATTTTTCATTAAGCAAATGAAATAAAAACCATTTGGGAATATTTGTTTTACTTGAATATGGCACACATTTGAGAAAGAGAAAGAAAAACACAGGATCTAGATCTACATTAGAACTTGAGTATTTCTGTTCAAACTATGGGATTTGCTACTCTAATATATTCACCACCAAAGGATAAATTATTGAGCAAATGATGGAATCTATCATATACAGAAAAATTGACTCCCCATCAGCTGCATTCTATGAAAAGAAAAATCATAATGAGAACTACTGTCAAAATGTAAAATAGTATAAAATATATTCCTCATTCATATGTAATAGAGAAGCACCTGCCCATTGAGGACACTTAAAGGTAAATGAACAGTAGGTAGTAGGTTGGTAGGGTCTCCAACTGGATGACAACATTCACATTTACTTTGTGCTACATTATTGGCTATATTTTTAACTTTAATAAGACTTGAAGAATAGTTTCAGGGAGGGTGTAAGATATAGACAGGCCTTAGCCAAAAGACAATGATTACAACACAGCAAAAGTCAAAAAGACACAGGTTATTAGGGTTCAAATTATTATTCATACAATCCTGATTAAGCTAGTGTGACAACTAACCAGTAGATTCTAAGCATTTTTAAATATTTATGTGTTTCATATTGAGAGGTTAAATTGTTGATTTTTTAAATTGATACTTGAAGACTAAAAATACCTTCAAAATGCTTTCACAGAAATAGAAATATACTCTTCTTCCATCTTTTCATATTGAAATACAAGCATAGGGTGTTATTAATTAACTACACATGCCAAAGCCAATAAAACCATAATGAGTGCAACTAGTAAGCAGTAAATGTCTCAGGCAAGCTCATATGTACCCCTAAAGTTACAGAAAATATTTTCAAGAAAAAATGGACATTTGGAGAATGACTATGATATCTAAATTTCTGCATATCCATTTTAAACTATGAACAAGTGAAAAGGTTAACATTTTTTTCATGATTTATAAGGCAGCATGGAAATTTGAAGTATCAGTAACCATGTCTCCTTGTACATTTTTTCTACTCAATTCTAAGCAGGTCCAGAAAAGGACTTACCATCTTAACATTATATGTAGCAGGTTACTCTAGTTTTATTTAACTGATTTATTTACCTAGTCATTTTTTCTTGCTGCATTGCCCAGACTGGCTTCAAATCTGTTGCGGTTTAGATCTTTCACTTATTTAAAATTTTATCTTATTTTTTGAAACAAATGTTAGTTTTTTAAATTTGCTTGTTTTTTAAAGAGAGTACAAAATAGTATTAAAACAGAAGAATTACTAGTGACGTAGAATTTCACTCAACAAAATATGAATTTCACAGTATTTGTTGGAATGCACAGTATTGTCTTCAAATTAGCAGTTCATATTAGCAGATATATGTAAATTTTCTATAGTTTCAATTCTCTCAGCAATAAATACCAAATGAATAAAAGAATTTGTGATCATTGATCAAACTGCAATAAAAAGAAACTGAATTTCATAAGCTCGTTTTTATAACAAAACAATGTGTTGGGATCCAGCACGAGCCTGAGGTGGCTCGTGTTCTGAGGTTGTGCCTCCAGATAGTGATTGTATCACAGATCACGAGGGCAATATGCTCATCACTGAATTAAGCTGCTTATGAAAGTAATTTAGGACTGAGTGTGCTAGGAGATGCGTCTTATCTGAAAAAGCTGTCCACCAACGTGGTCACTCTCCTATCCTGGCCACCTCTCTCTGCTCCTAGCCACCACGATTTGAGCAGCTCTAAGTGTCTTACCCGATGACATTTTTTTCTTTGGCAACAATGAAATATCCATAAACTGAGACTTCTAAAGCTGAACCAAACAAACCTCTTTTCTATTTTTTTTTCTTCTTTGTGATTCCACGGTTTGAACTCAGAACCTTGCACTTGCCAGGCAGGCACTTATGCTGCTGCGCTATATCTCTGACCACAACAAATCTCTTTTCTAAATTGTAGATGTCTGGTATTGTGTCTCAGCAACAGAAAGGAGCCTAAAATACTACTCTAGAAAAATCCCAGACAGCAGATAAGTAGGCGCTATGGTTTGTGTCTAACTGTACCTACCAAAGCCTCATGTAAGTCAAGAAGCAGACTGGGCTGGAGGAGCAGAGAGCGGCTTGAGGGGTAGGGTCAGAGAGGTGAGACCTCTTAAACTGGCAGCATGGACTTTCCCACCGAGGATTGCAGCCTCCACTGAAGTTGTGGAGCAGGTCATCCCAACACAGCGGTGTGCCAGCTTCTCTTCCAGAGCTTGTAGTGCAGGATGGCGGTGTCGGTGAATGAGGCTCCCTAGCGCAGAGAAGAGATACTTGGTGTAGACAGAGGCCCTGACCATCTCTTCTGAACAAATAAGCCTCCAAGGTCTTGCTATGTAATTCAGGCTGTTTTAAACTATGAAACCTCCAGTAACTATGAGCTAAATAAACCTTCCTTTCCTTCATTTTGAGTGTTGGGTATTTGTCCCAATGACAAGAGAAGAGTAACTAAGACACTAGGTGTACATAACACAAATCTCTATCTGGAAAGACCTCACCTCAAGTGAAAGAAGCTTTGGAATAAAGCTGCAAGACCAGAGAAACAAATGTAATAAATTTGGTACAAATTTGCAAAGCAAAGAAAAAAATTGTTAAGAGCCATTTTTTATTTGATGACGAGTTCTCTTTTGAAAAGGGTGAAGTCACTAAAATATTTGTTAGCTCTCAGGATTGTTCAAACTATTTTCTTATTAAAAGGTGAGGAAAAATAGCCCTGAAAAAGCTGTATCCTATGGTTGGTTCAAAGATAACACCCACATTAAACTTACCTGACCACTTTTTTCTTTTCCCTTTGAATTAAAGAAAATAGAGTAGATCTTTCTGGTAACTCAAAGGGGATTTTAAAGGTCTAAAACACAGTTAAAATGATTTGAAATCGAAAATATAATAGTACTATCTAGAAGTTTAAATTTCCATGGAAAATAAATTGCTTTAAACATTCTATAGATTCTCAAAGTTATGTTTGAAAATTCCCTTTCTCAACTTTGTCTTCTTGCTCCAGATCTTCTTCATTTTCATTTCACTTTCTTGGTGTGTGTGTGTGTGTGTGTACCTGTGCTAAAGACTTAACCCAGATCCTCACAGATGTTAGCTCTGTACTGCTGAGCTACACTACCAACCCCAGTGTGTGTGAGCATTTCTTGCCTGAAGATCATGTTTTGAAAAAATTACCTTCTAACTTTGTTATATATATAAGTAATGCAATTCATAATGGAAATTCATTTTCAACAATTTAATAGTAACTTATAATTAAATCAATTACAATTCAGAGATATAGAATATTAGACAATCATTAAATCTGATGAAGTGGAACTATTTTTATTTACACAAAAAGATGAGAAACCGCATTTGTACAAAAACCAAATCTCCCTTTCTATGATTAAATATACATCAGTAAAAATATATGCACAGAGACACATTTAGACTTACAGTTAAATAGGAGTACTGAATCTTCTATTTTTCTATATATCATTTAATGTTAATAGGAAGGTATATATTTTAATAATTACTGAATATTCTTAAGATTGAAAAAAAATTATGATGTTCTACCTTAGGAGAGGAAAACCTAAAAAAAAGAATGAAAAAATTTCTGATTACAATAGTGAGAATGAACCAAAAATCAGCACAGTAATTATATAAAGATTATATTTCTAAGTATGAAAAAGAGAACAGCTCCTTTTTTTGATAGCATTCTACAGAGCATGTAAACTGCTTCAGAATATTTTAACATTCTGAGTATTCAGTGAGCTGCTACTATATACTAGCCCCTACCAAAGCCCTTAAAACAAAGCAGGTCAAAGGGAGATTACCTCCACCTTATGGAACTTTTGCACAGGTTGTATTTTTAATTTTTTTTCTAGACAATGTCCTTAATAGACTTTCTAAGTACTTTTGTATTCTTCATTTCTGTTAGACAGTTTCCTAGATTTTGTATACTGTAGGCAATTCAAGTTTTAAAATGATGACTATCATGGTTAAATGTAATTGAAGATATGGTATTTTAAGAAAGCACTTGTATTTTAAACATAAAATCTGATTGGTTAAATTAAGTCTAATGACTTTTAATAGATCAAATTTTGGCATCATATTGATTTCAAAGAAAATTATATATCTTAATTTAAAGAATGAAACAAAATACCAGGTTAAAATTGTTACTCAAATACACCAGTCCAAGAAGTACAGATCTTCCTTGTTTCAAGTTAAAAATAACTGCATTTGCAACTGAATTTTCCAGTAATATCTCTCATGAGTTGAATCATATTTCTTTGCAAAAGTGAATCAAGTTTAAAAATTAAATCAGATCCTTAAAAAAATGTCAAACATATAGGAAATTGCTTTTCTTTCTACTTAAAAGGATAGCAGTATGTTACCTCATTAAAATACCAATATGTAAGGTATTTGTGGTAAGTAAAACAGAAATAAAAAGTCTTGACAACCCTGAGGTTAGCAGGCTTTGTAAAAGTGACATAGTATAGAAGTAGAGGATTATTTAGGAAACTAAAATTGAAAAGGAAGGAGATCAAAAATAAAACTTTCCTGTTAAGCATGAAACAAATTCTCAACCTAGAATGTATATTCATAATAAAGCAATCTTCAAAAAGGTACAAGACTAAAAATCAAAGTTCTCTACAGAAAAAATTTGTAAACACTTATTCAAACATCCAATATATGACACATAATTCTACTTAAATCCCCAAAGATTTGGTTTAATATATTTTGTTATATTAGCACCTGTAAATACAGGGAGGAAGTAATATGTTCTTATATTTAGTTTGGAATAATTCCCACTTATTACACAGTGATTTTGTGTATATGTTCTAGAAACTATACTAAAAATATATGTACCTTGGAGTTCTTATTCCGAAAACTGTGCCTACAAGAGTTCTTGAAAACATGAAAAACACTGAAAACATGTTGTATAGATGATAGTCCACAAAAATCTACTAACATTACTACAAGAACACATAGAAACCAAAGGGGCACACTTCCCCACCACCCATTCCAACTGATACAAGCATTAAAAATAGTAACTAATACAAATCACACACTCAAAAATCTTTAATGTTCCCAGCATTTTCTTACTAAAATAATCACAGTGATATGAAGAAGTATGTATATTTTGGTTATTAGTAAGAGTTAATCCCTCCAAATTTCTGCCTATCAACTTTATTATGCTATAAATCTTATATTGCTCCAAAATATAAAGCAGAGCCAGCTACAGTGGCTCACACAAGGAAGCCTAGCACTTGGGAGGCATGGGGGGAAACACTGCCATAAGTTTGAGAGCAAGCTGGGCTACACAGTGAGTTTAAAACCAGCCAGAAATACATAGTGGGACCCTGTCTCCAAAAACAACAACAAAAAAAGTAAAGCAAATGATTCCAAATGTTCATTCAATGGAAAACACCTTAGTCTTCAAAAGAAATAAACTATGTACAAAAGTTCTAAAAAACAAGCTGAGCAAAGTACCTAGGTAGAAAAGTTTACATAGTTTGTGTTTCCATTTACATGATGTTCCAGAGCAGGAAAATCTAATCTGTAGCAATAATAATCAATATTTACCAGAGTAAAAGTGAAGTTAAAACTGCCTGCTTAGGCAGACACAGGGAACGGGGTTCAATCCCCAGCATGCCATGTCAGCCCCCCTTCCAGGGCATGAGGAGACTGCGACTGAAAGTGGATGCCATGGCACCCGCCTGTAATCCCAGTGCTTGTGAGGCTGAAAACAGGAAAATCACTGTAAGCCTGATTTGTGTAGTGAGACCCTGTAGACCCTGTACTAAATATATAAAAAAAAGAAAGAAAGTGAGGATTAAGAATTAACTGCAGTGTAATTATGAGCAGATTTTGGAGAGAGAGGACTATTCATTATACCAGTGTTTTATATGCAATGTTAATATTCGAAAAAAATCAAACTGCTCAAAGTTGGTGTGTTTTGATATATAAATTATATATGAATAATGTTGATTATAAGATTAAATAAAGTAAAATGAGTAAGAAAAGGAATATTTCTTTCTTGTATTTTTTTGTATTTTAGTAAGGGTCTGTAGGGTCTCCAGAATCTCACTACATAGATCGTACTTGTAGTGCTCCTCCTATGTTCAGCCTCCCAAGCACTGAGATTACACGTGTGCATCACCACGCCCATTCTCAATCGCCATCTCAGCGCTCCCTGGGGGTGGGCCAGTGTGGCAAATCAGGTTCGAACTCCGACTACTGCATCTGCCTAAGCAGGCGCTTTAATCCACTGAGCTATTTGACCAGCCTGGAATAGTTCTTCAGAATTAAAAAAATACTGTATCAGTTTTTCCATATTAGACACTTGATAAATATGTATGTAATGGATTTATTACCTATAACTACCAAGATATAAGCAAAGCAATCACTATCTCTCACAATTTATAATATAAGATTAAGATGCTGAGATTCAGGGAGATACTGATTAGGTTGCATACTTTTTTCTGAATTCAAGTAATTCTTAATATAATGAGATTATATATTCTGTATAATGTAAATACAGTTATAAGCAATTTACATCACAGAGTTACCCAGATTCACCAATACTGTTTTAAAAAAAGAATATTGCTTAAGTGATGGATTCACTTATGAGTCTTGGAAATCTGTCACCATAAAATGTCTATATAAATGAATCACATTTATTCAAATAGTATTTTAAAGTATAAGTTCAAATGGTGAATATTTAAACTGAATATTTTAGGTATTTGATAGACTTGCCCCTTAAAGGTGTTGAAATGAACTTATTCCAACTGCCATGGAATGCTGTAACACAACTGAGGAAAACAAAGACGAAAATATGATTACTGAAACTAAAGAACATATAAACACTAAGAGAGTAAAACAGGTATATATATAGATACATATCATTAATGGCTTATCAAATATTATGAACTGATAGAAGCAAATGTACAAAACAATTTATTCTCTCTTTCCTGGCCTGCTTTTCTTAGAATCAATTGAATTTCTGGGCAGTTCATGGTTTTTTCATTTATGTTCAGGGAAATCTCAGTTTAGTCAATTACTACAAAGTGCTGAAATAAATCACAATAACCAGTGCAAAATTATCATCTCATGAATCAGATATCTTTTCCTGTCACAAACTACAAGTAATTTCAAAAAGACAAGCAAAAGTCACAATGAAAAGTGAGAACATTTCCCCATGGCCTTCTTTTCTGTATGGTCTAGAATAGTGGAAGAGCTCTCAAAGGTACAGCACAGAGAATTTTATTTTTCAGAACCAGGGATTGAACTCAGGCACTAGCACTTGCCAGGGAAGGACTTATTCCACTGAGCCATCTCCCTGGCCAAACCACAGAGAATTTGAATAGTGTAGTGTCATCATTTTATAGCCTAGAGGGTTACATAGATTATATGACATTCTTTATGGATGCAGACCTAATATACCCATAGATTTCAGGCTCATAAGTTATAATTACACTAACTGTTTACTGGGCTCAATCTTTTCTTGCTCTTTGTAACATCTCAAGCAATTCCTAAAACTTATGGCCTTAGATAGTTGATAGACTGCTCAGCATATGATGCATAGCAACAGTGTTGTTTTGGCCATTAAAATGATTGGCCCAGTTTAATAATAAAAATTCCTAATTGCCGACAATTGATTTTTTTCCTCATTTGGTTTGGTATTACCTCAGGGTAGAGAGTTTGCAGAGAGGTCCTCATGGAGCCTGCATCCTCACTCCAAGTTATAGTAGCTGATTTCTAAACAATGAGGACAGAGAGAGAAGCAAGTGAAATGATTATTCTCAGATGTAATACAGCTCAACAGAACTGTCATCATATATCACTGGTGGTATGTATTGGGCTTCGCACATTTAATGATCACTCTCTCTACTAGTTTTTGGTTGGGTTCTCAGAGACTAATTCATAAGATATCTCAGTTAAAATTTCCGTGAAGCACACAATGACTTTGCTCCTTCCAGCAATTTAAATTTAAGCCCCTGGACCTTTGCTAATCTGGTGATTACTCAATAGCCCTTGTACATGAAATCCATCTAGTACCTCTTGCTCTTTCCTGTGAGTCTACTTGACTTAGGAGAAAAACCTTTCACAGCCTTCTGCAAATGTGAAGGAACGGTTTTCTTGCTAAGCAGACTTCTTTTTTTGGTCTCTATGCTGTAATGCACATGCTCTATACAGTCCCTTCCTTTTCAATTTCTCTTGACAGCAGACACAAGTTCCCTAAATGTCAGGGTTGAAAGTAAACTTGAAGACCCTTCTCACCAGTTAAATAAGACAATACATATTCTATTCCCCAACTTTACCAAAAGACTATGCTCTCCAAAATTATTTTTCTCTTTGTCCATCTTTTAAACACCCAACCACAAACTAGGAATGATTATTAACATTGGAAGTATTTTCCTAAATTATAATATTTTTCAAGGCTTTTATCATTAGATTATATACTATTAAACAAGTAGTGATAAATGTCATAAGAAAAAAATAAATAACAGTACTCAAGTAATCTTTTTTTCTAAACATTTCAAACAGCCTGAGAGTATCCATCATGTAGCAGATCATCCCATATTTCAGATACAATAGGATTACATATTAGGTAATGGAATATGACTATTTATTAGTTAATAGAATGTGATTCTGACACTGAACTAAAATAATTTTTGATTCTTATTGTTTCTCTTTCTGCCTTTGGAAATGCAAAATAAGTTCATAGCCATAAGATAGCCTTTCAAATATATATCATAATTTTTAGATTTTTTTGAGTTAAGTACTAGCCCCAATATATTGTTTTTTCTCAAATATCTGGTTCTGAATGCTTCAGCATCCTGGGTACTTATCTCTAAATTTATCATTTCTGTCAGTATTCCTGAAAGTAATGCATATTTGAAACTGCAAAAGTATTTAACCTGATATTATCTATTTTTGGTTAAAAATATCATGCAGTTGGGTTTTCTTAGTTAAATAAAATCCCTTGACATAGACTTTTAAAATAAGAAATTGAGTAAAGCGTGTGCTTTACAACTTGACTTGTTACTACATGTAACTTTTAAAATTCAATTATAACTTTTCAGTACCATATGACAAATCATTGTGTTATATGTCAAAAAAGAGAAACACATATTAAAAATTATTTTTACTATAAAATATGGAACAGAAACAGGATACAAAATTGATAAACTAAAACATAAAAGTAGATTGTCTATTACATCAAGCCAAAATTATTAATTCCCTATCAATTTCATGCACTTTTTTTGAGGAAGTAAAACTTTTTATTCATAAGTGACTTGAAAATTTTAAAGAGCCTATAAGTAACTTTATTAGAGGTAAAGAGTTTAGTGAAGTCACAAAGTAAAAGACCAAGAAATGAAAGTTAATTGTATTTTTTATAGTAGAAATAATAGAAACGAACAATCCAAAAATGAAATTAAGAAAACAATTCCATTCACAAATAGCATTAAAAAGAATGTATAATTAAAATAAATTTAATTTACAAATTTTAATACCAATGCATTGAATATTATAAAATGGAGAAATTGAAAACTTACAGACATGGAGAAATGTTCCATACTAAAGGAGTTGAAAATAACTTCATTGGAAGTGATTGGGAGGCCTACTATTAAGATGGGAATTCTCTCCAGATTGAGTCTAGATTAAATGTTAATTCCTATCAAAACCTCATAAAGCTTTCCCTCATCTCAGAAATTGTGGAGTTCATCTTAAAACATGAAGAACTTCCTTTTTAATTTTTAATTTTTTTGGATTTTAGGGAATGGTCTACAGGGTGTTCAGGGTCTCACTACTAGATCGGACTCATACGGATCTGCCTGTTTACAGCCTCCCAAGAGCTAGGATTACAGGCGTGCGTCACCATGCCCAGTCTCAGTTACCATCTCAGTGTGCTCCAGGGACAGGGCCTGAATGGCAGGCGCAGGGCTTGAAACTCCAGCCCCTGCGCCTGCTTGCAGATGCTTCAATTCACTGAGCTATTTGGCCAGCCAAACCATGAAGAACTTAAAATAGACAAAATTTAGTCAAAGATCAAAGTCAGAAAATTTATAGTTCCTGATTTCAAAAGTTACCTTAAAGCTGCAACAGTCAAGATGTGTGGAATCAGCATAAGGATGGGGCAGTGGAGCAGAATATTTGCCATAAACAGTATGAGTATAAAAGCCCTGAGGTAGCTCCTTCAAGAAAATTACATCATTTTAAGTACATCAAAGATCATATATGTTACTATTTTTTTTTTCTTTTTTTTTTTTTTTTTTTTTTTTTTTTTTTTTTTTTTTTTTTTTTTTTTTTTTTTGTCTTTTTGAGCAGGGTCTCACTATGCAGTTCAGGCTGGCCTTAAGCTCACTTTGTAGCTCAGGCAGGTCTCAAACTCACAACAATCCTCCTGCCTCAGCCTCCCAAGTGCTGGGATTACAGGCCTGCGCCACCACGCCCGGCTTTATGTTACTATTTTATATTGCTAATTTTACCTAATGAATCAAAGGAGATCTTTAGGAATCTAGTAAAAAATGAATTTTAATAAAATTTTTCTGAAAAAGATAGAACATAGTTGGACTAAAGAATGACTAAAATTCAGATCAGTGAAAATATGAGTTGAAGCAAATCCTATGCACAAGGGTTAAGAGAATAATAACTAATAATTTATAAAGGAGAGGATAGTAAATGAGGCATGTTTGGAGAAGGAAGTATAAGGTGGAATATGTGGATGAAACCAGAAGATAAGGTTTTTAAGAGATGTATGAAAACTTTATGCTTTGATGTATTTAATGGACATAGTCTTCTGCTAGTCTGATCCAGCTTGTGGCATGCATAAAGTAATATTTTAACAATAATAATTTTTCAGAAATGTATTATCAGATGTGAGAAGACAAACTTCAGTTGGAAAATTCATTGATGAATTATAATTAATGGTCAGTGGATAAAGTATGAAATAACTCAGAATAGGCTGCAGCTGAGGAAAAATAGTAAAGACTGTACTCTGGTAATAGCTTTAAGGTAGAATAAAACAGAGAACATCTAATGGAAGTAGCAGGTAATACTGTTATCATTGGCAATGAAAGTGAAGGGCACGTGATTGAACTCTGTTAATTTGGGGGGATGTTTGTGGAAAACACCTGAAACCTGTCTGCTACATGATTTTCAGTGTGGAGCTAAAGTTAATACAAATTCAGCAGCAATGCAGTAATTGAAACTATGAACCCTAGTGATGTGATATAGGACGGAATTTAATAACAAGAAGTACATTAGCACAACTTAGGAAATAAGAAGTAAAAACAATGGAGACAGTAAACACCAAAAGGAACAAAATCAGGAAAAATTGATTATATTAACCCCTTGCAAGCCAGCAATATTAACAGAGAGAATATTGAACCTCCTACATAGTACATACCTGAGGAAGTTTGTAATAAAGCATGTTAGACAAACTTATGAATCAATTTCTATGTGGCTGGATTGCAAAAGTTCTATCAAACATAACCTAGTAAAGAAGAGGTTCAATAAGATGGCCTTTAGGCTTGGTTGTGGGTATTCCCAATGAAAGGTGGTGATAGCGCATTTTGACATTGCTAAGTAGCAATGTGGGGTCATAGAATCCACAAAAAGTGAATTACAAAAGAAATGTATTTACAAGTGCTGAAGATGTAAAGAAATTAAAGAAGGTGGAAGCCTGAGGACCCTTTTGAATAAAATTTGTATTCAAATAAATTCCAAATAATTTAAAATTTGGCTTATTAGTTATCTTAGTGTTTGTATCATGACACAATTTATTCTATTCAAAGTCTTTTGTGAATCTCAAACAACTTAAGAGTCAAAATATCATATATTCTGCTTTGAAAATAGAAATCAATAATTTGCCCAAGAAGAAGAATGGCATGAATTTGGTATCATTTCAATTGACTAATAATTACAACATTTAGGCAGTTACCAAACCCATATTTTAAAAGTAGGATAGCTGTTATTTCTGTTTTTTGGAAATCTTAGTATACATCTTCATACATAGGTGTCAGAATTATATCAACTGTGTGATGGATATATGCTACTAAAACCATTAAAGTGAAATTGAAATGACATGTTTTCTACTTGTTTCTAAGCTACATAAAACATCATATACTGCAGAATACAGGAGACAATTTTTTCCTTTGTTTCTGCCAAGATACAGTATAATCATCTTATGAAACTGGAGAGACGAATAATCTAATTAATTCAAACTCACTATTTTGCTCTGTGTGAATAGGCAAAGAAAACTTTTGCTACTTTATTTTTCATCTCTGTCATGATATTTGTTCTTATGGAATTCAACATAAACATCTGGGTTATTTCATCTTCTTACCTGAGACTGTTAACGTATACCTAGTACACATTAGTCTTATTTGTTGTAAACTATCAAGTTTGTAAGAATATGACCCTAAGAAACAATAACAGCCAAAACTAAGACAATATACTAAAAACTAGGAGACAAACTATGATCAGTAATAGGTTAATTACTATAATAATGGTACTTATAAACATAATAAAATAATGACCAATCTCTAAGTTGACAGATAAGTATTCTTTAAGGAATTGATTGTCAAAAAAAAAATATTCAAATAATGAATGAGAACAGTGAGAAGATGGAGAAAAAAATGACAAGTTAAAATACAGAAAACTGAGGCCAAAGGAGGAGAGAAGAAAGGAAGAAGGAAGAGGAGGGAAGTCCCAATAGCTGGAAGGTTGAAAGGCACCAGACACTCCTCCTAAAAGTTTATCCACGTGACTTGTCTAAGGTTCTCTGAGTTCTCAGGGCTAGCCTCACTCCATGCCCACAAGTGATCTTCTGTCTCCAACTTCAGCTGCTCCCTGCTCCCCCCCAAATATATATATATATATATATTCATTAGAAGGGATGAGTACTAATATTGGAGAATATGTGCTTATATGAAAATGCATTCCTGGAATTAATGAAATATTTTGTTTTATCTAGTAAGACTATCTTCCCTAATTTTCTTTATGGTAATGATTTAAAAATAAATTTCACAGAAAATAAATCTTTTCACTTAGCACATAGCCCAAGAAAATGTCACAGATACTTTTTCAGTCATTTAATTAAAATGAAAAGTAAAGTGAAACTGAGAGTGAAATAATGCAAGTATCACATAACTTGGAGTCAGAGTCCTGCAGACCCATATTCCAGTCCTGCTTCATTATTAACTTTCCTGAGCTTCAATTACAGTGTCTTTAATGAGTCTGGAACAAGTGAATGTTTTTATAACTTGTCTTAGCAACACAACTCTGTTTTTGAATGAAAATTCATGTGGAAAAATAAAATATCTTACATCCCCATAAACAAATAAGCAGCAAAAACGTGTCTATCCAATAAGCAGGCACCATAGGAGGCAAATTGAAAACCGCTGAAGCAGCTGGTGCCTCTCAATGCTAACATTTAGGAATCCCTAAACTGGTAATGTTTTATTAATCATAACAGCAACACTTACTGAAATCTGGTCTAAATGTTTTATATACTTTACTCTTCATTTACTCATCCAACAACATTAAGTGGAAGATGAAGCCTAATTCATTAATTTACCCAATAGTGTCACAGCTGGTAATAGAAACAGAATTCAAACCCACAACAATTTGACTCCAAAGCTCATATTGTTTCTCATAAGAGTTATTACTCATTAAATATTTATTATGTACTAGGCACTGTACTTTGCTAATATAATAACAATATGGGTTAGGTATTACTCTCATTTTTCAAATAAGGGAGCTAATATTTAGATAAGTTAACGAACTTGTTCATTGGTGATACTTCAAAAGATACTTGTCTCTTTTTTCTCTGGCACTAGTAAGTTATTTCCCAGAAATTATTAATTTTCCAACCCTACTTATATTATATCCTTATTTATAAATTTGGACTGGGTGTATATTGTGAAAACTTGATGCGTGTGTGTGTGTGCTCACACACACATGCATGTGTGCAAGCACACCTATGTATCAAAGCTAGGCTCTGTGTTGCTCTGCAGCAATAAACACATAGTTAACTTCTTTTAGGAACACACAGCTTTATTCCTATCTAACAGTACTTAAAGGCAGCTTCAGAGTTTATAAATAAGTAGTTTACTATCTCCTGAGTCTATAAATTAATTTCACTAGGAGTATGATCACGTAACATGCAAAAGCATTTAATATGATCATTTAAAATTAGCAGATATTCTTTTCCATATTTTCTAAAAGTATTGCAGGAATGACTTTCATCAGTATTTTGAACTTACATATCACTTGAATTAATTATTCGAATAAGAGTACAGTGCTAGGGAACCATCTGAAATCTTTTTTTAAAAATCCATACACCAATCAATATTTTTCAGGTTTCTTTACATTTTTACAATCAGAACTCAAGTGAAAAATGAGTTTATAGGGATATTGAGCCTCATATATTAAAAATAAAACACTGGATTTCATCCAGAAGCAAACTGGTAATTGTGTTAAAATATGGATACTGAACTCTCTCCCTGAGCTGCCTCTTAAAGTTGACCAGGTCATTTTGGTGACTGCCAAAAATCCAAAAATGGCACTTGTTCTCAAGTCAGTATATGAGGATAGGCCAGCTGGAAAATTGCCTGAGAAGTTCCCATAAGTTTAAAATCATCAACATAAATTTTCTCCGTAGGAAGACTGCTTCTTCTGCGGAAACTGAACTGTGATTCCAGAGGACTGCTGACACATTTTAGGCACTTTACTGAAGATGCATCCAAGAACTGGCCTGAATTTATGGTCATAGCTCCAAAAGTGACACCCACTTAGAATGAATGGACATGAGCGCTTAGTTGAAAAACATCCATCCATATTGAAGTGTGACAAAGAGCTCAATTTGGAGTAAGAGTTTTCTGTGTGTAGTAGGATCATCCATCAGTGTTCTTTAAAATAGCTTTTGATTTAAAAACTATAGTGATTTTGTGGTATCATTGAGAGTGGAATTGAAGAATTTTCTATGTTTGCCTAACCAAGTTGTCATTATTTATACTAAAAAAACTATTAACAAAATTTTGAACATTAAACACTAAATCTTTTAATGTCTGCTGAAGGAAACCCAGAGTCTGATCACTCAATCTATCCAATGTTCTGTCTCAGAAGTCAAGCTACATAAATTGTTTGTGGAACAATATTTCAGGGTACTCTCACAAACATTCTCTCTCCTGTTGGAGAACTCATAACACTTGTATTTGTTATTTTTATTTGTTCTGTGATATTTCCAGTGTAGAATTTATATTCACCAAGAAATGATAAGCATCAGAATATTCCAAAGCATTTCCATCAAAGAATGATGTCACACAAAACATTACTGAGGAAAAACCAAAGTGCTACAGACAGAAGAGTGCCAGAAGGAGGAAGCCACAATATTTACATCTGTGGCTAATTTTAAGTGTTATCTTTTTTTTGGCGGTACTGGGGATTGAACTCAGAACCCTGTATTTGCCAGGCAAGTGCTTATTCTATTGAGCTATCTCCCTAGCCCCAATTATTACCTTTTAATAGAGGATTAATTCTTTTAAAAAACATTTCTTTTCAAAAAGGTGACAGATGAAACTATTGTTGAGCTTGATGTCCAAACATAATGCTTTAGAACATGAAAATTCTTTATAATTGGATTTTGTCATTTGAGCTATTGAATTTTATTGTCATGATTTAAAAAGAAACAAAAAAATAAGTAAATATTTTCATTCATCAAACATAAACTTAATGTCTTTGCGTAACTCTCCCCTCTCAGCTCAGTTCAAGTGTTTCCTCCTGGAGGAGGCCAGGCATGTATCCCTAATTTAGTCAGCCTTGACACCTTCCAGTCTCCAGCACTGACCCCATCTGCTATCCTTACTATCATGTATCACAAGTTGAATTTACTCATATTTTCATGGTAATTTCTGTCCCCTGCCCTCTATCCACCCTCAATCAAAAGATAGACTCTTCAGAAGCAGAAATCCTATTATCACAGCTACATTCTCAGTCCTTTAAACAGTCCTTTAAAATGCTGTATATGCTCAATTTACATTGAGAAAAGAATAAAGGTTTACCTTATTTTGCGTATTATATACAAAAGAGTAGTTTTGAATATGTAATTTCAAAGAATTTCAGGAAAATACTAAAAAAATACTAGAGTTAGAAAATAAGCTTAGGCAATGTGAGTGTAGCTAGCTCAGTGGTAAAGCATTACCCAGCATACTCAAGACTCTGGGTTCAATCACAGAACCAAAGGAAAATAAATACATGCGCGCGCGCACACACACACACACACACACACACACACACACACACACACACTACATTCTCCTACAAATTCCCAAGCTCATAGTTCGTAGACTATAAAGCTGGTTTTCAGAGTGTAATAATTGTTGAAAGACACCCTTGTTCTCAAGATGTCTCCGTACCATACACTTGCCAGATTGAGTTCCATCTGCCTTGTTCATTCTACGTTCCAGATGTATGAACAAGCATCAAGCCCACATAAACTTTCAGTGAAGTTTTGACTCACAAACAGCATGAAGCACTGAAAAATCCGCCCTCTAAGCTCCTCCAAGTAGCCCAGCTGTGCACAAATGCTAAGGCCTATTTCCACACACCATTAAGCTAAAAACAATTTGCTTCTCTGAAAGATTAGTATAATTGTGTGTACTAGGGACAATCTATTTATACTGTTAAAAAATTAATATCTCTTAGTTATTTGTATTGCTACTTTTCTGTATAAAAATGATATACATTATGTGTTTTAGAATCCATTGTTTCCTATAATAAAAAATACTGCCAGATGGTAAAATGGATTTCATTTTCTTCTGTCTGTAGCTCTGTTTCATTTCCTAGCTTCACAGTTAAGTGACATTGCTTCTGAGATCTGATTTGGAGGTAATACATAGTGCTTATCAATCCTACTGGGTGGACCTCAGAGAACTTAGAGATGGATCTACAGCTGCAGGATCCTTAATATTGAATGATCACAAGTACATTCAAATAGAAACAGTCTATTTGGACTGCGACATAAATGTGATATACATTATGCAATTTGTGTATATATTATATGAAACCACTGAGGCTTTTGGGATATTCTAAATATTTTTCACATGATTAATATTTTCTATCATGTTATCATTTTTTGTGTGTGTGTATTTTAGGGAAGGGTCTACAGGGTGTTCAGGGTCTCACTACTAGATCAGACTCATAGTGATCAACCTGTTTACAGCCTCCTAAGAGCTGGGATTACAGGTGCGTGCCACCACAGGAAATCTCAATTGTTGTTTGAGCACAACTGGGGGCCGGGCCGGCACAGCAGTCATGGGAATCAAATCCCCGGGGCCCTGCGCCTGCTTGCAAACACTTTAATCCACTGAGCTATTTGGCCAGCCCTTATCATGTTATTCAGCGTAGAAATTTGAAAAATTCAAAGTGTGTCTTTTCTCATATACTTTGTTATTGTAGACAAACTTAAAAATTACTATGTTGGGATTTTAGTTAGATTAGAAATATTTGTAACCAGAAGTACTTTGTCATTTTTATAATTCCATAAATCATTATCCAAAATAGGGAAAACAAATCTATTCAGGGATGGGGAGGTGCCTCAGTGGAATAAGCACTATTCAAATCTCATTCTTGGGCTGGGGAGGTGGCTCAGTGGAGCCACCTGGCAAGCGCAAAGGGCCTGAGTTCAATTCCCAGTTCCGGAAAAAAAAAAAAAAAAAAAAATCAATCTCATTCTTAGTTTATGAACTTTTGTTGTTTGGTTTCTTTGAGATATTTGAGGTTTTATTTTTTTTTGCAAGTATAATTTTAATCTTTTCCCTATATCACTCTTTTGCCTATGATTTTATTACAGCAGTTAGATAGGTAGATAGAGAATGAGAGAGCCAATTACATTTAAATTACCAGATCATTTTATTCTTTCTTGTACTATTTTTTCATTAATTCTCTACAAATTTTAAATATGTAAACATGTGTGTAAATAATATTGTCCATTCTTAGCAATAGCCTATAAACATTATTTACCAATACCTTTGACTAATTTCATTGTCTACACTTCCCAGAAAAATACTGAATAGCAGAGAAGAAACTAGATATAACTGCCTTGTTTCTGATTTCAGTGGGAATTCTTGAAGTGTTTCACATCAAGAACTATACTTGTAGTTGTTTTTAGATATGCATATGATTTTATTTAGAAGATTAGTCTTTCTCTTTACAAAGAATTTTTACTTCTTAGCCAGTATGCAGTTATACTGGGAAATTCCCTATTATTAAATATTCTTGAAATGATAAAATAAACCATACTTGGATATGGCATATTATTCTTATAATGTAGTATTAGATTTCATTTTCTGAATTCTATGTACTGTTTTGCATTAATATTCATAAGTGAGGTGGTTCGTAATCTTCGTTGTAGTGGCTGTATCATATATTTTGATATGATATTTGAACTCAATATCATATTTTTTAAAGAACTGCAATACTTCCTTTATTTTCTATGCTCAGAAGGGTATAAATTTCATGGGCACTACCTGCTCTTTGAAAATGTGAATATGTCTATGCATAAAATTTTCCAAATGTATAGATGGGCCCAAATTTAACAATGTAATGAACTCTTCCCATGATTACTGTTTTATTTAACATATCTGTACCTCTTGATTAATGTTTCTTTTTAATTTCTTACAAAATTTAGCAATCTATTACTTAAATACTTAAATTTTAAATTGGATGTATTTTGTGAAATATTGTTATATGGTCCAATTTAGTATAATTAGAAGTTTTAGTATAAAAAACTCTCAAAGATATTCTTTATTTCAATAGAATATAAAATGAAGATATATGGCCAAAAACAAATATTAAAATTACTTTCTATATAATTTCCCAAGATCTTTAAACATTTTATTTGCATTTTAACTTTTTAAATGTGCATGATAGGGCCAGCCTGATAGTCCAGCAAACTAAAGTGTCTGCTTAGGCAGAGCGCAATGGCCAGGATTCAGTGCACAGGGTACACTGAGATGGCGATTGAGACTGGGTGTGATGGCATGCACCTGTAATCCCAGTGCTTTGGAAGGCTGAAAACAGGAGAATCACTATGAGTCCTATCTACGTAGTGAGACCCATAGATCCGGCAGACCCTATCCTAAATACATTAAAAAAATAAATTAAGAAATAAAATGAATGTGCATGATATTTTTCTATTCTTTGCTATATAACTTTTTTCTTTTTACCTTTTTATTAAGGAATATCTCATCAGACGTATGTCTTTTGGTACAAACTTTGGAAAAGAAATCTAAAATTTGAAGTGTAAGGTTATTATTTTAGAAATAGTGTCTGTAACAATGAAATTAGATTTTGTGAAACAATCTTTTCTAGAAAATCCATCAAAAATACAACAAAAAGTATAAACTTTAAAGGATCAGGAAAAAGCAAGGCTGTATTTAGTTCAAATATTTTTACATTCATAACTATGCTTTTTTATCAGCCTGTAAAAACCCAATGTTGTTTGAAATAAAGCTAGAACAAGTGGAAATTTAAAAACAATCATATTTATCTTAAGTAGGGACCTTGTGCAATTTTCTCTTATATGACATAAAATGCTAATTAAGTATTTATTACAAATATTAGCTACAAAATAGAAATTAATTACATCCATAGTATTATGGTGTGTATAACTTACAAATGATGAAATTGTGTATTTTTTCTAATCAGCCTTACTAAAACTCTACGGGGACTCAGTCTTTCAGAAACTTACTTATAATGACATCTGAAAAGTTTCACAAATTTGAAGAGAGAAAAGCAAGTGCTAATGTGTGACTACACCTTTTCAGTAATAGATGTGTGGGCACAACAGATTCTCAGAAGCTAGTATTTTCTCATTAAGGGAAAAAGAAGATGCGCCTAAATTTTAAAAATATCTTCAAGAAACTCAAAATAAGGAAAGCCTTCTTGTATTTGAAAATTTCTATAAATTTCCTGAAACAATCCCAGGAAAAATAAAGTAAGTAACTGAACTTAATGGCCTATAAATCTGAAGAAATTCAAAGATAGATAAGACAACTTCAATAATAGCTCTTCAAGGTAATCTGCCTTACATATATTATCTTCTTTAATCACTTTATTAAAATAAATTTCTTAATATAATAAAATACTACTAAAAATCATCAAAAAGAAATATAAGTTTGGCAATGGTATGCTACAGCTGCTTTGTGGAGCTCCTTAGTGCCAGCTGTATGCTTCTGTAGAGTCTACATGCAAAAGCAGCACGTTCTTTGGCTATGGTGAGCGAAGTTATACCATGGACATGGGCAAATATTCTAAATCATGATATTTTTCTTAGAGTGATTTATATTAAACATCTATCCATAATTCTGCAAAGAATATTAATTGTACAGCTGCTAATTATCCAAAACATATTAATAATATAAATATTAATTATGTTCCCTTATGATAAATATAAATTGAATAATAAACCATAAGTTCACTCGTTCTTAAAGATATCAAAAATTTACATGTACTATATAATAAATACGTTTACTAGAAACATTCTACAAGTTCCACCACAATTGATGTCTCAATTATAATAGATTTAATCATGGGTCTTATTACTATGTAAAATTTTAAATCACAATAGAAAATTAGTCACTTGTCTCTGATGGGAAAGTCAAACTTACAAAAATATAAGGTCTTATTTGAATGAACTGGCATATGAGATGAACATATGCTTTTTTCTATATGATAATAAATTTTTATGTCTCAATGTCTTTCTGTAAATTTACAAAACTCTAAATAATACATTTAGGATTTTAGTATTCAGGATATCATTTATGTATTTGACTCCAAATATTTAAGTATATCCTTAGAGGAGCTATCAGTGATTGCATCAAAAAATTACTTACGTTTTTCTGAATTAAGAATTTATTTAAAATAGTTGAATTTCTGAACATTGACTTCAATCACAAATTTTCAAATGGTCATAACTTGCTTTCTCAATCACAGAATACTCATTTTCCTTGTGAAAGTTTTCTTTCATATAAAATATAGTCATTTACTTTATACCATTTTGGAAAACTTGAATAATCAAGTAAAGCTACAAGATTGAAAATGTCACATAAGCTATTATTTTTTAAAGTAATCCCACCATTTTACTTTAGATATGCCATAGCCCCAAAAGACTCCTTTAAGATTTGATCTTCAATACAGCAATGTTCCAGGATGAGACCCATGGAATATTTAAGTCTTGGGGGCTCCAGCCATATCATTTTAGAGTCCTCTAAGGAGATCACACTTTGGTGACATTGTTGGGAGGTGAGGTAAACAGGAAGCGAGATCTAGTTGAAAGGGATAGATCATGAGTACATGGCTGGAAGACCTGTGCCTGGTACCCAGCCTCTTTCACTCAGACTGTCCTTCTCAGCTGCCGTGAGGTGAACAGTTTGGCCCACTATACTCTTTTAATATGTTCTTCCTCAGCAGAAGCTCAAAACAATGAAACAAGCTATGAATGGAAAGCATAAGGTAAAATCATTTTTCCTCCTTTAGCTTTTCTCAGGTGCTTTCTCACAGCACTGGAAAGTTAATACAACCTATTAAAATTACTTCTATCTCCACATTTTTCTGCACCTGCAGGGACAGTTTTAACATATATGTTTAAAAAAAAGTAACATCATCTAAAATCAACAATTTAACTTTTGGCAGGAAAACAAAAACTTCAATTACCCAGGTAAGATTTAACACAGCCAACAACATTCTTACACATGGCCCTCTGCTGCCTACTAGCCATAGAACAGGGCAAAGAGGGATGAAAGTTGATGCCCAGCTCTTTGAAACATAAAAACTTTATTCTTTCCAGGGACAGTATTTACTTTTGCTTAATTTATTTAATAACTTCAGCCTTATTGACTCTGTATTTTAGAAGTACCCTGATGCTGAGTTTACAGAAATTAAATAGCTATAAAAGCAGTTATAAAATTCAAGTAAGTGGAAATGAACGTAATTTATGCTTACTGTAATGAATACAGAACACTATAGTGTACCAATGAGTGAGAAATATCCCTTAGCCATGGGCATAGCCATTAAAGGTTTGTTTTTTTTATGAGCAGAATATATTTATTGAGAGAAAGAAAGCTCCTGTCCAAGAGAGGGACAGGAGGGGAATCCCCAAGCAGGTGGTCCCCTGCCATGAAAGTTTTCACAGAGGTTTTTCTCTGAAAACTTTAAAATTAAATTTTTCTTTATATAACAAATATTTCAAGTACAGAGGAGCACAAGAAGAAAAACAAAAATCCACAGCAGGAGGGCACATTCAGGAAATTTCTAGTACGTTTAGTTCTGTTGTACTGTAGTTTGGCAAGAATGGAATGAAACTGAAGGTCAGAGCACACAGACTGTAACAGATATCAGAACAAGAGTATTGAGAATATTGACAGTGTTTACTCTGAGAGAAAACAAGCCCAAGCCACAGGCAGTGAAGAAAGGACAACATGCAAAAGAAAGATTTCTAGGCATGGAGCTCACACTGTGGGTGTTGGGAAGCTAAGAAACTGTGATAAGAATAAGACACTGTAAGTTAATCTTCCCTAAGTAAAGGAATACAACATTCCTCCAGACCCAGAGAATTTGAATGAAGTTAAATGAAGAAAAAGAAGTGGTAATAACTGAAAAAGAGAAGTTCAGGAAAGTGAGAGACTAAGTCTGCTTGGAATATATCAATTAGGAATTGTGGTAAAAAAAGCAAATGAGAAGTCGTAATGTAACTATGCTCTTTTTGACCCATAAATCATTATAAATTATTGTTCAATATTATTTATCCTGCCTCAGAAACTTTCAAATTACAATGGTGCTAGAGGATAATGCATTGTATATTTTAGCAATTATGTTTTTCAAGGATCACAACTCAATTGGATGAGATTGGTTGTGAGTGTGTGTGTGTGTGTGTGTGTGTGTGTGTGTGCATTAGAAAGTACAATTAAAAGAAAGCAACTTGGGATTTTCAGTCAGGGAATGAGGTTATGTGCTATTTGTCAGATACATGTTTAGATTCCATTATGATCATTAATCCAATAAGGAAACTGAAACTTAGCAAGGTTAGTATGTATATGAGCTGAAACTTAAGAGCATAGTGTGTAAAAAAAGTCAAATCTTAATACTATACCAGGCTAATTACTTAAATACTCATGTAGAAGGATACCACATAAAAAAGAATTAAAGATTAATTCTGAAGTTGAGTAATGTAAATTCTCTTTGCCTTGAGATTAGATTTTTTATGAATGTGTATATGCACAATTATAAACATAGTTATTTATTTCCTAATTTATTCTAGAAAAAAATCTTCTAAAAGTTCAATGAGTATACAATGTATGTAGTGTGCAATAACTGAATTTGTTCATACAGTCATAAAACTATGTCGAGATAAAAATTATATTACTTAATAACATCCTAATTATTTGTGATTTTATTATTTATATTCATTATAAAATGCTAAGTCAATATTAAAAAGATTAATAAATATGCAGAACAAGGACCCCTGAAAACGATGCTTTATCTAGTTGAAAATAAGAGAACTGAAGGAAGAAAGTAAGTTACGTTTGCTAACTGCAAACTGGCTATGTCTGGGTTAAATGTGACTGAAAAAAAGAGTATACTATGCTGATTAAAAGTATTCAGTGCATGGGCTGGCCAGTTAGATTAGCTCAGCAGATTAAGTGCTTGCTTAGGTAAGCACAGGGGCCAGGCTCAGTCTCTGGCATGGGCATGCTGAGAAGGGAATGGAGTCCAGGCATGCTGAGAAGGGAATGGAGTCCAGGTGTGGTGGCACACATCTGTAATCCCAGCCCTAGGGAAGCAGAAATCAGGAGGATCACTACAAGTGTGAGCTGCATAGTGAGACTCTACACACACATACACAAAAAAGAATTCAGTGCTTGGGATAGGATCCAGTATAGCCCAAAGCATCTTAATCATTATCCCCTTTCTTGAAACATTTCAAAAGTATTAAATCAGGTTTCAACTGTACTGTTTAATTACATGACTCATTTGAAAAACAATCTTTTAAAGCAATGTATACGGGGCTATTGTTTTGGTCTATCTAAAACCTTTCGCTTTCATTCTCTTCTATCTTTTCATAGACTGGCTTCCCTCCCCAAGACAGGTGGAACATAAGATCTATGCCTTGCCAACTTCACAGTAGGAATGGCAAACATCAAGATGGTGCATAGTTGTTGAACCAAGCTGGGGAAATAAGAATCCTATGGACATGGAAATGATGAGAGTGAGTTTTATTTCAAGTTTCTCATTGCATTGCAAACCAGGAATACATGAATCTGTGGCTATCTTGAATATTTTTACCAGCAGCATGGGTGAAATCTGTCCCCAGTAGAAGGAAATAAGGCCTCCAGAGAGAGAAGCCAAATTTCAAGGTGGAAAAAAGAAGAATATCTAATAAAACTAGAACTCACTGCTACTCTTAGATGAATGGCTTTGATCCACTAACTTCTCAACTGTACGACAATTTTTCAAAAGCTATCTAGATTGTTTTCTGTATCTTGTCTTTCAAAGAGTTATCACTAATATTTCTGATTCAATCACAAACTGCTTTCTAATTCTAATTCATTGTGTAATCTTAGGCAAATCTTCTGCCTGGCTCTGAGTGCCTTCACCTATAGTGACTGAAATGAGATTCATTCCTAAATCACTGTCTTTCTTAACATGACATGATTCCAAGACCTAACATATTAATTTAATTTAAATGATTTCATATTATATTCGTGTTTTTTGCTCAAATATTCCTTTCTACGTATTCCCCTGATTATATATATAATTCTTAACATAATGAATAAACACCAAAAACAGAGTACAAAAACACATCATAACTAGTGGTATTTTGTAGCATATTTCTTAACTTGCTACTGTTTTCTGGAAAATACAAAAAGTAGGTAAGTTACCCCTCTTTCACTTATGCTGGAAAAAAAATCAAAGTTTGCTTAAATTTACTGCTAAATGTCTTATGTTAGAACTTATTATCTGAATTTGAAGCCATAGTAACGCCTATGCCAATTAGGTTTGATTCAGAAGTTTATTAAACACTTATTCTGATGAAAAATAATTTACATATCACCCGAACTGGGTCTCTTTGGGTCTCATGCTTAGTGCTTTGCTCTGCACATTAAACACTCAATAAATGTTTGTTAAATTAAATTAAAGAAGTTACTTTCTCTGCAGCTCACATGCCCTTCCATGATTAATGAATCATCACTAAGTGAGAAATTAATGAGTGTGCTTTGCAAATCAGGAAAAAAAATGTATTCTGTTTTGGAGAGAGACAAAATTTCACAGCAGGGGAAGAAGAGAGATAACTCCAAGAATTAACAAGGAAAGACTGCAATTACCGACATGCAGATAAACTCAAACTAGCTATCAAAATCGCTACCTAACAGCTGGCATACATAATATGTTATAGTTAAGCAAGGCTTCACAAACACCTTTTCCAGACAATTACAAAGGAATAAAGAAATGGAAGAATTCACCCAAGATATGGCCAAAGTCAAAAGAAATTTACAAAATTCACAATTCTTACTGCTGCTGTCGTTTCCAATTTCTCCACCCATGTTTCAATTCCTCCACCCAGTAACCAAAAACCAAAGCACACATAACTGACCCAACAATGAACCCAGGCTGACCTTAAAAGTAGATGACACTAAGGATCAATTCCAAAGTAGACAAAATGAGTTCTTCTAAATCCGTATGTTAAGGAATGTTAAGGCATGTTAAGGAATTATATTGCAAATATAGAAATCTAAACTAATGGTAGGCAAAAATACAACACTGTGAAGCTGCTTTGGAAGATGGAACATAATTATCAGTAAAAGCAGCTACTAGCAATAAGAAGTCTTGATGGGCAAGCAAACAGAATGGATGCAGAGAAATCCAAAAGTCTTTTATTATATAAAATTGAGTATGATTCAACAAGAAGGAATCATGGAGAAATGAATCAGGAGACAAGGAAAAGCTCACACTTTTTGTCATTGACAAGATCAATATTGTAATGGGAGCACATGCAATAGGAAAGGCTATTCATATGGATACAAGTTACTATCCCAAGAGTCTCCCAAATATGAATACAATTCAACTTTGGTCTACGTCACTGGGAAAATGACTGAGGAAATATCACAGTAGAAAACCTTTATTTGTGGCATTTATTATTGTCTTCGGTTGTATCATTATAGAAAGAAACACAAGTAAAACACACACTATACATCCTATATGTACAGCAAGTCCCATCCTATATGGTCAGCAAGTCTGGCCATTTGGATTTTCAGAATAATATTCCTATTATTTGTTTTGCTGATAACATGGTATACCATGAACACATACAAAATATAAAGTTAATGGCTCTGGGAAATAATGAATTAGGTTAAGAAGAACAAAAAAGAAGCAGCTGAACTTAGCTCCAGAATCTTGACATATGAAGCTCTTAGACTACTTAACTGTCTACCCAGGATAATAGAAATAGCTGTCACTTGTCATATTTCATAGATACTATTGAGTATGGTCAAAGAAGAGTCCTTGATTTTCATTAGATAATTTATTACTCATGTAGATAAACAAATAACTAGATATGTAAAGTAAATAGGTATAAAGTAATATTTTTTTTTTAATTTTTAGGGAAGGGTCTACAGGGTGTGTAGGGTTTCACTACTAGATCGGACTTGTAGTGATCTGCCTGTTTACAGCCTTTCAAGAGCTGGAATAACAGATGCATGCCACTAAGCCCAGTCTTAATTGCACTCCACGGGTGGGACTGGCATGGCAGGCCCAGGGATCGAACCCCTAGCCCCTGCACCTACTTGTAAAGTAATATTAATGTTCTCCCTAGCCTTATTCTGACACAAAATTATATTTTCACTAAATTTCCCATCCTTCCTTCTCCTTTTGGTCTGATAAAATACAGAGCTTAATAATTTTCATCAGGAAGTTGTTCTTTTTTAGCATTAGTGACCAAAACCTACACACAGCTTTTGGTCAAGGTGCTTACAGGGGTAGCATGTAGCTTTCAGATTTGACATTGAATAATATTAACCTTGCAATATACTGACAAAGCATAAAGTGTCTGCTATATCTGTCAATTAAATATAGTAAAACAAGGTTTAAGCTGTATAGTCCCACAGAAATCTTATCACTGACATTTTAGTATTTCATATTTTTAAAATCTGTGTGAACTAGTTTCTTTATACTAAAATTTACTTATTCTTTATAGCAAAATGCTACCATTATAATATGCATAATGGTTATATTTCCTGATTAAAGTATATCATGATGATCTGAAGGATTATAATTTCATGACTCTCTACAATTGAAGGAAATTTAAATCTACAATCCTACCATATAGCTTCAATATGAAATTAAAAACTTGTTAAATTTATACCAAAATTACTATTAATAAGATGAATAGGTTAATGAAGGATATTTTTTGAGGTTATGAGCAGAATATATTTACTGAGGGAAAGAAAGCTTCTGTCTGATAGATGGACAGGATGGGGGCCCAAGCAGGTTGTAGCCCAGAATCTGTCTCTTCCAGGTACTTTTACAGAGGAAAAACATGTGGCAAGGAGAGTCTAAGGTGGAGAAGATATGGGAACTTTCTTAGGTGGGCTGAGGTGGGACAAAACTATGGTCAACCAATGAGATTACAAGCACCATTGCTCAGGTAAAATTGAATAAATCCATTACTAAATGGGGAAGCCAGTCATGTAACAAGTGGGGGGGCATGAATATGGGACAGGGTCTCTTCCTGTTGGGAGTTGAGCTATTGACTCATTTGGGTTCTTTCAAGGTGATTGATACCTATTTAGAATGTCAATCCCTGATGTCCATCCCTAGGGAAGTAGGTAGCTGTGTTACCTCTTTTGTATTGGTCTTGAGGTTGGCCCATATGGGAGTGTTTGTTTTTTCCAAGTTGCAAAGTCACCTTGTCTTCCATCTTGTCTTCTTGAGGGTCTGGTTCTGTCTGACTGCATATATTTCTATCTAATTCAGCTGCCTACAACATTCCTCTCTCTGAAGAAGTAACCCATGAGGGAACCATGGGCAATAATCGCTCTGGCTTCTTCAAGCTGAAAGGGGTTGTAGTTGTTGACTGGCAGTTAGAGATACTCTCCAGAGGTTCTATCCAAAGGCCCTCAATAGACACCAGGCATTTTTATCTTCAGGAGACTTATAGCTTTGATCTGGAGAAGACAAAGCTGAAGAAGAAACAAACATACATGCATCAAATAATCATAACAGGATAAGTATGAATAATCAAAATGATTTTCACCAAGTAAACAGTAATGACTTGATATCTTATATTTTGAACATCTATTGAGACATTAGCAGAAGGATCTGGGATGTCAGAACTTCTGGTAGGTTCATTAGCAGAGATCTTTTATTTTTTTTTAATTTATTTTTTAATTTATTGAAGCACAAATATCAATCAGACAGTTTTACTACACCTTAACAAGACAGATTCAATAAATTAATACATTGCAAACTGTTTTCATATTGTTTTGGTATTGTACAAGGTGCATACATGATATACTTGCAGACATTATTATAGCAGATGTCACTTATCAGTAAATTAAGAGTGTAGCTGTTTACTTATTTTTTATACCTGAATTATATCAAAAATTCAATAATTATTTTCCTAGTGGATGACCATAGTACTAGAAGCCGACATAATATCCTATCCAACCACCATTAGTGCAAATCTTGCCTCTCATAGGATTAAGCAGAGATCTTTTTAAATATAAGGTTTAATTTGTATCTTCCATGGCCATTGGGTCCTGTCTCAAATAAACTGGCTTACTCTTATGTCTCTCTACTATTACTAGGGGTACATGAATTATCAGATCTAGGGAAAACACTGAGTACTCTCCAGTTTGCAGTTGGGCCACTGGCTGGGTAGCTACTGACAAATCTGCATGAACATCTATTAAAAGTTTAACAGGCTTTCTCCTTATATTGGCAGTTAACATGGGTTCCCTCAGGCTGAGAGGGGAAGACCCATGAACAGCTCTATCTGAAACTTCTTCTGACTCGATCATGAACACCTTCTTTCGCCTTCTCTAGCTGCTTTGGACCTTTTTGCTTGAAATATTCCTTTTCTCTGCTTGGATCCAGAGAAACATAACTTTTCCCATTTCCTGACTGGCCTTCTTTCCTATAGGCTACTAGTATCAACATTCTCATTTTTCATCTATAATTCCATTGTGTCTCCTTTCTATTATAAAATACCTAATAATTAGTGTTTACTTCTGCTGCCAACAGGTCATTTCCTTTTGTATGATTTTAGGTTTGACAATGTAGTCATCAGCCAGCCCAAAATAAAACATTTTTACCAGCCTTCTACTGTTTCAAAGAAACATATGATTTAGCTAAGAACATGCTCTTGATTTATTAATTGATTACTGTGTAGACATATGTGATTTCTTGATTCTTCTTTTCATGTCACACTTTTGATACAATCATCGCTCATGTTCTCATCTTCCTTTCAATTCCTGTGAAAAAACACAATCAGTCCCTGAGGAAATGTAGTATGGTAATGATGCTTTATCTATATAATTTTCCTTTCTTGTCCTGCTGTTTAAAAATACATATATTTGACAGAGAACCTAAATGAAGCTAGTAGTGCTCTTCCTCTCATTATCAAATTTGGGTTCCTTTGTCAGTTTTGATAGTACAAATTGATAGATGATAAAATTCCTCCTCCACTGAACAAATTAAAAAGCATACCTACGCATGCGCGCGCGCGCGCACACACACACACACACACACACACACACACAGAGACACACGGAGTTAAGAGTAACCAGATCATTCAGTGATTAGAATTCCAAAGTAAAAATGGGTTTGAACAATCACAAGGGCAGGAGCTTGTGGAGCTTCAGGAGCAAGTGGCAAGCCTAATACTGAATAAAAATGAAAGGGTTTTTACAATGAGTTAACAATTGCTTCATCCATATTGAATACATGCTTAGAATATTAAAGCATTTCTCCTGGATTATGTTTAATGTTACAAACAATCCATCAGCAAATTCTGGGCTTAGCACTATTTTACAGTTAAACAGATTCTTAGAGGTGAAGTCGCTGTCCAAAGACACTGAGTAGTTCATCAAACATAGGCCATTTTGTTGTATGGTTGCCAATCCTAAATTATTGTTCATCTTATAGCTTCTATTTTCAAACTTGTTAAGTATGTATAATATTGTCTACTTTCTCAACCACTTAGGAAATTTATATATATATATAAATTTGTGCCCTCAGCCATTATATGTATATATATATATAATGGCTGAGGGCACAATGTTTTAGAGTTCTGGAAGCCATAAATACTCCCTTATATTATAAATTAATTGCCCATATATTTTCATATTAATGCCTAAATCATTATTTTGGAAGGAGGGCTAGAACTCAACAACCCTTCCAACTATAATGTTTTCCCAAATAATCTAAAGTGTAGCTTAATCACTTCAGTCAATTAACTCCTACTCTAGGCTGGCACAGAAATATCAGTTCTAATGGGGAGATTTGATGTTGATGCAGAATAAAAGCAGAAAGTGAAATTTTTAATAATATGATATAATAAAGCAGTGAGACATGCTTGCTCCTGAAGCTCCACAAGCTCCTGCCCTTGTGATTGTTCAAACCCATTTTTACTTTGGAATTCTAATCACTGAATGATCTGGTTACTCTAACTCCGTGTGTCTCTGTGTGTGTGTGTGTGTGTGTGTGTGTGTGTGTGCGCGCGCGCGCGCGCATGCGTAGGTATGCTTTTTAATTTGTTCAGTGGAGGAGGAATTTTATCATCTATCAATTTGTACTATCAAAACTGACAAATCTACAGCCCTGTAACAGATTTTTTTTTTTACCTTTATTAGTATGTTTGCAGTACATAATGATTACACTTAATGTAGGGAACTAGGATATGTATATAACACATTACAATTCTTTTTTTTTTTTTTCCCTCTCCCTATATGCCCTCTTATTTTTTCCATCACCAGACTTCCTTGTTTACATAAAGGTTAAAAGTGAGACTAATAGGACAAAGAACATAAAATATGTAAGCAAGTGACTTAGTATAATTTTTTATACCAAATTTTATTTGTAATCTTCCAGTCATTTTATATCTTAGAAAGTAGATGTACTATTAACTTCTGCCCAGAAATCTACAAATATTCTCACTTCTGGCCATTTCTCCTACCATATACAGTGCATAACCATTCACTGCTTCCACTTCTTTCCATTCATAAGATTTGCCCTCTGTACCACATTATCTGTCTGTGATACATTTTTTCTTTCTATTTTTGGCTTACACCATTACCTAGCCAAGTCACCTGTCATTTGAACTTAGAATTTTTTTCTCTTTCTATATATGAACACTGTCATCTGGCCCATACAATTATGAACTATTTCTGATCCTTTTTCATCATTGGAATGGAAAAGGCTTTATTGATCTGATTTAGCAATAGTACCATATCTGGTGCAGCAGCTGCAATCAGGACTTCTACTTTGACCCAGATTTGTCTATAGCTATTTTCCTAAATCAATCTGCTTGCTGAAGAGACCTGATTGGCAATTAAACTGATGTATGGTAGAGTACTACCTGTGCATCATGAAGCTCATTAATAATGTCACTAAGGCCTACCATTGCCACTGGGATAAAATGCTGTTTTGATATACTATCTTTGTGAATTTCAAGGTAGGATAAGTTACAGAGATTTCCATTTGCCCTGTCCTATTGTTTTTAGCTCTTATGTCAAGAATCCATTGTGGGAGTTCATCTAAACCTGCACTCAAGCATCAAAGAAATGACCACTAGGTGGTCTTTGCAACAATGGACTCACTGTGAATTGTGCTTTACTGGGGGACTTCTGTTGTGGTTTGGATTTTATATGTCCCCCAAACTTCATGTGATATAGTCTTGTCAGCTGATGATCCATAAGATATCTAACTTCTAAAAGTGGACTAATCCATTGATAAGATCATAAACTGATGACAGTACTGTGAGGTGATGGCAATAAAAGGTGAAAATTGCTCAATGAATGATCTTGAACTATATCTGGTCCCCTTCCACTTCATCTGTGGCTCTTTCCCAGTTTTCTGGCTGCCATGAGGTAAACTCTTTGCTGCCAAGATTTCTGTATCATTACAGGCTCAGAAACCCAAAAGCCAAAGGTCTAATATTTCTCCTTTTACACTGTCTTTTTCAGTTATGCCATAGACATGCAACGCAAAAAGGACTCCATTTATTACCCAGGACTTATTTAACACCTGGATCTGAGTTAGTCCTAGGGCACGGAACTTGGAGCAAACACCGAGCTCTTAATATGAAGAATGAGTAGAGAAGATGCCTGCATGGAAATTGAGGAAGGAGATGGTGAGAAGAGTCCCAGTAAACAAAATAGCAGAACTGATGGTCTTCAGGCAGAAAATAGAGGACCACATAATGCAAGTCCTCATAGCACCCTCTCAATAGCAAGCCCTTTCCCTGTTGATATTTTTACATCACTCTCTTATTCTATAAAGCCTTGTCTCAGTTACCTTTCTGTCATTGCTGGGACAAAATACCCAAAACCCCAAATTAATGAAGGAAAGGTTTATTTACCTCACAGTTAGTGGAGGTTTCAGTCCATACTGGGCTGGTTCTAAGGCACATTGGCACATGACAAGAGGCAGCAGCAGTTCATGGAGGTGGAAAGAGCAAACCAACAAGAGCCAAAAGGGAAGAATAGCAGCTGCAGCAGCTAGCAAGCCTGTTTTCCTTGCTTCTATTGTATTTTGGCTCTCTGCCCCAGGGCAGGTGTAGCACTCACACCCATCCCAGCATTGGATCATGAATTAATTACAACCTCTAAGATGTTGAAAGATATCTAGACACAAAGCATAACAAACCTAAAATATCTTCTTTTACTTGTCTTTTATTAAAATGGAAGTTCTATAGGGTCAAACATCTTTTGGGTGTTTCTGACCCCATTTCTATGAAACTAATTTATGAATGAATGTTAAAAGGCCTTGTAATCAAAAGACTCCAAAATGAAGAGAAAATGAAATAGGAAAACCCAGAAGGAAATGGTAGATCTTGCAGCATCTGTAGGCCAAGCCAGCAACTTGCTCTTTAGCCTAAGAGCAATAAAACTCGATTGGTGGAACTAGCAGAAAATAAGTTCATTACTACCTTTCTAAAACAATATTCTTATAAGTGCAGTGGCTTGGCAGGGATAGGAATGGATGTGCGGATATTAGTTAGGAGAGCCTTGAGGTGCTAGCAGTAGAAGAGTGGCTTGGCGTAGTAGGAAGTATAGATGAGGAAAATTCAGAAGATGGAGGGCACACATATCTCAGGAAAAAACTATACCCTTGAGTGGCTGCTAAATCTTCATCAGTAGTTGACTACTGATGCAGCAGTAGTGGTAGGAAATCTGACTAGTCTGTAGATAAAATTATAGTTGGAAAACAAAGTGCTTTGGGTAGAAGACTGAGATCACAAGAAAATTTTCCCATTAGTAGATGGACTCTGCTTTTGGCAGGAAACAATATATACTCTGGTATGTATCTTGTCAATATCTGAGTGACATATTTAGACAGATACTGAACAGTAAAGATAGCTCTGAATTCAGCTTTCACATGAGTTGGAGAGTTTGAAAAGGAGTAAGACCTGTATGTGTACTTTCTTAAGCATATTTATAGTACCTAGAAGTATTTAAATAAGTGATAACTGATCAACTGACAGGGACTGGGAGTCATCATCCACTGTCAGGAAGGGGAGGGGCAAGTGATATTTCTTACCTGGCAAAGTACATTCAAATGAGATCAGCAGGATTTGGTGACATTGGCCCTAAAATGAAATTTATCTTAATTGTCTAAGGATGGAGTGGATAATACTCTATCCTGGCTAGGAGTTCACAGGCTTCCTACCAGTATTCCTACAGTCTTGCCTCAGTCTTCGAAACTGAGATAAACCTCCTAAAGTAGATTTGAACCAAGTTAATCAATGGAATCAGCCCATTCCCCTAACATGCAGTCACAAAAAAGAAAGTGTCCAAAGTATTTTTTTGGCTTGTTACAAGTAAAATCCAAGAGAAGAAACAGAATTGAAAAACTAGGACTAACATTCCAGACATGCATGGAGTTCTGGCCCAGTTAATTTCCTTAGAGGCAGACAAGCATAACCAGGTTCCAAACACCTCTTGTTAGGTTCCATAAGCTAGTGTCAACTGAACATTAATTGGCCATGTAGTATGTAATGTTTGCCTCCCTGGCTCTTGAGTGGAATATGGGAGGATGAGGTGACCTCATGACCAGGTCAAGCTGATCAGGAGTAATGTCCACAGATGACAAAAGTGGTTAGGAACCTGTTCTTGAGAAGTTCTGATAATCGGAGACTCTGATCATGGTGATTCAGTGCCTGAATTAGGAAGGGAAGGAGTATTTCAAATACATGCTCTTCCACTACACCTTCATTGAGGACATGGACCTACATTCAAAATTAAAAAATGAATATTTCAGGGCTGGCAAGATAGCTCAGCACTGTGCACCTGCTCACGCAAGTGCAGGGACTGGGGTTTGATCTCCAACAACACATGCCATGCTGGCCCAGCCCCAGTCGCACCAGCCAGAGTCCGGGCATGGTGGCACATGCCTTGTAATCCCAGTGCTGGGGAGGCTGAAAACAGGAAGATCACTGTGAGCCTGAGCTGTAAAATGAGATCCTGTAACAAATACATTTTAAAAAAGAGAATATTTAACCTATTCAGTTACACTAACCACATTTCAAGTGGTTCATAAGACATAAATGGTCCACAACTCAGGTATAGGACGTTTACATCACTGAATAAAGTTCTGCTGGCTCTAGACTTTCTCATCCTTGGAAAAATATTTACTGGGAAGGAATCATGGAGATGTGTGCAGAAGTGGGATAATGCAGGTAAACAATTTGTTTTGAAAATATTGCATACATTATATGGCAGGGTAGCAGTATACTTGTTTCTTGTGTCCTGGCCAATAAATTTATCATTTACTCTCAAAACAGTATGAAGAGCCTTCAATTATCTACCATGTTCCTACTGAAATTAAGCATCTCATAGAGATGCTCTTTCCTGATCAAGTGCCTGAGGCTGGGGAAGGTACATGTCCCTGGTAGTTAACCTTTGGCATGCATGCTGCAGCTGTCTATATTACTAAAGCTCAAAAAGGTTCAACATCACTTGTATATGCTCAGCATGGCCTCATGCGACTAGTCGGTTCCTCAGTTTTCAAGGAAAGCTGCTGGCTAGAACCTTCTCCAAGTCAGTCTTGCCCTTTTTTGATGACTTGCACCCACATCTAATCTTTCAAAGCCCAGCCCTTTAATCTTTATGACAATGTTTGGAACTCACTAGAAAAATGGCTTCAACCCAATTCAGCTTCCAAGTCATATAATGCTCCCAAGCAAATCTTTCTCCAAAGTTGTAAAACCTATTTACTTACCAGGACCTTTTACTCAAAGGCGCTTTGTTATAGTTATCCTGAAGTTCTAAGTACCTTCACACTTGGACATTTTTGTAAGTGAAATCCAATAGAACAAAGATTGTGTGCATAAGCAGAGGAGCCACAAATAAAATGCATGTTAGGTAGCTCACAAGTATTCATGATGTCCACAAATGCAGTAAAAGGAAGTTTAGAGGCTCAAGTCAAGTACAACATAAAAGTACTGCATCACATAGAATGAGCAAAGGCACTAATAACCCCATAAATATAGTATTTCATTCAGAACTTGTTTCACTCAAAGAAGATAATTGCGTTCTGTGCGACATGAACAACAAATTACTCATCAGTAATTCAAAAGTAGAGTACTGGCAGAATGTGTGTCAAGAAGTGTGCAATTTTAAAAGTTAAGATAGCTTTCTGCAGAATTCCCAATTATGATAAAGAAAAAGAAATATATTCATCCTTAAGCTACAAAAACAATTTAAAAAACAACAGTGAAATTTTGATTTTTACACATAAAATTAACTTATATGTGTACTTAAACATTGATACAAAGATAATACCCTAATCTCAAACATTTTTCTCAGAATGACAGTAAATGACAAAAAAAGGCTGAAAAAGCAAGGCCTCATTTTTTTTTTTTTTTTAATTTGGTATGGGTCTCCCTATAGAGCTCCAACCAGTAGTGGTCCTCCTCTGTCTCACTCTTGCTAGTATGGGGACTAGGGGCATGCACCACCACATCAGGTTTCTGTGGCAGGCCAGGCACACCCAGGGTTCCAGGGCAAGTGCAGCATGTAGTACTGGGAATCAAACCCTTAGACTACGGAATTATCTCCCCATCACAACGCTTCACATTTTAGAATAACTTTTCCAGATTTCCACAAAAGTATTTTAATTTTGTATTGAACCCTGAAATTATCCAGCAAGCTTTGAGCATGTTAGCTGTTTTAATTATTCTCTTATTTATGATTGATTGATTAAATGAAAAAACAGAGCTTGGCTGCAGGTGCTCAAGTTTAAAGTATGGCTCCCTTCCAAAACAGGAGGCAGTGAGGTATAGACTGTTTTGCTGAAAGGAGGCATAGCTTCATAATAAAGAGGGTTGATGCAGTGTAGGTACCTGAAATAAATTCTGACCATGTCAAGTTTAATCTGGGGTAATATATTTAAATCTCTGCCTCATTTTCTTCACCTGTAGAAAGGAAATTTGATAATACCAATAACTTCCACATAGAATTGGTATCAATTTTGATATTAATAATAATAAAACAATTGTGTCTGGCACATATCTTGTATTACAAAATATTAACTATTTTTATTTTATAAAATGGAAATAGCTTATGCTTAATCAGAAATCTGAGTCATTTAATAGTATTACAATGAAGTAGCATTACTTTAAGAGATTATAAATTACAACACTTACAAATATTTACTTTCACTAAATACTAAGCATATTTTCATATGATTTAAGGTTTTTATAAATAAGCAGAATTTATACTGATATCCACAAAGTGAGCATTTTCTGCTTGTCTTAAGTTTATAAACATGTCTAGACACCGTTTCAGGCAGTCAGCCAATACAGAGCCAGGCTTCATTATTGTGTTTTGTGTTTGAACTACAAATACTTAAGAATCAGGAGAAATTTATAGAATTTTATTTTCTACATCACAGTTATTACTACATAACCCACTAGCCACACAAGAAAATAAAAGCAATTCCTAAGGAATCCAGCTGAAACAAATTTGCTTTCATGTATCCTAGAGACTTACCAATGTTTGGATGTTCAAGCACAAATCATACATTATATTGTTGTAGCACCACTTGGAAGGTTCACTACCACAGAGAAAACAGTCTGAACTTAGACAGAAATGGGAAATGTTTGTAATTATAAAGCCCACCGTGCTCATTTCTCTAAACAGCTATGAAATTCTTCCATGGTCCAAATCCCCTTGGAAGTTTGTGAATGCAAAAAGGAAATCAATGTTTGGCCCTAATAATTTTAAAAATAATACTACAACATTTATCTTTAAAGAGAGCTTTGTAGACTTGGAAAGGAAACTTTTCATCTATCTTCACAAGATGATAAATCTTTAAGAAAGATTATTTTATTAGAAAACTAAAGGATACATTCTCCCTTTTAGAATAATTCTAATGTCCCACATATTTTTCTTTTCCATTATTCTGAATATTATTTTTAAAGTTTTTCTTTCTCTTAGCATACAAGCTATCGCAGGGTGAGCAATTTAACTGCTATGTTTATATACTCCAATTGACTAAGATCTAATATGGTATCATGTGTATTTAGGAAAACAAAATAGAACTCATTTCATTAGTTGTCACTGGATAAAGGAAATGGGATTTTTAAACTAGGGTAATTTTTAAATAATAAACTTTAAAATGAAGAAATAGTAGATCTTATAATGATGGTTAAAAAAGAATATTTTGAAGTTCTTAAACTTTATTAACTGAAAAGTGTAAAACAAACCACTTAGAGATGGCACATTGGAAAAGTTAATCCTACATATTTAGAACTCGTTTTTCTTTTTGTAAGTTTTTGACATCTGTGTAGATCAAACCTGCTTAATGCTATTCTAGAATTGTCAAAGTCTAGCTAAGAAGCACCAACATTCACCTAGGGAAAATACAATATAATCCATCTATCTATAGGTGTTTGACAACTTACACTTTTGAATCATATAAATTTAGAACTGGAAAAGTGTACAGAATTAATCTTTTCCATACATTTCCTTTTTGTATGAGTTAGTGACATGCTCCAAATGACATAATTTTCCAAGAGCACTCAATTAAGTGTGCATGGTATACACAGGCGGTCAAACCCTCTCCACTCAAGCTTATTTCTTCTATAATTTAATTTTTGTCCAAATGTCAAGGAACTTTTGTGACCCACAAATACTCAGAAGTAATGCTTAGCCATTAGATTCTTAGAAAATAAGGAGGAAAATGCATTAATTTGTATGCAAGAAAAAGAATTTGGACTTCTATATTCTCTCCAAGGTATAATTTTCTGAAATTATGATCTTCAAATTCCATTAATATATATATAATTCCATTATTATACATATAATATATATATATATATATAATGAAATTATATATTATTCTCCACAGTTTTGAGGAATATAATACTGACATCAAACCAATCCTGAACTTCTGAAGTAGTAAATGAACAGCCCTTGTTCAGAACACTGTATCTCAAGTTCTTATTATGGGCTCAAGAGCTTACTTTGAAGACACTTTCTGTCTCTAAAAAGTCACCATCATCTTTCCATATTGGGGATTCTAGGTATGAAACTAATTATTATATGCAGAGGATATTAAAGTAATGGTATTACATTAATTTACCAGCCTGCTTTTCTTTATCTCACTGGATTCCTGTTTTGGCAAAACAGTATAAAGTACAAATAAAAGTATACAGAAAAGGAAAGATATTTTACACAGAATGACTTCAAACATATTTCTACTAGGCTGGTACAGAATCTGTCTGTTGAGGGGTAGAGGGAGTATCCTCCTTTCAATTGTAAGATCAAAAGCAAGGATAGGAGGAGCCAAAGTTGGGTTAGGCTAAGAATTTAGGGTTTAGCATCTGTAATGAGTGTCATTACGCTACTATAGGAAACCAGCAGATATTAAAAAAAAAAATGACTTCAAATCATACATGCAGAGTGCAAAATTGTGCTGAAACTGCAATCATAAAAATAAAAATGGCCTTTAGAATCCTAATCCATTAAAACAAAGGAATCCTCGAGGACATGTCAAACAGATGAGAGATTAAGAAACTAATACCCATGACAGTAAAGAGACATTTCAAAGGTCATATAACTGTCAAAGAACAATCAAAATCATATCTCCTCATGTATAGCCCATCTACAACTGGCTGCTCAATATTGTTGTGAAGGAGAAATTCACTTCCCAAACTTAAAATCCTTAAATCTACCAAGTGGAGAATTTTCAGCTATATCAAGGACACAGATTACAGGACAAAAGGTTTACATATTTTTCTTTTTTTCTTATTCAATGAGTGAGCTCTCTGTTCTTCCACAGCCAATGCTTTCGGCTATGTTGAAGGTCTGGACACATTTCTCCTGGATTCATCTACTCCCAGGAAAGGAAACTCCTTATCAGGCTGAAGAAAATAAAGTTCCTTCCAAGTAATGATAAATTGTCTAAATTGAAGGCTCAAAGTAAAAACAAATTTGAACGGTACAAAAAAAATTTTTGAATAGTACAGACATCTTACAAAATTAAATTTCCATTTAGTGAATTTTAATGATGTTACAACAGGACAGTATTTTAAGCCAAGCTTCACACGGCTTGTTTTTAAGACTCACTTCTATGTAACTGAAATACAATCTTATTTTCTCTTTCCACACACTTTGTTAGTGAAATATTTAATGTGCTTTGAATGTAATCATTACTAATATGCTTTCCACAATAAAACAAAAGCCCACAAAATTTGACACACAATGATGCAAGCTAGTTTACTGAAATTAAATATGAATCAAACATCTTTGATGCATTAAGGGGTTTAGTCACATAAAATGTTTGGTATACATTCATACTTGTGCATATCACTAGAATTGAATTCCACATTTTCATAAATCTGATTCTCTGGGTATTTCAAATTGATCAGATTCTAATAGTGCCATTCTGCAGTTTAAATTAAGATACACTTGATTTAAACTACTGATCAAATATGAATTCTTAATTTCTATCAAGAATACACTATAGTTTTACATTACTTACAACCAGGTAACTTTAGTGTACCTTTTTGAATTTATCTTCCACTTTTTTTTTCATCCTGCCTAGCTCTAAAGTGCATGTCATGGTGCTTTTCCCTTATGTTTCATTTGTTTCTCCCATTTTGCTCAGCCACTCTGCTCTTTAATAGCTATTAAGTTTATAATTTAACTCTGACTTCCAGAGCCAGGTCAGGTGATTTTCTAAAGCCCAGTATTAGCTTGGTTAGAAACAATCTCAAATCCTTGTAGGCCTTCTCTTTTTTCTTGCTCCACCACCTTGTCCTATACAGGGCAATAAGGTACCAATGATTTATACTGCTTAAGAATTCAATAATTATACTACCTGGGTGCAAGTCCACCAATTTTTTGACTAATTAACCTAACCCATAATGGAGTCAACAAGTATGTTTCTTCTTCCTTTATTCTTAACTAGAATAAAAATCCTCTGTGAGCCCAGTAACATTTAGTACTCTGCAAAGTAGATGTCGCTTTCACCACCCACCAAAGAATAAATAATACTGTTGTTTACAGTTTGGGTATGTTATGGTTTGTGTCTAGTTGCTCCCCAAAGCCTCATGTAGTCACAGTGTAGCTTCTGGAATTTGTGATTGATTATTGTGGGTGTGGGTGCTGCACCAGCCCTGGGGTACATAATCTGCAATATAATGTAAGGAGTGGAGAGAAGCTAGCTACCTCCTGGAGCTGCTGCTACTCCCTTTACACTGTGCTCTTCACCACTTCCATCAAGAGTTGCTGCTCTCTGCCTTGTGTCAACCTGCCTTCAAGCCAGCCAAGAACAGACTGGAAATTCAACTAACTGTGCACTAAATAAACCTTTCCTTTCTTAATTTGGGGTGTCAGGTATTTGTTGCAGCAACAAGAAAAGAGTAATTGAGACACAGTAATACTACCTTTATTTTCAGAAGGCACCACTCATGTACATTTTAGCAGTGCTTGATATGGTGTTAAGAGTGTGTTGGGCAGAATGCTGGTTTCCCAAAGATGTCTATCCTCCAACCCTCAGAATAAATTACACAGCAAAGGAGAGATTTTTTTTAAGGACTAAGAACCTGGAAATGAGAACACTGACTTAGATAAGCTGGGGCCAATATTATCACAAGAATACAAGAATTCTTAAAAGCAGAGAATCTTTCTTTGTTATAGGCATGAAAAGAGACAAAATGACAGAAAAATGATTAGAGAGATGTAACCCTATTGAGTTTAAAGATGGAGAGTGTCTAAATATGAGTCAAAGACAGAGACAAACTCTAGAAGTTAAAAAAGAGAAGAAAACAGATTCCATTAAGTCTCCAGAAAGAACACCGGCTGCCGATGATCTGTTGGACCTCTGAAATTCAGAAAAATAAGCTAATATATTTATGTTGATTTCTGCCATTAAATTTGTGGTACTTTGTTAAAAGCAATGGAGAAAATAAGCTGGATTATACATAAGTACTTCCTAAATATTTAAGACACATGTAAAGTCATTTTGTAATATGCGATATTAAAAATCACTGAAAGTAAAAAGAACTCTAAAAACACAATTACAAATTATAAGACTTTAAATATCACTATTTATACAACCACTAAACATCAGAAACAATGAAAATATAAATTACTGTGTCTATTTTATAGAAGTGTGTATATATAATATATTATATATATATATATATGCACTTCGGGGCAGGACCAGGGATTAACCTCAGGGCCTTGTGCTTGCCAGGGAAGCACTTATTCCACTGAGCCATCTCTCCAGCCCCATTATAAACTACCTACTATGTAGTTACAGTAACTACATATATCTATGTATAGTTAACTAGAAGAGTTATAAACATTTTACAAATATTTAGTTACCATGCTTGCTTCACAAAGAACAGATATAGCACTAGTAATCCTGCCCAAACCAACAGAACAAGGCTTATAAGTGGCAGTCAGTATTCAGAGGGCTGGCCAAATAGCTCAGCAGATTAAAGTGCCTGCAAGCAAGCACAGGGGGCTGGGAGTTCAATCCTCAGGGCTAGCTGTGCCAGTCCTGTCCCTGGGGCATGCTGAGAGGGCAACTCAGACTGGGCATGGTGGTGCATGCCTGTAATCCCAGCTCTTGGGAGGCTGTAAACAGGAGAATCACTACAATTTTGACTTAGTAGTGAGACCTTGAATACCCTGTAGACACTTCCCTAAAATACAAAAAAAAAAAAAAAAAAAACAAACAAAAAAGAATACATTCCAGGCATACTGGCTCCACAGTTCACTCTTCAGTTTTTCTTGTGTAAATGGGACCTTTGTACTGAGTTGCATTCCTAACCCTTATATTTTATTTTGAGCCACAATCTCACTAAATTTTAATTTTCCAGGCTGCCCTTGAATTTCCAATCCTGCATCAGCCTCCCAGAGTGCTGAGACTAGACACATGTGCCACAGTGTCCATCTCAGTTTTCAATTTTAACTCCCAATTATGTTTCTTCCAGATAATAACCACCAAAATCTATGTACTGTGTATTATTTTTTCCAAATCAGTCATTCTATAATCCTATCTACTGTGCCACAGGCATTAAGGCAAAGAAAAGACAATAAAACAGCCTCCTCCAAAAGTCTGTAGTGAGAAAGGGAATTACACTATAAAAAAATGAGTTCATTCAGGCAAACTCATCTCTATGACCCTATTCTCAATAAACTTACACTTTAGCAGTTAATAAACAAGTACCTCTATCTAAGACGCAATAGGAATTTTCCATATGCCAAAAGGTATATGGAAAGGTACAATGTTCGCATGAACTGGAAGCAATAGCATTAAATGTTTCTTTTTGTTTGTTTGTTTTTGTTTTTGTTTTTTGCAGACCCACGGATTGAACTCAGGCCCTTGTGCTTGCCAGGGAAGGCATCTCCCCAGCTCCAATGATTTGAAGAAAACAGAGGAAGAACTGTGTATTTTATAAAGTTCACTCCAGAAAGCAGCCAAGTTAATGAATCTAAAGGGTAATGAAGCTGGTGACCATCAATTTGCTAGAAGAGGTTTTAAAACTGCAATGGTAATAAGGGTTTGAATAAAGGCAATGGTACCAGTGATTAGAAGAGTTCAAGTTTCAAACAGTATCGGAATTATACACGATTGCCCACATCTCCATAAAAACTCCAAGTCTCTCTTAGTACACAACAAAGATAAAAGCAAGTAGTAATAATAAGAACAGTGATACATTTACCCACTGATGTCTCAGTAAAGAGGCATAGGAATGACAGAAGACATATTGGCAGTGTATGAAAGGTTTTGCTTTTCTTCTAAGGAATCAGTACATTGTCTTGGGACAAATAAAATATATCCCCACACCTGAAACCTGTGAATATGTTACCATACAAAGTATGTTCCATACAAAATGGAAGTGAGGTTGAAGGCTTTGACATGGTGGAAAGAAATCTAATCAAATGGATATTTTCTAATTTTTTTTATCAATACATGTTTGCAGCACATAATTATACTCCTCATAGGAAGTTGATATGTGTACACAAAGCATCTTCATTTTTTTTTTCATTCCTTCCTCCTCCCTCCATCTCTTGGACATCTTACTTTCACAAAATAGGTAGCTTCCAATTTGCTATTATCTTTTATCTTGTTCTTTATTTATATTTCTGGTTTGTCATATAAGGGAAATCAGGTTGGGAGGCTGAGGCAAGACCTCTGTGAGTATGAGGCCAGCCTGAGTTACATAATGAATTCAAGACTAGCATGAACTACTATAAGACCCTGTCTCAAAAAAAAAAAAAAAAAAAAAAAAAAAAAAAAAAAAAAAAAAAAAAAAAAAAAAAAAAAAAAAAAAAAAAAAAAAAAAAAAAAAAAAAAAAAAAAAAAAAAAAAAAAAAAAAAAAAAAAAAAAAAAAAAAAAAAAAAAAAAAAAAACTGAAGAAAAAAAGACCAGAAAATCATGTGTTATTCAAGTTTATGTGTCTATTTTACTTCACTCAATATTATGGTCTCAAGTTGTTATCTATTTTCCTACAAATGCCTGAAGTTTATTTTTTAAGCAGTGTATGGACACCACATTTTCTTTATTCAGTCAACTTTGATGGGCATATGGGTTGATTCCATCTGTTGATAATTTTTCAAAGGCTATAACTGGAAAGAAATAATAATGGAAAGATGGAAGGTAAAAGGATCTTAACTGGGGCCAGGGAGATGGCTCAGTGGAATAAGTGCTTCCCTGGCAAGCACAGGGGCCTGAGTTCAATCCCTGGTTCCCACAAACAAAAAGGATCTTAACCAATCATTGCTAACAACTGAGGACATGGGCCTAAACTAAGGAATGGTGGTCTCCAGAAGCTGAAAATAGCCCTTAGCTGAGAGCAGGGACAAAATAATTCATTCCGACAACAGTATGAGATTAAATTTAGCCAAAATAGTAAATAATCAAGAAACTAGATCAAGAAACTTCCCTTGATCATCCAGAAAAAAGGTCTGTGGGCAACTTCAGTTTCACCCACTGAGATCCATGTGGGGCTTCAAGCAATGGAGCTATAAGATAATCAACTGATACTGTTCCAAGCTTCTTGAAAATTTGTTACAGTGGCAGTATTAAAAGATTCAAATATACTCACTGATTTTTTTTTTTTTTTTTTGTCTTTTTGAGACAGGGTCTCACTATGCAGTTCAGGCTGGCCTTAAGCTCACTGATTTATGAACACTGTAATATGCTAATATAAATTCACCTAAAGTCATCAATTTTGAAGAGGCATAAATCAATGTCTTCTCTACATTTTTGTTATTAAATTCCACAAAATTAAAAAAACTCACTAAAAGACAAAAAGAGGATACGCTATTATAAATTTTTTATATTTATATAAAAATATTAAAAAAACGAGGAAATATTTTCTTTCTCATAGTTAATAAATTGAGTGTATACTGATTTTTGTTAGTATTTCTTAAGCCCTGGAACAAATTTATGCTTATAGGAATATATAAATTCTATGTTTAAAACAACTGTGTTTTAAAAAACTACATTTACAGAGGTAAAGTATTTACAACAAAACACTGTTTTTGTCATTGTCTATGCATTTACTGTTTCTGAACTGATACAGATTAGTACCTAAAAAGCAAAGGCTGTCTCTCTTTTCCTTGTGATTCAGGTCTTTATTGACACAACCCAGTAATATTCCCGGGCCCAGAAGATTTTTGTTAAACAAATTAACATAAATAAACACATTTTTAAAACAAGCATAGATACTGGATATAAAGCTGCCCTAAAAACTCAGCTTACTAGCTCACTGAAAATTTAAACAAATACTGTACCATATTATATGTAGGTTAAACCCAGAACTTTAAAAATTTAATACCAACATGTAAAAAGCTGTATGTTTTTCATTTAATTCAAATTTCTTGATAATTTATGTTTTTATTATCATACTATGATGTCTATGTGACCCACATAAAATTCCATGAAGTAGAACTGTTTTCTGAAAACATCCTCTATGTCAGCCTCATTTTTTTGGATAAGGTCTTTTCTCACCTCATAAAAATTAAGTGAAGCAGTCTACTTGTAGACTACAAGAAGAGCAATAGGGTTGCTGTCCTTTAGAATTTTTGATTGAAAGACCTATTCTCTCTCAAAGAGAATTTCATTCACATATGTAATTTTAAATCTTTCAAATATTTTCATTTCAACATATAATCAATATAAAATTAATGAATATTTAATTTCCCTTTATATCATGTTCTAGAAACCCTGTGTACCATGAGCACATCTCAGTGCAGACTCAGCCAATGGCCAGCCACACTCATGGGTGTAGATTCTGAAACTCTTCACTCCTGCCCTAAATCACACTACATACCCAGTCATTTTTTAGCTTCCACTCCATTAAAAAAAATAGTCCAGTTACAACTAACTTCCTCTTCACTCACTCATTTTCTCACCTCATCCATTTGCGGGTTCACCTGGTGGGCAGGTATTTCACTACCATCTTCCTCCTCAGGCCATTTCCCCTGCCCACCAAGTACCTAAAACTGCATCAGGTCCCAGGGTATGTGATGTCAAACTGTACATCCTTGATGCAGAAATGAATTCATGTTAGAGTTAATACAATCTTTATCTTTCATTTTATATTTTGAGTAAGAACTCTGTTTCACAGGGAAAATTCCTCAAATAAAATTTAAAAGCTTTTCCGCAACATTGCTTCTAAAAGAGAAACTCTTGGTGCCGAAGTTGTTCCAGGACACAATGGGGGGCAAGAAGCACGCTCTTAGAACCTAGAAACGCGGGCGCCCCATCCCGATTCGGACCCCCGCCCAGCCGCCGAGGACGCAAGGCCGCCCGCCCGCCCTCCCGCAGGCGACAGCAAACCTCCCAGGCTGCCCCGGCCTCCACCCACACGTTTTCCCCTGAGTCGGCCTGTGCCACTAGGACCCGGCTCCGAATTTGTGCAGCGGGCCCCCCCGTCCGCCGCCGACCTCGAGCTCCCGGCGGGGCACCCTGGGGCTGCAGGCCGCGAGTCAGCCGCTGCTCTCCTCACGGGTCAGCCCACAAGAGGGCTCCTGAGGGCGCGCGCCGCGACCCCGAGGTGCGGAGCCGCCCCGCAGCCATGGGGCGGCGCTTCCCCACCGGCCCGCTGGGGCGTTGAGAGTCAAGGAGTAAATTCGGGAGAGTCCCGGCCCTCCCGCGCACTCCAGACACCGCCGCCCCTACCGCCTGGCCTCCGGCCCGGGCCGACGGGTTCGCCACTCTTCTGCCAATCAGAAAGGGTTTTCCTAGCCAATGACAATGCTCGGGGTGGCACCTTCGGGCTCCTCGGCCCTTCGGCTCTTCGGCCCTTCGGCTCCTCGGCCCTTCGGCTCGGTCGAGTCCTCCACCGCGGTGCTAAGCCCACTCAGGCGTTCCGTCGTTGCTCTCGCTGGAGCACTCCTCCCTTTGTAACCACTTCCGGGTCCTGCGTCGCTCCGGAAGCCCGCAAATTCCGGAAGCTAGTGTAACCTTGCTTCAGCTAGAAAAAGGGAAGGTTTCCAGAAAATGTTTCTGAAAAAATTACGTGGAGCGTGGGCGGTTCGCAGACGCCTAAGGTCAGTGTCCGCCCGAGAGCGAGTCCAGGACAGCCCTGCCGCGGGAGGTCCCGGAGTGGCGCGGCGACCTTGGGATGCTCCCTGGTTCAGCAGCCCTGTCCACTGGGCTGTTCAGAAGCAAATCAAACTTCAATTTTGGGAAGGCCTGTAAAGGAAATCTAAACCCATTAAAAACTTGCTTAGAGTCGCCCCATTAAGAAAATCAACACACCGAACCTCTGAATTGCATTGTGACTTTTTAGAGGCAAATTTGAAATACTTCGCCTCGCTCTTGGAAGCCAGCCTTCCAAATATTTATTATGAGCTGTTTAGAATCGTTCACTACCCAGTCTTCATATTTTCGTAAAATAAGAGGGTTCATTACAAAGACTTACATGTTTTGGTTTTTTTTTTATACCGAAAGAAAGTGGGTATAACCCAAGTATTTTGCACTTTTGAGAGTCCACAGACAAAAAAAACTACTGTTAGTTTTCTGGGGGGGGGGGTTAAGAATTTTGTTGCAGAATTGCTTGTGAGAACTTTTTCATTGACTTAAGACGTGACAGTCATCATTTTTTCTGAGACCATAAACATCGTTGTTTATTTAGTTATCATTTTCCATACACCGAACATTTAGCTTAAGGGTTTTTTACAAAACGAGACGAAGTTATTGAAATTATATATTGTTACCTGGCGCCTCTTGGTGATTTGTTATCTTGAGTTTTAAGCAGTTACAGAGAGCCTATGGCTCCGTACTCCCAGTTTTGTAAACACTTTCCAACTAGTGTGTCACCTTTATTTAAATCTTAACAGAAGGAAACCTTTTCTTTTATCTCTTCACTGATCTCATCCATATTAGCAGTTACTGGATTAGAATTTCATTATTTTGAACCAAAAGATTTGGAGGAAAAGAAACTGCAAAATTAATTACAGAGTCAATAAAAGAACCTTTTTTTTTGTTTGTTTGTTTTTTCTTTGGAAAAAGAGGAAAGAAAAAAATGAAAGCAAACAGGACATATTATTGAAAACTAAACACAATTAAGCGACTCAGGCTCTAGTCTTGATCTGGCTGGCTGATTCTGGCTGGCGTTTGAGCACCTTTACCTCTTGGCTTTATTTGCCACATTCTTAGAAATTAAAGGTAACATTCAATCTGTGGTTTTAAACTTGTTCCATCAAAGAACTGTAGAAATTTTCTGGAACCATGCTGAGGAAAGACAAAGCAAGCAAACTCAATTGTACTTTTAAAAGGGCAGCTATTTATGTGTTCTGCTTTTATAACAGGGTTCGTATGAAGATTTAATTTATACCTTCTAATATACTTCTTCTAGCATTAAAATTATGTTCCTTAGGACAGTTAAACATTTATATTCAACATGCATTCACTTGATTGTTAGTTTCCTAAAATTATGCCCATTTTTAATTTTATTTGTCTTACACATCAAGTCCTTTTTTTGTGATCAGAATCATAATTCCTTTTTTTCCTTTATTCCTCATACTCATTTATTTTAGCCATAAAAGTTTTGCTCAAATATAGGGCAGGTATTTTCCATTTTACATGTTCAATAGCTACACCTTAAAACCTTAAAAATGTTAGCCGGCTGCCCTGCTACTATCAGAGCTTTAAGGTTCTAGGGCCTAGCCCCTTGCTTTCCTCAGAACATTGAGTAGTCAGAGCTACTGTGTTTCCCTTGCATACCAGAATGCAACTGATAACTGTATTCAGGCTCCTGTAGCACTAGGAAAGCATGTACCATATGCACAATCCTTATTTCTGGATGAAAGTCCTACTCTGAATTTCCTTTTCTTCCCCCTCATCATCTGGGTTGGACAACCAAGATACAATTATGTATTTCCTTTATCTTTTTCCTATGAAATATTCTGTGCTCCACATCCATTGCTTCATAATATATAAGAAACCTAAGGAGAGAAACTGTGATTCGCTCCATTTGCCTCATCTCTGGGGTCCAGGCACTGTTTTTTTAAACCTAATCTTAATCCTGTGGTTTGTATACTTAAGCAGCAAGGAAATTTCTGATATGTACCCAACTATCAATCAAAATACCCTTTTCTATATTGCTTTTCTAATATATTTTCTTTTTAATTAGAACTTTCCCTTCCTTACCTTCCTGAAAATAAGATGAAATAAAATTTTTTTCAAGTTGGCCTTGCTTCTTAAAAGATAAAAACCAGTAGCTCTAAAGTAATTCTGTTTTGATCATGCCTTTCCAGAGTTCAATGGATAACACTGGCATGTTTGTAATAGTTAAAATGAATAGTCTCACCTCGTTTTATTATCTGTATTTCCTTTGTTCAAATTTGACAGTAAAACCTTTTGAATGCTTCTGTGACCACCTGTAGAGAGAGAAAAAGGGGAGAAACCATAGATGTCATGCGTCCCAGTCAGTTTAGGCAACTTTACCACATCTCTATATTTCTGTTCCCATCTGTTGTGACATTGGAAGTTGTAGTTGAATAATTATGAAGATAAAAATATTTGCGGTGTGTTTTGTGGTATTAAATTTTATCAGAGTGCAATAAATACCCATTTTTCTAACTTCCTAAGGGAAATTCTTCAGTTTTTCTAATGTTTACCAAAACTTCACTGATCTACAACTTGAATTTCAATAGTTAATCTTCTTAAACTTGAATCTTCATCTTCTGTAAAAATAGAGATGATGCTAATACTGTGTTATGAGGCTGCCATGAGATTAGGTAAAGGAGATATATAGTTCTTCACACATAATATGTGCCACCTAAGTAGTTCTTTCTATTCCATTGCCAATGCCTGTTGTTCTTTTGGGGACATTTCCACTTTTTTCTTGTGCCATGAAAGGTGCAAGTAAATGTGCAGTCTACTAATTTTCAAGTCATTTGAAATTCTCTTCTTTTTTTTTTTTGGTGGAACCAGGGATTGAACTCAGGCCCTTGCACTTGCCAGGGAAGCACTTATTCCACTGAGACATCTCCCTGGCCCTTGAAATTCTCTTCTTAAGCAAGTAGATTCTAAGACTTCTCGAGTTTATAGAATATAGTATTTTTAAGGATCTAGTTGCTTCATGTGTTTAATATCCTTGTTTGCTAATTTCTGAATTATTTTGTGGTACGTCATGCCTCCACTCTAAGATACCTCTTATCTGTGGGTCCTGCAGTACCACCTGTTTAGGCCTATTACTACTTTGTCATTCAGCTCATGGTTCTTCCACTTTTCTCAATTTAGTTTTACACACATGGGATAATCTTTCTGTCCCAACCATCCTTAGTTTAGGGTTGAAAAGAACATGCTGGTGTTATAAGGATTGAATGATTATTTAATTTTGTGCAAGGTAGTTAGCTGTAGTAGTCAATTAGCACTTAGTAACCAGTGATTGCTGTATGCTATTTTCAAACTATTATGTTCCTTGGGAGTCTCTTAATTCCCCGCTCTTACTGTCATGCTCTGATTTCTCTACTTTATCCTTTCCAAACATGTTGAAACTAATGCTCAATATTATGATTTCTGGAATTGAAATGGCTTAAAAAAAAAAAAAAAAAAAAAAAAAACTTTCTTCCAAGGTTTCTTAATTTCTACCAGGACTTTTAGGTAGACTTTTTATAGTTCCTTTTTTCTTTGCTGTGCATGAAGAATATAGTGTGGTAAATGAATTTTCCAGAGTCTTACAATCTGTTGATGCTAGACTGCAAGACAGAATTAATCACAGCCTATTTAAAACTCTTCTTCTAATACTCACTCAGCATTATGTTTTATTTTTTGCAGTATGCTTTCTCTCCTACAGACTCAGAAATACCAATTATATGAAACACTTTTAAAAATGGATTTATAAAGCTTGGTCAAGGTGTTTTAAGATTAAAAATGCTATTTTATATTAGTTTTAGGTACTTGAACAAGTACACTGTAGCTAAAGTAAATAAGGCACTCATTTATTATGTAACACTAATTATAGTCTTGGCATTTGTATTTGTTTTGAGTTTCTTCATGTCCTAATGAAAAAAAAAAAAAAAAAAAAAAATTCCCCTCTGTGGCAAGTTACTTAAAACTGTTTGTCTTTTTGAAAAATGTATCCTGTTTGGAAATTTATTTTTCATATTTTATAAAAGTTTTAGCTAACCCACTACCACTCCCATAAAAGCAAAAGCAAACTTGGATTTTAAGGAAGATTTCATTGTAGGAATTTATTGAGCTAATATCTTTAACACAACTTTAAAATTGAACATGATTTCTTTACCGCAAATGAGCAGGATTGGGACTTATAGTTTCAGCTATCTGTAAGTATTGTTTATCTGTCATTTAACTTAGTTTGTGTATGGTAGAAAAGGAGGAACCGCACAGAGTAGTGACAACTCACTGAGTAAGTCTGTGGCAGAAGTGGGATTAGAACTTAAAGAGTTGATTTCTAGGCTCGTTCAGAGTGCCAGAGCTCAGAGTGTCCTCAGGGGTTTCAGCCATTGCTTTTTCTCTTTCCTGTATTTGAAATGTGTTCTGGGAATCAGTGTCCTGTTAAATCCCTCTCTGATGCATGTCCCATTTATTAGTATTGATTTCAATACAATGGACAGTAAATCTATTTGACTGCACAAAGGAAATAAAATAGTCGAGTGTAGATTCAAAACTTAAGATCTCTAGTCATAGAATTTAATTTAATGACCTTATAATATGAAATTTTAATCTAAAACTTAAGCATCTAGAGAGAAAACAAATATATGGTCAACTTTGACTATTAGAATGCTTAAAATGGTATGAAAGTGATATTGTTATATGACAAATCAGTTCAGTATTGTCTACAGGAAAGCAGCCTAGCAGGAAGTGTATTGGTGGATATGGTAATTTAGTGATTAATTGGAAGCCACATGTTTCTGCTAACCAAGTTTACAAGACTGTAAATTTAAATGTAGAATTTTTGTAGGCAGTATGCATTGACAAATATGTTTAATGGTAATATATCTAGTACTGAGTCTTGGAACAGGTCAATAATAATGTGTATATTGATAGCAATGTAGGAGATGTTACTTGGTGTTATAGCTAAAATCCATGTTATCCCCTTAATCATAATTACATTAATATTGACAGGCTCTTCACAATACTCACATTATTATTGATAGATTTCTGTCAATAACATGTTTTTAAATAAAATATATTCATTCATGATTTGTACTATGCTCTATAGAAGCTCTAAGATAGATCCTGAAGATTTCCACTTTCCTCAGTGAGATAAAGTCATTTGTTTTGTTTTCTGAATGTGAAATAGATTAAAAAGTTCTTCTTTTGGGGAATGAAAAACATAAAATGAAAACATGGGCTGTTTAAGAGATAAGGTTATATGTTATTGCTTTTTGTAAATGAATTTTCAGGAGTTTCATTTTTTTCCCCCTGTAGGGGAAAAATGGTTGTGTGACATGTCTAGTGATAAAATGTCAGCAGGAGATCTTTTTAATAGTTTTTAGTGCTGGATCATTTTGTCTTAAACATATTTATGTGACAAGTTAATCACACTAACTCTAGTAGACACTATGCTTTTTATGTATTCGTGATTTTGCTTCAAGCATCTTTGTTCACAATGTAATAGGGTGCCTCTTCAACACTAATATTTGTATTCCCAAGCTTTAATTTTATTTGTCTTTTTGCATGACTAATAAATATGTCCCCATGAGTTAACTTTACAAACTTCAAGTTAGACTAGCTTGGAAAATTAGGGGCAGGGGTGACAGGAGTCTGTATTAAAAAGATAAAAAAGGAAAAAAAAACTATTTGTTTTGATATTCTGAAAAAAAAAAATGAACTAGTGTTTGAATTCAGAACAGTCACAACCCTTACAAAATAGTTAAGTGTTTTTTGTAACCATTCAAGTTTGAGCCAGCATTTATGAATCTAGATACTATTGTAAAGCCAATAATTTGGCAATTGTTAGAGCTTCCTAGGGTCTTATAAGCAGAGTGGAAACAGACTGACCAATGGTTGGACATTGCTGTTGTCAGTCACTGTATCACAACCTGGAAAAGTACTGTAGCCTAATCTGTTTTAATCCAAAAAAATAAGGATAATGTAATCTCCTTGTTGATTTCCATAGCTCTTAATGAAGTTAACTTACTCTGATTTACCAGCAAGTAAGTGGTTAGTTAGCATTTTGGTTAAACCCTGAACTGTAGGCATCTTACAATTGATCTTGGTAAATAATAGGTTTTGACTCACTCATTAGAGTCTATTAGCTTAATCTTTTAAACTTTATAATCTGTAACATCTCTTCAGGGTATTCATACCTACAAAATCAGTGCTGTTACCTTAACTTGGGTGCTTTTTACAACGTGGTCAGATCGACCCTTCACTCAGTCCCTAATGCTAGGCTCTTCTCTGGTTATAGAAGATAACGTTTCTTTGCTTCTAGATAATAGATGTTACCACATTGATGAGGGTTAAATAACAGCAGACATATAAAGCTCATGATGAAATTCATCCCATATATTCTGGCTAGAACATAGTCAGGAGCCTGCATGTTTCAGGGCTTTTTATGGAGAGTGTTCCCTTGTCCTAAATGACATTTTTCTCTTTTTTGTCTGGTGAATTTGATGACCCTAATGTTTTTGTATTTTGGGATACATTATTTTACTTCAGAGATCATAAGTAAAGCCTGATTATACTAACATCCTGTTTCTTCAAAAATATTGAAAATGAAAAAGGTAGCTAGTAGTTGTGTATATTTAGATCAAATCTCTGGTAACTAGGAGAATGTCTGGCATTAGGTGCTTAATAAATTTTGGTTCAGTTGATTAACCGTTCATCACAGTCAGAAATTGCTTAAATACTAACTGCTTGCAGAATAATTTTATGTAACTTGAAGACATTCATTTCACTTTTTCTGTGCTTCAGGCCCATTATAGACATCTTACCACTGCAATGGAAGAAAAGGTCTTATATAATGTCATTCATTGAATTTCTAGTTATTTTCATTTGTTTAGCTTCTCTAGCTCCTGGGCATTACTCCTCTACAGTCATTGTACTATTGTACAATATCTGTACCTGCCAGGAGGGAAAAAAAATGGGAGTTGGAGTGGGAGTGAAGGAAAGAAGGAACTGAATGTAGTGCATTAGTGATGAGCCTACATTTAGATGCTTATCCTGGACTGCCCGTACCATTCCCTGTGGACCAAAGCCTTCTGGAGTCTGGTACTATCAGAAGTGTTCCTGAGATGACTCTACTGCTAGATAATAGGCACAACCATACTGATAGGGCACAGTAGCCCATGGAGTAAGTCATACTGGGAGCAGCTCATCCCCATTGTCCAGAAATCCCACCTCTTCATCAGACAAGTTGTAAGTTTAGGCTGGACTGAGATCTTCTGGATAGTGTCACTGGCCCCTCCAGCCTGCTGCTCCTATTAATACACATAATGATGACAACAAATTCCTGATTTAACAGTCACAGTTGTATTTTAGTGGTAATATTCTTGAGGAAAAGTATTTTGATGTATGTTATGTAACGCATTAATATGAGTAGTAATGAAGATTTTAGTCTTTCAAATGAAATTTGCCCAAATCAATTTAGTCTTTTTTGCCTATTTCTATCTGAAGTAGCAACAATGTAGTAATAATTCTGCTTTACCATTTTTCAAACCACTTGGATAACATTATTATTAATATCAGCAACTTTGTAAGGTAGCTGTTGATTTTCAGCTTTTAGAAGAAAAAAATGAGTCCAGTGAATTTTTAAGATTATGTAACAAGTGGAACTGTTTTAATCTGCTTTTTCCTATACTGTGTTATAGTTACCCTTGTAGAAACATAGAGTATAGGAGACTTACACCACTTGACTAAACTATGTTGTATAGTGGACAATGTTTGTTTTGTATTTACTACTAGACTAAGTCACAAAAATGGCTAAAATTGGAAAATAAAAGCCTAACACAATAATAGAGAAACAAATTGTTCATCTCCAAAAGCAAAGGCTGAAAAGCAATTTAATAATAAGTCTTTTTGTCTATTGAAGAGTGTTATATAGGGACGAGAACAAACCCAGCTGTTCTTAATCAACACTGAGGCCAGGCCTGGGGAGAGAAAAATGTTAAACTATAACAGAAGGGATAAGAATTTTTTATAAGTATTGTTAAATAGTGGATCTGTTAGAGACTGTGTTAAGTCTCCTTTTCTGGCATTCATTAAAAATTCCTGCCTTTCCTAAGTGTTCTGAAGTGTGACTCCCCCAGACACGAGGGTTTTTGAAACACATGATACGTCTGAGAAACCACTCTATTCACAAGTTTCTCACTATCAGTGAGGAACCTGAGCAAGAGATAGAAAGTCTTCTCTGACCATCCAGGGTCATCATGATGTATCTCAGTAATAGACTGATTAGCTACCAAACTACTAGTTAGTAGCATGGATATTCAACCAACATTTTTTGAGCAGCAGCTACAAACCTCTCTTATGCTTAATTCTCTGAGACGTTCACCATCACAATCTGCAACTCTTAGGACACTAGTAATTATAAAGATACATAAATTGGCATCACTAGCCATGTAAGGTAAGCCAAATATTTCAACGGATATTCAAAACAAGAAGAACATCTAATCCAACACCAAAGGGATGGTTGCGAAGAGTGAGGGGATTAGTGCTGGATTTCTGTTGATGTCTAGTATGGTCAGAGCTTTCCAAAAGTAGTTTCCTTATGCTGGCGAGATAGCTCAGTGGACCAATCACCTGCGTAGGCAAGTGCAGAGCCAGCATTCAATCCCCAGTACGGTGTGCTGCACTGAACCTGCCCCTGGGTGTACTGAGCCAGCCACCCAGACCAGGTATGGTTGCACAGCCCTGTGATGCCAGCACTGGGGAGGCTGAAAACAGGAGAATCACTACAAGTCTGAGCTGCATAATGAAACCCTCTACAAGATACAATAAAACAAAAAAGTTTCCATAGTTACTGACCACTGAATGGGAAATATGTGGAGGATGCAAAGTTTTAGAAACTGTTACAATAGAAGAGTTACTTATATTTTCCCATATCCTGAGTATTTGTAGAATTTTGCTTGAGGAAAACTGATAGGTATGAATGTCACTTTTTAGGTGGCAGATGCTTTAAGAAATAAGTGTAAGAAAATGTACTTTATGCTAACTAGTCTCCATTCAAACTTGGGAAAAATAGATGTATTCTCATGACTAAAATGACAATACTTATGTTTTAGGACTTGAGTAGCACAGATAGTTGCTATCAGAGATTTACAAATGCTAATAATCAGTGGAAACTGGGATCATTGAAGGTTTCATGGAGAATATTAGATAGTGTAGAGCAGTGGGACTAACTAGGGAGAAAGATGGGTATTTTAGGTCCATGAGAAAAGACACAAAAGCTGGGACTAAAAGGTGGTCTGCAACTAAAGACTCCATTGGAGAATGGTGGGATATATTGTTGCAGAGATGGAGATAGGCTTACATACTTTTTCTGAGATCTCTGCGTTATCCCGAGTAATGAGGTAAGAAGTAACTTAAGTGTAAGTAAATGTTTTTATAGATTTTGGTTAGCATATGCTGTTTTTAAGACATACTGTTTTTTGAAAAAAATTCCACCTTCAGTTACATAATTGATGAATTTAGAAAAATTCATTAACTGCAAAAAAAAAAAATAACAGTGGTCATACTCATTTGTTTGCATAATTTGAAATTCTTGTCCTATTGAGATAGTTTTGAAATTTGATGTATCTGAGAGCTTCCAGTACCATATACCTATATTGTTGCCCTTGGTATTTTTTCTTATCTGTCTGCTAGCCCCTTTCTAGACCTTATTATGTGAAAGGACATGTCTTTATTTCTGCATCTCAAACACCTGTTGTGATCTCAGTGTACTGATAGCAGTACTTACAATGTTTGAATCTCATAAGCACTATTTAATAGAAGAAAGCGAAACCTGAATCCCTGAAAAATTTATAATCACTTGTGTGGATATAGAAGTTAGAACTAACCAAAAATCAGTTAGAGGTCTGGCCTCTAGCATTAAGCTCTCTGGGTGATGTGCAAAAATGGAATAGATTTTGCATTGAAATGTACTAGCTCCATGGTTCTTAATATCACCAGGGAATTTGTTAGAAACATAAATTCTTGGGTCCCACTGCAGATTTACTGAATCAAAAATTTGGGGAATGAAGCCCAACAGTCTGACAAGTTCCCTGTGTAATTCTGATGAGCTCTCAAGTTTGAAAACCACTAGACTAGAACAACAATGAGACTGCATGCAGCCTTGTGCTGGGGAAGACTACAGAATGGAAATACTGAATGTCCAAAGACAGGTGGATCTTTATCAGAGATAGGTATATTTTTATATCAGTAAAAACTATGAAATAAGATTATGTTGTTACAAAAAAAAATAGCTGAATATTCTATAAGTGGACAATTACTTGCTTGGGGTACAGCTTTCCTCATGTTAGCATTTAATTAGATCAAGTAGACTTAAATAGATTATTTCTACCAGAAGCATCTCAGACCGATAAAGCTCTCCACCCATATTTCTCTCATACCTACCCACTGTTTTCCCATTTAGATGCCTCTTACAAGTCCCCAGTCTCTAAAACTGCCTGTATGATCTTTTCTGTCAAATTTCTACCACTTCATCTATTTCTGGTTTCAGAGAACTACATAGCTATCAATTCAGTTTACTCATGCCAGCTTTGTGTTATGCCATGCTTGGTTTTATTTAATTCTCCTCACAGTTCTAGCTCTACCACTGCATAGCTTTCAAAGGTACTTTCTTCCTCTTCATCCCCCCGATACTTTTGTAATTTAGACCATCATTAGTTTCACACTAGATTATTTTAACAAGTTTTAACTGATTACAAGATCTCCAGACCCTCTCAGTCTGACACATTCTCATGGTGGCCAGAACATGCAGTCCACATGGAAATCTATTAGTCCTTTCTTTAAAATTACTCATATACTCCCCTTACCCTTCTTGATGAAATACATCCTCTTGTAAGGACTGTTTGGATCTGTCTTCTCTGTTTTGTTTTCCAACCATCTCTTGTGCTTGCACCTGTAACTGCTCTGCTGTTTCCTATACTTGGAGTACTGTTTTAATTTTTTGAGACTGACACTACTAATCCTTGCTAAAGGCTAGACACTGCCTCTCCGAGAAGATTCTTCAGACTTTCTGCATAGTACCCTAAATTTTCCTTTGTGTACCTTTTATTCCATGGTTCTGTAAATGCCTTTTTTATATAACATAACCTTGCTTTTCTTCCACCTTAATAGATTATAGGTCCCGTAAGGATTAAGTTGACACAGTATCATATCACTGGCTCTCAAACATAAACTAATAGATTTTAAATACACCACAAACTTTGTAAAATAAATATTCACCTGTAGTCTGGATATGGTAATTTGAAATAGTTTTAAAGATTCATGGGTAGAACTTCTATTTTCTACTTTCCTTTCATTATGTTTATTCATTCATCTAGTATTTGTAGAACGCCCTCAGTGCACTAGGAACTGGTAGTTTCTATGATTATGTTGTGATATTATGCAAGTAATCATTACAACAGAAGGAAATGGACAGTACAAAGTTAATGTACAGGGGCATACACTCCACAAAAGAGGAAAAATGGCATGCTTAAAGGAGCAACTAGGAGCAGCTAATCCAAATTTGATTTAAGAGGAAGTGATGCTTCTGATGGTAGTTTCTCAGTTAAAGAATAGGAATATATGTTCTATGCAAAGGGAACAAACAAGGCCAGGGAGACAGCTCAGTAGAATAAGCACTTGCCTGGCAAGGGCCTGAGTTTAATCCCCAGTTCCACAAAAAAAAAAAAAAAAAAGCACAAACAATAAAGTGAACTAGAGAGCATGGCACTGTATGACTTGGGACAAATGCTTTTGGAAGAAAAGCAGTCTTTAGGTAGGTTTGGGAAGGTTTCTGTTTCAGAAAGATTACAGTACAAGTACTTCACTGAAGGAAGGAGAAAGTGAATAGACCAGTTAGATGAAATCCAGCAGGGAAATGAGAGCATCCATAGTGTAGGAAAAGAGTTGTCACAGATAGAGGGTGACAAATGCATTAGAAGAATATTTTGGACAAAGAATCAATGGATTGGGCTGGAAATGGACAGAATTAGTATGAAGAAAGGGAACTGTGTCTTTCTAAAATCTTCTTTCTGTTCTGTAGCTCCTGGCAAGAGTAAGGTAAAGATTTCAGAAAAGAAAGTGCAGCAAAGGTCCCCACAGCCATAGCTATAGGCTGTCAAATCAAGAAGGAGCTGCAAGAAGAGAAAAAGGTAAGATCTCCTCAGAACACATTTAGCATTTGTAGGTGAAAAAATCCCTGTTATCTAATGTGATGGAAAGCAGTATCAAATCAGTATTACTCACTACAACTATTGCTTGTTGCTTATTTTTGTGGTGTGTACTTGAATTTGTTAATGATGAGGGCTTCTTGTCATTTTGTCATCTAGGATCTGTATCAGTTAAGAATAATTAGCAAGACACATTTAATATAAATTATAGGTGTGTATATGACATAAAGGATTTATAGGATAGGCTTACAGAGTCAAGTGTGGAAAAACACAAAAGGGCTGTCTATGTGCTGGCATCCTAAAGGATCCAGTCAAAAACTGAAGGCTTGTAGTCCACAGCAGAGCCCATGTGAATTCATATCTGGAAGCCTAAGTGTGCTGGAAGCCTGGAGACAGATGTCCAAAGGTAATAGTGAAGACTGGATCTCCTCCAAGAAGTGAAGCAAGGCTTTCTCCTTTCCCTTTTTTTTCCATCCAGGCTCAAATCCATTGCTTGGTGTCACTTACACCCCTTCCCTCTTCACTAAGTCATCCATGGAGGTATTATTGAAGCTTATGTTTTAAAGAACTGTGCTGTCAAGCATACTACAAAGTTAATAACATGCAACTTCATTTTAGCATGTATCATGATACCTTGATTTCCAAACTTAATTTGTTCTATGATTTTTAGAAAAGATGGCCATGCTTGTGTTTGTGTGGGAAAGAGACTGAGGTCATGTTTGTCACCTGATGCAGAGATTGTAAACAAAATTAAAATTATTTACCAAAGGCTTCTATTTGTGAACCACACTATTTGTAAACAAAAGTATTAGTGTACCAAGGTATCACTGTATTTTTCAGTCCTTTTACCATATCATAACATTCAACATCTGTTTTATCTAATTTTTCCCCAGTTATATAGAGCTATAATTGGCTAAAAATTATAGATATTGAGTGAACAATATGATCTTACATGTGTGTGTAAGATATTATAAAATAACTGCAGTAATCAAATTAATTTACACAACCATCTTTATCCACCATTAACTATTGTGTCAAATACAGAATTTTTCATGTTATAACTGAACCTTTCACTCAATGTCTCCCCATTTTTCCTAAACCTCAACAACCACTATTTTAGTCTTTTCTGATTTACATGTGTTTAGATTCTACTTATGTAAGCAAGATTGCACAAAGGATTCATTTTTGAAACTTAAGTATGCTTTTTAGTCACAGTTCTGACTTGCAAGTTTATTAGTAAAATTTAAAATTTCTAAATTCATCTATAGGCCTAGGGATATAGCTCAGCTGCATAAGTACCTGCCTGGCAATCACAAGGTCCTGAGTTTGATACCCCATTCAAAAAAATTAGTCTATATTTGCAGCTAAAAGAATGAGTGTTTTAATTGCATTGTCTTGCACATAATGTATTTTGAGTAGCCATTAATCAACTTATTTCATTACTTTTTTTCATGTAGTACTTGCTACCTTGATATGTTTATGAAATTATTATATATATCTTTATGTCATAGTTTTCTTTATTACGAAGTACTGCCTGATGTGTACATTTTTAATTCCTTACTCTCATTGTCATTGCTTGAATCTAAAATAGCCCCCAAAGGCTCATGCATGTGGAAGGTCATTGGATAATGGAGGCATTATAGCTGGCTTCCTGGTAGGAGGTGCAGGTCTGGGTAGCAGAGGCAGAGCACTGTTGACCTGACTTGGAAGGGCATGTCTCCTTGTAGCTCCTTCCTTGCTTTCTCTGCTTCCTGGAGGCCATAAGGTGAGCAGTTTTCCTCTGGCCACTCCTTTCCACCATGCTGCCTCCCATGCAAGCACTGAGACTTACTAAAGTGAAGAAAAATAAATCTCTCCTGCTCTTAAGTTGCAGGGGTTGGGTTTGTTGTCCCTGTGATGAAGGAAATGACTAAGCCAGTGGTACTCTCTACATTGTTATCTATTGTGCTAAGATTCAGTAATAGTTTCTGCATTAGTCTGATAGAATAATAAACATACATTTTTTTTCTGTTTCTGACTCCCTTTAGAAGTATAAAACATAGATTAAGTGACTGGTTGAAAAATATACCTTTGGAGTAAATGTAAGCACTAGAAATTAAACTGAGATCTTAAGTACCCATTGCCATGTTGTATGTAGTTCATTGTATTTATTACAATCATATGTTTCTCTAGTAATGTTATGATTAAACTCATCCGTAATAATAAGTTCAGGATTTTAATGTATTGTGCTAAAATATCTGACCCAACAGCTGGAGTTACAGTTACAGCTCACTGGTAGAGTTCTGTGTAGCACACACAAGGGTCTGTGTTTAAGTCCCAAAAATCAAAAATGAGATGTCTGACCAAAGAGTTTTAATGGAAGAATGTTTGTGGAAATAGAGTGAATTTTTTTCCTTTATTATTTTTTGCTGTTATTCCTTTGATGGGGATAGGTAAAAAAAAAAAAAAAAAAAAAAAATAGAAAAGGGGAAAGGGAAGAAAAGTAAAAAGAAAGAAGTTCCAAGTAGAAGTGAGTATTTACTATACTGCTTTTACAATTACCAAAGTCCTGTCTTCTGTGGATTCTGTGTGATTTGTGAATTCTCGTGTTCCTCATGTAAGTGGGGGAGATAGTATAAGAATACAACTATTCGATATTCTCTTGTATTTTTTCCTAGATACCTTCAGAGAAGACATGGCTCCCAAAGAAGAAGATACAAAGAGTACAAATAGAGTGCTAAGAATAAGTCAGTTGGATGCACTGGAACTAAACAAGGCGCTGGAGCAGCTAGTTTGGTCACAGTTTTCTCAGTGCTTCCATGGATTTAAACCAGGGCTGTTAGCTCACTTTGAGCCAGAAGTGAAAGCATTCTTGTGGCTTTTCTTGTGGCGATTCACCATCTACTCCAAAAATGCCACTGTGGGACAATCAGTTTTGAATATTCAGTACAAAAATGATCTTTCCCCAAATACAAGTTACTTTCCACCAAGCAAAAATCAGAAACTCTGGTATGCTGCATGTACCATTGGTGGAAAGTGGCTAGAAGAGCGATGTTATGATTTGTTTCGAAATCATCATTTAGCATCATTTGGGAAAGTCAAGCAGTGTGTGAATCTTGTGTTTGGACTTTTGAAGTTAGGTGAGTTAGTTAATTTTTTGATTTTCCTTCAAAGGGGAAAGTTTGCCACTTTAACAGAACGTTTCCTAGGCATTAATTCTGTATTTTGTAAGCCCCAAAACATGCGTGAAGTTGGCTTTGAGTATATGAACAGGGAGCTCCTCTGGCATGGTTTTGCTGAGTTTCTGATTTTTCTCTTGCCACTTATCAACATCCAGAAGTTGAAAGCCAAATTATCTTCCTGGTGTATCCCCCTTACTGGTGCCCCATGTAGTGACAGTACGTCAGTGAGCTGTGGCAAAGAGTGTTCTCTGTGTGGAGAGTGGCCCACCATGCCGCACACCATAGGCTGCGAACATATCTTCTGCTATTACTGTGTGAAGAGCAGTTTCTTATTTGACATGTACTTCACTTGTCCTAAATGTGGCACAGAAGTGCACAGTGTGCAGCCACTCAAGTCAGGAATTGAGATGTTAGAAGTGAATACCTCTTAGAAACAAACTATCTCCTCTGCAAAAAAAAATGTGTTTTCACCCCTCAATATTAATCATCTATTTAGATGACTTTCATAAGGCTTGTGCTTCTCAGCCATGATCTTCAGTCCTTTTCTAGGCACATCTGAATTCTGATCACTGGTAAAGAAGATTCTGGGCATATTATGCTAATGTTCATTATTTTAAAATTTACTGAATTTGATTTTCAATGTCAAGGATGATGCAGAGGTTTTTGGTCAGGTGATTATTAAGAATGTTCCTTCATTTTGCTACTTTATAAAGTTTGAACTTTTAAAATAAAGTGTTTGGGGCCATGCTTTATTTTCAGAGATGGCATGGAATAATATTATGATCTAACAGTGTTTTCTAAGCCTTAAGATTTGGTGCCTCTTATAATTTTAAATTGTGTTTTGAAGCCAGTTTTCAGGCAGTTCAATTCCTCACTGTCCCTCTCCCTCCCAGTTGACTTCCTATTTCAGAAAGTAAAAATTGCTGAGACAGCTTAGAAGTGAGAACTGAGGGCCAAGAGGAGAGCACTATGTAGTGTGTCTCTTCCTCTACTCTTTTGATTCAGAGCTTATGTTCTCAGACAGTATATTAGTCGTTTTATGAAATGAGTCATCTTTCATATATGTATATATCACATCACTCCTTTTCTCCACATATTTCACAACAAGTCCCTCTTTGGAGATGAATCTGGGTAGCATGCCTTAGTATGTATAACATCTAATACTGTCTTCTATTTTTTGGTTCTAGATAATGTCCCTTTTTGTTACTGTTTTGCTTATAAGATAGTTAATATACCAAACGCTGATGGCAGGTAATCGATGGATTTGTAACTGATTTAATACCCCAGTGCTCATTGCACGTCCTCTGCCTCACTGCAGATATTTGTACTTTCTGGTCAAATGACTGTGAAAGTCTGAGAGGCTCTGTTCAGTCCCTGCTTCCCTAGACACTGCCAGAACACTCAGGGCTCAAGGTTTAGGAATACTGGGTCAGATTGATCGCAGTAATCATAATGGGTTTCTACTTTAGCTTCAAGAACCTATCAGTTACGAATGTCTTACCTTTGAAAAATAAGAACTTAAAACACTTTTTTTCCTCTATCCCTTGTAATTTATTCTCCATACATATTCCCTGTTGTATATCTAGTGGACTTCAGTGAACATATCTGACTTAACTAAAGTATCAATCAGAGCTAGTATGAGGTATGTCTAACAAAGCTGGCTCATAACTCCCCAGCTTTCAATGATAAACCTTATCTTCCTTAAGATATGAAGGAATATCTTAACGCATTCCATGTGTTCACCTGTAAAATGGACATTTAGTAATGTTTACCTCTTAAATTTATAAAAGCAATTAAATACATCATTCTGTAAATATTTTGTTGAGCCTCTACATTCTGTGTTGCACTTGTGAATAAAGCAAAATTTTGGTCTCATGGAGTTTACATTCATGGAAAGGTAGTAGACAATGAACATATGTCTAAGATAATTTCGGATTGTAGAAGTACTTTGAAGAAAATAAAAGAACCTACGGAAACAGCCACAAGGGATGCCTTATTGAATTGAATGTTCATGAAAAGCCTCTGATGAAGGGAAATTTCCAGTCTTGAAGGAAATGGGGAGAAAGCCAGAGAGAAAAATACCAAGATAAGGGAATTGCAGGTGCCCAACATTTGAGAAGAGAATCCTATTACCTGTTCAGAGAATGGAGGAAATCACCATGAATAAGAGAAAGGTGAAAATGAGTGAGTGAGGCAAGGGACTGGTGAAGTGGAGATAAAGGTTTATCCCAGATATAAGGAACCATGAGTCATTAAGCAAAGGAGTAAGTTTTTAAAGGATCATTGGATGATTTGTGGGAAGGTGTGATTAGATGCAAAAAGAAAAAAAGTCAGATTATAGAAATACAATAGTATGAGTCAGACTCACTTCTATTAGATTTTATCAACAATATCAGGCCTCAGAAATCTCAGCAGATTTCATGACTCATGGAACAGTACCTGGAGTACCCATTTAAAAGCTGCTTTTTTTGACTAGGATTCCAGTGAACATTCACCAACAGATTAAAAATAACAGATAAAAAAAGGAAACTTTTCAAAAGCATGTTTACAATTACAATCAGTACTAGGCAGCTTGGTATTGAAGAAAAATATTTCTGAAAAAGACAATACTGTTATAACACTAGGGCACTAACTTTGAACAGTAATTGTGGCTTAAAAATGACCATGGATCATCAATAAAACTGCTTTGTGTTCCCTGTAATTTGTGCAACAAGGCAGGGGAATTAGTACTACTATATTTGAAAATATTTTCAAACTGTTCTGGCACTTAAAGGCAAAACTTGATTTATTTGGAACATATACTTGACCAAAGTCTGTTATTCCTACAGGAACGCAATGCATGTTACTGTATTAAGATATATTCAGTGATACAAAAATTCCAAACATTCTTTTAAGGCAAACCAGTTGACCAGGTTATTTATAAAACATTTGATCTTTGATTCTCTTAATCTAATCCTAGTTTGTAATGTATGCTTGAATAATCCTAGTTTGTAGTATTTATTTACATTAATAAACATTTTTGCCTTTGTCTTTTTTTCTTCAAAATGTATGTAAATCATAAAGTGACAAAATTTGCCTTCACATTTCCAAATGATCTCTTATTTCCTATTTTCACACAAACATATAAAGGTAAGGTTTTAATTTTTTGAATGAAAAACAAACATCATTTTGTACAGTTCTTCACTGAATTCTGAATGGAGTTATTCTAGCAAGTGTAACAAGTCAAACAAGGTTAAAGCATGTCATTCCTGAGGCCAAAAAATACAAAAATGTGGCATTCCTTAAGTAGTTTACTTTCATTGCATTAACAGAATAGTTCATTCCTTTTCCAAACACTAGAGCAAATAAAAATCTATTTGAAGGGGCTGGGGAGATGGTTCAGTGGAATAAGCACTTCCCTGGCAAGCACAAGGGCCTGAGTTCAATCCCCAGTTTTGCCAAAAAAAGAAAAATTATTTGATTAGATGGAACTGATTTTCAAACTCAAGCTGATTTGGACATGCTTTTATCCACTAAAGCTGAAGAATCAATCCAATGAAAAGTTCAATACAGTATTCGTCATAGTTATTTTAAAATATGAAATAGAATTTAAATAGTATAAGTATGTAATTGAAATGTAATTATCATAGAAAAGTATTTTATACAAAAGTTGAGTAATTGTAAAGTGCTTATAAATTAAACTAGGATACTCAAGTAAATACAGTCGCAAAAATGAAGTAAAAACATCTCACTAACAATACTCAAATTTTATTTTGATTTTCTTTTATAAATTTTATTGAGAGACATATCAATGAGACAGCTTCAAAGCTGACATTTTTAATAGTTAATAAATTTTACGTTATTATTTTAGTGGTTATCCATAATACAAGAAGCAAACAGGATATCCTGTCCAAACACTAATACTACAAATATTTCTTCTCATAGAATTAAGCAAAGGTAGCTGCATAACTATCCTAACTATTCTGTATATACAAATACAGAATGGTCCTTCCTTTGTATCTCCTTTTTTTGTTTAGTCCTGTCAAAGATGGGTATTCTATTGTCATTCATGTATTATAGGTTCTTGAATTCAACAAAACACTCCCAACACAGTCCAGCAGTCCACAATAATAGTGGGTTATCCACATAATTTGTTGAGAAGAGCCATTTACAGCTCAGCATATTAATAGACTTTACTTTATATGCCTTATTTTTATACTTTTCTGCTGGTTGCTTAAGACCAAGATAAAGCAAGACCTACGTAATAAGATATGTAACTATCTGATAAGGTCAGTCAAGTCCCTCAGGATTTATCCTGTAACCCTGTACTGCACTTTGTAGATCCTTTTGTCCCTTTGTCAGTGTCAGCCATGTAGATGAGTCATGGCCATTGCTTGACCAATTTGCTCTCTGGGAAAGCCTAAGTTTCTCTCCAAGTTACTCTCCTTAGACACACAATACATCATCGATCACATTCCTCTGTAGCTCCATAATCTTGATCAGAAAATTTGGGGCAAAACTTAGTTCCATGATGTTACAGTACAGGTTTTGCTATAGGGTCAAAATGTTGGCTGACCGTGCAGCCCTGCCTTTTCTCCAATTTTTGATTTGCAAACTTAGGTTGTTAACCCACCAGAAGAGAAGCTGATTATTACTCTGCAACATATGCAGTTCAGTTTACCCTCACTATCTGTCTAAATATCAAACATCTTATGCATAACATGGAACAGGTGTTTTCCATCAAATATTGAGGTATTGCACTTTAAACCCTTACAGAATATGAGGAATTAAAAAAAAAAAAAAAAAAGGAATAGACACATATTCTTAAACAGAAATTTAGAAACCTAACCATATTCTGCATTGTAGCAGGACCAGACTGTGACTTTTTTTTCTTGTATCTTTTTTTTTCATTTATTACCCATTCAAAAAAACAAAGAAAGACATTTACTTGTGAGATAGTATGATAATAATTGGTATGTCATGAAAAGAAGTACGTATTTAGAAGACCAGAATGACAGGGATTCCAAGCCTGACCCTTCTATTACACATTGCTATCTTCAGTGAAGTTGCTTAGTTCACGGATATTAGCATATATAGGTAGTCAGGTTGAGTATCCTAGCAATTAACTGCTACTTTCAAAAAACTGCTGATGATTATCGAGATCATTGCCTTGCCCATCTTGTGAGTACAAATGTATGGCTTTTTCACTGTCCTGTTTCCAAGCTTTTCTCCTTACCCTCTCATTGTCCAATCCTCAACTTCTTGCTTTCCTTTTAATTTTGTTATACCTCTCTATTTGTATTCTTTTGATTTCTTAAACTACACGACTATACAATACTTACACATGTGGGTCTGGTTTGTTTCTCTTATATCTTACAGTGGCATTGACTTTAATACTTAAAGTTTATCATTCTTTATAGCTGAGTAATATTCAATTATATAAAAATATCACATCTTTTCAACTGGTCCTCATGGGCATCTTGGTTATTACCAAAATTTGGCTATCACAAATTGTGCTGTTATAAACATAGGTACACATATATCACTATGGTAGGACGATTTCAGTTCCTCTGGGAAAATTCTTAGTAGGGGGATACTTGGCTTGAATGAGATTTCCAGTCCTAGTTTCTTAAGGAATCACTACACTGATTTACACAATGGTTGTACAAGTCTGCATTCCCACCAGCAGTGGAGAAGGGTTCCTTTTTCCCACAGCCTCTTCAACATTTGTTAGTTGATTTCTTTAAGATAGCCATTCTTTGTGGGGTGACATGGTATCTCAGGGTTATTTTAATTTGCATTTCATGGATGGCTAGTGATGTGGAATATTTTTCATATATTTATTCACTTCTTTAATTTCATCCTCTGAGAAGTGTGCATTCATCTTGGGTGACCATTTCTGGATTGAGTCTTTAAATTTGAGGTCCCTAGTGTATTTTAGTTCTTTATAAATTCTACAGAGCAAACCTCTGTCTGAGTGCTTATTAAGAATTTTTCAAAATTTGCGGTCTTTTCACTTTGTTAATAATTTCTTTTGACATGCAAAATCTCAATAACAGGTGGTCCCAGTTGTTAATTCTTTCAAATGTTTCCTGTGCGATTTCATGTTTATTCATGAACTCTTTGCCTATCCCTATATCTTCAAGAGTTCTTCCTACTTTCTCTTCCATGAGGTTTAGTGTTTCTGTTTTAATGTTTAATTCTTTTTGACATTAGCTTAGTTCATGGTGCTAGACCTGGGTCAAGTTTTAGTTTTTGGCATGAAGAGATCCAGTTTTTCCAGAACCATTTGTTAAAGAGGCTTGCTTTCTTCCAGTAAGCGCATTTGCCCCTTTGTCGAAGATCAGATGGCTGAGAGTGATTGTAGATGCCTCTGCGACTTCTAATCTATTCCATTGATCCTCAGGTTTATTTCATTGATAATACCATGTTGATTTTACCACAGTAGCTTTGTAATATAATTTCAAGTCAGGAAGTATAATGCCTCCTGCCTTGTCCTTATTGCCCAGGATTGCCTTTGCTATTCTGAGTCTTTTCTGGTTCCAAACAAATTTTAGGAATGATTTCTCTCGGTCTGGGAGGTATGTAGGTGGCAGTATGACAGGGATTCCATTAAAACTGTATTAACAATTTTGGGAGTAAGGCCATCTTCACGATGTTGGTTCTTCCTGTCCAGGAGCATGGACTATCTTTCCATTTTCTAAAATCCTCTATAATCTCTTTTCTTAGGGTGTTGGAATTTTCCATGAAAAGATCTTTGACTTCCTTGGTTAAGTGAATTCCATGGTATTTCATTATCTGTAGTGCTGTTGTAAAAGGTATTGTTTCTGTGTAGAGGAATGCTATTGACTTTTCAGTATTGACTTTGTATCCTGCTATGCTACTGAATTTGTGTATCAATTCTAGTAGCTTCTTGGTGGCGTTTTTGGGGTCTTCCAAGTAAAGTATCACCTCACCTGCTAATAATGATAATGTAACTTCTTCTAAACCTATTCTTACTCCTTTTATTTTTCCCTCTTGTCTAATTCCTGTAGCTAATGTTTCCAAAACTATATTGAATAATAGGTGTGATAGAGGACATCCTTGTCTTGTACCAGATCTGAGAGTAAAAAATTTCAGTTTTTCCCCATTTAGAGATATATTAGCTATTGGGCTGTCATAGATGGCTTTTATCAAATTGAAATAGAATCCTTCTATTCCAATTTTCAGTAGGACTTTGAACATGAAGCAGTGTTGGACTTTGTCAAAAGTTTTTTTTTGCATCAGTTGAGATGATCATGTGGTTTTTAGTTTTCACTCTATTGATATATAGTATTACATTTATAGATTTCGAATACTGAACCAACCTTGCATCCCTGGGATGAATCCTACCTAGTCAGGGTGTATGGATCTTCTTGATGATTTGCTGTATTCTATTTGATAGGATTTTATTGAGAATTTTTACATCTATGTTCATGAGGAAAATTGGCTTGTAGTTCTCTTCTTTCATGTGTCTTTCCCTGGTTTTGGAATCACTATAATACTTGCCTCCAAGAATAATTTTGGGAGAGTTGCTTCCTTTTCAATTTCACTGAAGAGTTTGCGGAGTGTAGGGATTATGCATTCTATAAATTTCTTGTAGAATTACGCTGTCAATTCTTCAGGATATGGACTTTTTTTGTCCGCAGCCTTTTAATTACATTTTGTATTTTGTTGGCTGTTATTGGGTTATTGAGAGTTGTTATGTCTTCTTGATTCAGTTTTTGGTAATTTGTACCTTTCTAGGAATCTGTCCACTTCTTCTGTGTCTTCAATTCTGTGAGAGTAAAGATTCTCAAAGTAGTTATTGATAATCTGAATTTCCACTGGGTCTGTGGTGATTGTACCCTTTTCATTCCTTATTGCTTGTATTTGAATTTTTTCTTTCCTCTTTTTGATGAGGCTATCTAGGGACTTATCAATTTTATTTAGTCTTTCAAAGAACCAGATTTTGATTCATTAATTCTTTTAACTGTTTTGTGCATCTCAATTGAATTAATTTCTTCTTTAATCTTTATGATTTATTCCCATCTTTGGGCTCTGGGTTTAGTTTGCTTTTCCTTTTGTAGATGTTGGAAGTGCAACTTTAGGATGTTTATTTATTCCCATTCTGTATTCCTATTGTATGAATTCACAGCTATGAATTTCCCTCAGAGAACTGCTTTCATCTCATCCCATAAATTGTGGTAAGTTGTGGTTGAATTTTCATTGAATTGTACATATTGTTGAATTTCTTGTTTGATTTCCTCTGTGGCCCATTGATTGCTGAGTAGTATGTTGTTTAATTTCCATGTATTTAGCGAGTTTTTTCTGGTTTCTTTTGTCATTTAGTTCTAGTTTATTGCACTGTGAATATGTATGGGAAAATTTCAGTTGTCTTGCATACACTAAAGCATGACCTTTGGACTATTACGTGGCCTATTTTAGAAAATAACCCATGTACAGCTAAAAAAAAACTATGTATTCAGCTGTCGTTGGCTGTAACTCCCTGTATATGTCCACTAAGTCCATTTGTTCCAAGCTCTGGTTCAGTTCTGCTACTTCTTTGCTTATTTTTTGTCTACTTGGCCTGTCTTTTTGAGATAAGGGGGTTTTAAGGTCTCCTGTTAAGATTGTGGTCTTAGATATTAGATTTGCCATGTCCATTAAGATTTTTCTTAGATAGTTGGGTGCTCCTGTGTTTGGTGCATAGATATTTATGAGTGTTACCTCTTCCTCTTGAATTTTTCCTCTAACTAATATATAGTGGCCTTCTTTGTGTTGTTTGATCATTCTTGGTTTGAAGTTGAGACTGTCTGAGAACAGGATTGCTACCCTTGCTTTTTTTCTGAGGTGCTAGGGCATGTAGTATTGTTTTCCATCCTTTGAAATTAAGCCTATGAATATATTTTTCTGTTAAGTGTGTTTCTTATATACAACATATTGTTGGATTTTGTTTCATAATCCACTGTGCCAGTCTATTTCTCTTAATTGGTGAATTGAGTTCATTTATGTTGATGGTTATAATTGAGATGTGTTGACTTTTGATTGAAATGTTGTTTACCTTCTGTTGTTTACTCTTTTCTGTCCTGTCCTTTTGCCCTATTAAGTAGATTCCTTCTGTTCTCATTCATGGAGTTCTGATCATTTTGGTCCCTCTCTCTAAGAACATCTTTCTGCAGTCTGTGTAGGGTTAGCTTTGTCATCATGAAATTCTTTAGTTGTTCTTTGTCATGGAAATATTTCACTTCTCTATCAAACTTGAAAGAGAGTTTTGCAAGGTACAGTAGTCTGGGCTGGAATTTGTTTTCATAGAGGACTTGAAATACTCTGCTCCATGCTCTTCTTGCCTTTATGTTTTATGCAGTGAATTGAGCCACAGTTCTGATGGGTTTTCCTTTGAATGTGATCTGCTTCTTCTCTCTAGCTTCTTTCAGTATATTATTCTTGTGCTGGATTTCTGGGATCTTGACTATTATATATCTTGGAGTGTTTTTATTTGCATTGAAGTTATTCGACATTCCGTTTGCTTCAGTTACTGAATGTCAGAACACAAGGGTGCACAGGAGCTCTCCCACACACTAGTCATGTCTGTGCTTCTGGTGGATCGGGGGTTCTGAGAGTTCTCACTTGGTGGGCTTGGGGGTGGAAGCTCCAGATGGTTGCAGTGGTTCTGAGGCGCAGTAGAGAGTTTCACTCACGTGGGAGCCTGAGTTTTGGTCTAGAGGGGTTCCGTGGGCACAGGGAAGCCGGAAGCTCCTTGATTTTCTTTTGTCATGTTTTGTTTCCCAGATTTTCTGCAAGGACTATTTTGTTTCCCAGATCTACAACTTTAAATAAATTATTACTTTAAAATTTGATGCTTATTTTTTAATTTAATAAAGTAAAACATGTCAGTTAATATTGAATTTGCTAGAATAAAAAGCTCTATATTTTTAGAGTTCCAATTTGTGCAAGAAAATAAAATATGACTTCAAGCAAACCATAATTTTGAAAAGTCTGAATTGTGTATCTTAAATTATATATTAAAGATCAGACACCATACAGAAAACAATACACTCCTGTTTGGTGTTCTGACTTGTTTTTATGTATTTAGTACAGAGTCTCACTATACAGATCAGACTCGTAGTGATCCTCCTGTTTTTACCCTCCAAAGTGCTGGGATTATAGGTAGGCATTACTGTGCCCAGTGTCACTCTCCATCTCAATGTGCCCCAGGGGCTGGGCTGGCATGGCCCACAGGGGCACAGTGTGGATGGGATCTTCCTGTCAGCCTCCCCAGTGTGGGGAATTATAGGCATGCACTACCATACCCACATCTGCACGGTACTGGGTATAAAACCCAGGTTCTTGCGCTTGCCAAGCAAGCCTTTACACTGCTGAGCTCCTCCGAAGCCCTTTGTTGTTTTGAAATAGGCTCTTGCCATTTAGTTCAGGCTAGTTTTGTACACTTTTATGTACCCTAAACTAGCCAAGAATATGGGATCTTCCCAGTTGCCAGGATTACAGTCATACTATGCCAGCCTAAATGTACACTTTAAATTCACTTAAAAATTATGTAGATCAAAAGAGGGGAAAGTTCCTACTCCTTTTTCCAGAAATGCTGACATGGTATTTATAAATATGAATTTCTTTTTTAAAACGTTTACTTTAAAAATATCTAGAACTAATATACCAGACAAAAGCATCTGACATTGCAATTATTATCTAAGCATGTAAAATGACTGCACTTCTCCAGCTAAGGTGTCAATGCAGAAGTATTTGCATTTCAGAGATCTTGTCATGGTACTATTTGCCAGAAACACAAGTACAAAGTTCACCTGAGACTAGTCAGAATTCTGAGTTAATGAATATTATGTTTAGCTGTAAAATGGCCCCAGAAGTCTCATGCGTTCAGAAACAGGGCTCTTAGAGGTGGTTTAATCATGGATACTTTATATAGTAGATTGTTTTCTTGTTGAGTTCATGGCTACTTGTTGTAATAGACACTGGAGCCTCAAAAAAGAGGTTCCTGCGGGTGTGGCCTAGAAGAGTGTATTCTTGTTCTGGGCTCCTTCCTCTCTCTGTGCTTCTTGGCTGCTGCAGATTAAACAGCTTTCTTCTTAATGGGTACCCTTCCAAGGTGCCATTCTGTCTTGAATCCTGCTGACCATGTACTGGATCCTCTGGCACCATGAGCCAAAATAAACTTCAGTAACAGTAAAGTCACCAATAAAATGGGGCCAGAGGCTTTCTTGTTTTTAGGTACTCAGGACCATTCTCTGAAGTGCATAGCTCACTAAGCACTCAGAAAAATACCTTTTCTCCTGACCACAATTCTTTCAACCCATACCAATTTTTAAAGGAGCCTTTACAGTAAATTTTATACAATATATGTGAGAATTATTTTCCAGTATGAAATTATGATTGTATTTTTAAAAAGATTTAGATAAAATCTCCAGATGAAATATAAAAGGCAAATAAGTATTTTGAATGTAAAGGTCCCATTCAATATTGCATGTGTTCATTTTTAGTGTTCTTTCTCAAATCTCATAGTTCTCAGTTTCACGGGTAAGGCTGTCAGCCTGGTGAGGACAAAGATTATTTTTCATTTTTGTAACACTATTACCAAAACCTGACTATATATAGATGTTTGATAAATATGTGAAGAAGGCAAGCAAGAAAATGTTGGGTCTGATCAGCAAACCCATGGCACATGCTGAGCAGAGCAGCTTGGTGGTGCGTATTGTAGTGGGGTATTTTCCATATGTTTGCTATAATGGTGCAGAGAGGCGAGCACCCCAGTTTGTCTTTGTAGTGTGTCTTAGGAGGCCATTTTTAATTTAAAATGTTCTGTGACATTCTTGCTTTGAGAAAAACACAGTTGGAATTCAGGAGCACAATAAGAGAATTAATAACTTTTCTTTGAAAATACATGCAATTTTGGAGCTGTCAATTTCAGCTATGTCTCTTTAAATACTTTTCCTTCTAGAATCCAACTGGGTTGGTGATTTTTTTTAATTCCATTATAAAAGTAATAGGCCTGTTTTGGTGTTTTGTAAGCAGATAATATTCTGCCGGTGACTGTCTTTGCAGTAATGCATTGCTCTGAATTCTGAATTCTATTATTTTACATCTACAGCAGCTTAAAGTGTATTTTTTTATAAACAGCAAACTTCACCTCATAAAAATTCATTACATAAGGGCATAAACAAGTGCTTTTCCTTCTAGTCATTGGCAGTAAGTGATTCATCAGTTTTCCACAGAAAACCAATTTCATTGCAGATGTTCTGTAATTTCCAATCTCCCTGAATTGTAGAACCATATCACATAATCCCAAAGCAAGGAATGTAAGGACTTTTTCAAAGGTCTGTACTTAGTTCCTTTAATAGGATTGAACATCATTTGCTGTCTCATCAGTTTTATTTTTAAAGAAATTAAGAAATCAGTCTCCTACTCTTCCCTGCATGTGTTGATTCCACACATGAATAAATAACTGGTAGAAAAATTCAAAACCAACATATTCTGAAATGAGGTCTGAAAACAATAATAATCACCCTTTTTCCTGGAGTCCCAGTAGAAATATTAAGTGAAAGTAGATTTTCCAAAACTATATTCTTTATCGTCAAAAATATTTACTTTCACTTTATTTAAATCCTGGGTAAAAAAGAAGGCTAGAATGAAAGAAAGATCTCAGGGAATGACCATCTTTCAGTTAATGAACTCCTGAGAGGCTCCCCTGGATAAATTGCTTCCACCATTGCCTCAGCTTCTGTCACTGTTTCAGCATTATGAAATGGAGAATGGATATTCAAGTCCAGTATGGGATGATTAGAAGAGGAGTGCAGCCTGCAGACTCAGTGATGGTCTAAGGCCGTATTTGAGGAATTAAATTTCTCAGGAATACTAATGAGGAAAATATGAAGGATCCAAAAGTCTTAGGAAATTAAATTCTAGTCTTTCAAAATAAAACACCTCAATCTTTGGATGCAGAAAGTAAACCAAATGTACAGTTATCAAATATATTAATAATATAAAGTCATGGAATTACAAGGACAAAGAAAAATATCTTCAAGATAATCAATTAGATTTCGAGGATGGTTCTCTTTTATACCCCTGCCTTCTAGTTTGACTCTTGTAGCTGCCCATGTCCTTTAATAGATAACGGCCACTGACTTACCTCAGCAGAACCATTCTTACAGTTTTCTAGGGATGTTTTAAGAGGTGTATGTATCTGCACATGAGTTTGCCGTGGTGCCTCTGTGAGGACTCATCAGCGCAACGTAGAACAAAGGCGTAGTGTATCCATATGATGAGCACGGAAGGCAATGACGCCTCTAGTGGGTTTCCTGCTGGAATCAAGAAAAACTTAAAGGCCACCAAAGAAGGGCCAAAAATGGCTTTTATACCTCTATCTATAAACTAGGAAGACACCAATCATAATCTATTTTCCTCATTCTTCATACTTGCCTATTTATTCCATATTTCCCCAGTATACTTATTGCCCTCTAAGTTTATTTGAAACTCATATCTCTTTTCTGTAAACTGAAAATTAAGGATATATGAATGATTAAGCTTGGTCTCCCTGTTCAATTCAGGCAAATAATTATTGACCATTTTCCTCACTAGTTAGACATTAAGAATCCAAATATAAGAGATCAGGTTCTAATTTCACCAAAGGAGAAATGTTAAGGATAAATAGACAAAGCTCTTGAAGGGCATCCAGAAACAACTTGACTCAGTGAAGCACATTTAGAATTGCGCTGCTCCCTATAGGCAGTGCAATTCAAATTTGTCCCCAAAATATGTACGACAGTTTCAGATGAAGAGATTTCTAAAGGACAATAAAGTGAAAATATATATATTTAAGAATCAACACATGAACCTCTATTGTCGAAGATCAAGGCCCTGGAGTGTGCCAGCAACTCCACTGGGTGAATACAGATGGTGCGTTGACATTTTCTCCAGGACATTTTCTGTCTTTAAGGAGCTCAGAAATTCCCTAAAAACTAATTATCATTATGGAAAACATGGTCCCAGTATGAAACGATTTTATGTAAAGGTGGTGTAAGCTGGGTGTGTAACATAAAGAACATCATCTAGAGAAGGAAACAGAATCCTCTCATCACAAGTATAAATTTGCTTTTCCAGGGCAAGTAGGAAGACCAAGGATGACTCACTCAGAGGACAAGGGGCAGGGACTTGGGAGATAGAGCTGTTGAAATGGGACAGACAGATTTTAGCCGAAATAAACTCAAAATTGTTACCTCTCCCCTGGAGCAAGTGTTCACCTTGAAGTTTTTATTCTGTGAGATAAATGTTATAAGCTACACTCCATAAAAGAGGCAACTCAGTGGATTACATATGGATACCCAGAAAGTGGACAAACAAGATATTTCTCTCAATATCCACCCTCTTTCTGTGATACCAAACCACCATTCAATTTTATATAAGTTTCTCTCAGAAGTGCATTTTTTCAACTGGCTATACTAATCTCAAAAAATTATATGAATCTCAAAAAAACAGTTATATATGAACAAAGAGTAAAACCATTACTCAGGTGCTACTATCTTCTGGAATATTAGAACAGAAAAGATTGAAATGTCCTCAGTAACTGCACTTGACAAATAGGATTATACAATAATAAGATAATATAATAAACATGATGTATTCTTGAGATATTTGGAAACTTGAGGGGGGAAGCCTCAGTCTAGAATTTATTTTGCCCAAAGAAACAGAAGTTATCATACAGAAAGAGAAAAAGTTATCTTGTAACCCAGCATAGTGCCTAGTCCATATTGGTATTTGGTAATTATTGTTGGGGAAGTAAACGAATGAATATTAAGGAAAAATATGAGGTGTTCATTCTAATCTGTCTGCTAGTCATATTTTCTGGTTCTGCTGTTTTTAATAAAATTTCAGTAATATACCAAATATTAGGTTAATACAGAATTTAAAACATTCCTATGTAACTTTAAGGACACTGGTTTTAAAACAAGATTGATTGTGTATAAGAAGCTTTAAAATATGCCATTTGGGGGCTGGGAAGATGGCTCAGGAGAATAAGTGCTTCCCTGGCAAGAGCAATGGTCTTGAGTTCAATCCCCAGTTCCGTCAAAAATTTTTTTTAAAAATGCCACCTGTTCTGTAAGAAATTGCAATCCTATAATTGAATTATGTACTCTTGAGTATTGAATATAGAGTATTGAACTCAATACTCTAAATATGCAGAGAATTATTTCATAGGGTATTCATCTCTACTTACTATGATAAAAATCACTAACAACCAAAATTGTCCAAGAACATAAGTTAAATGTCATGCTGCAAAATTATTTAATAGCATAGCAGTATATCATTTGCTAGTCAATGAAAATTAAAAATTGGTCATCCACAAAATGTAAAATATCACTCCATTTTCATAAACACAGTATCTGTGTGAATTTACTTATATAAATCTATAACAAAAGACTGAGGGATTTGTTACCAAATTCTATTTCCTTCTATGTGGCTTTTTTGCATTTTCCAAGATTTGAGCAATAAATAAATATCTAGAGAAATAATTCACAAAAATGGAAAGCAAAGTTGGAAAAATATTTTAAATTATATGAAGGATAAATGTATAATGTCTTTAAAATCCAATTTTAAAAGAGTAAAATACATGAACAAACAATTCTCGGAAAGGAAATAAAGGGCCAGCCAAATAGCTCAGAAAATTAAAGTGCCTGCAAGCAGGGCAGGGGCTGGGATTCGATCCCAGGCCCAGGCCCTGGGGCATGCTGACAGAGCAATTGACACTGGGCATGCTGGTATGTGCTGTAATCTCAGCTCTTTCATTTAGCTAGCAATCAAAGAAATGCTAATTAGAATAACAATACACTATATACGTATTAATGGCTGATAAATACCCAAAAGTTTTGAACAGCTCGGATTTGACTCAAGATTTCCTCTTTTCAGAAAGTATTATAGGATAGCCATCAGAAATGAGGTCAATGATTTACTTAAAATATGTCGTTATATAATTTTGTGTTTTCTCAGAATTCACATACATATATATTAGAATTTATGATATGCAGTTTTATATAGGTAGATGATAGATAGATATAGATATAGATCTCAAGATAATTACACTACTAATTTCTATTGGTTTATTGATAGGAACAGTTAATGCCTGATTAACTCTCTGATCAATTTAGCATGCCTATATCTGATAATAGGAGCAACTACTTTGAAGATAACAATATGCAATATAGCAACCATTGTTAATTTCCTTTCATCTTATTTTGAACATCCATATTTTAAAATTTCTTTTTAAATAAAAAAAGAATATCTGGGGAAGCCTCGTTCTCTTTCCCATCTTGCAAGCTGGCGGGTGAAAAAAATTGAGAAGCCAGATGCTGAAGAGAAGAAACCAGAAGCCAAGAAGCTTTCTGCCAGTGGTGCTGGTGAGAAGGGTAAGATGAAGGCAAACAAAGTCCAAGGAGAAGCAAACCCACTGCAGCTGAAATCCTGTCCTGGTTAGAAGAATTGGTAGACACTCATGAACTGCTATGTATTCCGAAAGGCTCTGTATAAGAGAAAGTACACAGCTGCTAAGTCAAAGGTTGAGAAGGAAAAAGGAAGTTCTTGCTACAATTACAAAACTAGTTGGACAAGAATGGAGGTATCCCAGTGGTTAAGCTTCGAAAAATACCTAGACACTACCCTACTGAAGATGTGCCCTGGAAGCTCTTCAGCCATGGCAAGAAACCTTTCACCAGCACGTGAGGAAATTTTATTTGTTTCTTTGTTTGTTTGGTGGTACCAGGGATCAAACTCAGGGCCTTGTGCTTGCCAGCCAAGCACTTAATCCACTGAGCTATCTCCCCAGCCCCAGCATGTGAGGAAACTTTGAGCTAGCTTCCCTCCTAGCACCATCTTGATCATCCTTACTGGTCTTCACAGAAGAAAGAGAGTGGTCTTCCAGAAGCAGTTGTCCAGTGGCTTGGTACTTGCGACTGGTCCTCTTAGCCTTAATCGTGTTCCTCAATGAAATTTTTCATTGCCATGTCTACAAAAATTGATATCAGCAGAGTGAAAATCCCTAAACACCTCACTGATGCTTACTTCAAGAAGAAGCTGTGGAAACCCATATATCAGGAAGGTGAGATCTTTCACACTGAGAAAGAGAGACCAGATTTCAGAGAGTGCAAGGTGGATCAGAAAGCCAGGGACTCACAGATTTTAGCAAAAATCAAAGCTGTCCCTCAGCTCTGGGGCTACCTGCAATCTTTTTTGCTCTGACATATGGAATTTATCCTCATAAATTAATGTTTTAAATTTCTTACTAAAATGCTAATTAAATAACTGATACATTAAACAACAACAACATAAAAGAAAATCTAGGGTATACTTTCACATTATACAACCAACACTAATCAGAACTCACCCACAACTTTAGGCATTTTGAAGCCAATGGTAATCTTTTCCATATAGTGAAATCATAACTAACTATAGGAAACACTTTACAGATAAATAATGACCATTCAGTATTTTCAGGGGCTTTTGAATTTTTATTTTGAATCTTTGTATTCAAGGGAATGTTTTTTTTTTTCCATGAGCCAAGTGAAATTCTACCTTTTTCTTGCCACAGTTAGTTCTTTGCAAGGGTCATACATTTTTCTTTGTTTAAGGACTCAAGATCACAGGCATGAAAGATTTTTTTTTGTCTTTTTGAGACAGGGTCTTGCTATGCAGTTCAGGATGGTCTCCAACTCACAACAATTCTCCTGCCTCAGCCTCCCAAGTGCTAGGATTACAGGCATGTGCCACCATGCCCGGCT